>VTFQ01000018.1:39845984-40218484 GCA_036281575.1 Ancherythroculter nigrocauda | reverse complement strand
AGAGAAACACAAGAACTACAAGTGACTTCAGCCAAAACCATTTAATTTAAATCAACTGAAGATAAAAGACATTAAATCTCTCAAGAAATGATTTACTTATTACTAACCATATTGACTTTATTTCTGTCACATGTCTGAATAATTTCTTATTAAGAATTAACAGAGGTTTAGATGTTGGTGTTTTATTGGTCAATAAATTATGCCACCATCGTGGTGGTCAGGGTGTGTTTTAGTTGGGCTCTTGACCTTTTTGTTTTCAAAATAATTTGTGTTTGAGCAATTGCAATAGTGTTTCACAGCAAACACCTGTGCATTGCCAAATCAAAAGACTAAAGGGGCAGATCCTTTCTATGCTAGATTTTTCTCTGCAACAATGCATATGTTGTTGTAAAGCAGTGAAGTCAATGCTTATATGCTGATATAGTCATTGTGAGATGGTCTGATCATATTTTTAGTCATTTGTACATTTTGGTTTTGCATTAGCAAACCTGTGAAACTACAGCATGAGAAGAAAGTGCTGCAGCAAACAGATATACTGTTTAATTTTAAAACCATGAAGTGCATAAAAAATTGAACTACTGCATCACTTAGACACACAGACATCAAGAATCAGCATATGAATCTCAACAATGGTGATAAAAAAAAGATGCTACATGCTACAATGCATGCTGGATTTCACCATAGGACAAAACTCCCATCATGCACTGCAGTATGAATAATTATTGTCACCACTGTTGAGGATTGTATGCTATATTTTATTGTATAAGCCTGAGCTGTAATAGCTGCTTATTTTTAGCACTGAAGTATTATGGTGATATTTGTTTAATGGAATTCTTTTGTAGCAATTTTCTGATAGCTGAATCTCAGTCAAGAAACCAAAGAGAACAAGACCTCTTTGTGATGCTTATTTGAAATGCTTTCAAGCTGCAAATTTATGTGGATCTGCCCCTTTAGTCTTTTGATTTGGCAATGCACAGGTGTTTGCTGTCAAAGACTATTGCAATTGCTCAAACACAAATTATTTTGAAAACATAAAAAGGTCAAGAGCCCAACTAAAACACACCCTGACCACCACGATGGTGGCATAATTTATTGACCAATAAAACACCAACATCTAAACCTCTGTTAATTCTCAATAAGAAATTATTCAGACATGTGATAGAAATAAAGTCAATATGGTTAGTAATAAGTAAATCATTTCTTGAGAGATTTAATGTCTTTTATCTTCAGTTGATTTCGATTAAATGGTTTTGTCTGAAGTCACTTGTAGTTCTTGTGTTTCTCTTTTCTTCAGTTATTCTGCTTGTTAACAGCAGGTGTTCATCATTAATGCTTTCCTGTAGCTCATTGGTTAGAGCGTGGCACTAGCAATGCCAAAGGTCATGGGTTCGATCCCAGGGATTGCACAGATACAAATGTATAGTATAATGCAATGTAAGTCACTTTGGATAAAAGCGTCTGCAAAATGCATAAATGTAAATGTAAATCATTAATGTTCAGTCATCCCTTAAATTAATAGCTTAATTATCTCATTAACTTTAATTCTGCTTCAGTGTTATTTTAACACCATTCAAAGAGGGACCAAATGTTCTCTGAGCAGAGTTGATTTAACTCTGGGGATTTTGCTGTCTGTCTGTCTGTCTGTTTGTCTGTCATCCATCAGTTCACCCCTTTCTGTCTATCTAATCTATACGTTTAATATATACTCAAAACTGATTAGAGGTAACTCTGTACTCTGACTCTATCTATCTATCTGTCTGTCTATCTATCTATCTATCTATCTATCTATCTATCTATCTGTCTGTCTGTCTGTCTGTCTGTCTATCTATCTATATCTGTCTGTCTGTCTATCTATCTATCTATCTGTCTATCTATCTATCTATCTATCTATCTGTCTGTCTGTCTGTCTGTCTGTCTATCTATCTATCTATCTATCTATCTATCTGTCTGTCTGTCTATCTATCTATCTATCTATCTATCTATCTATCTATCTATCTATATCTGTCTGTCTGTCTGTCTGTCTGTCATCCATCAGTTCACCCCTTTCTGTCTGTCTAATCTATACGTTTAAACTCTCTTTAGGTCCTGAGGACTCTGTCCGAGCCTCTCCTTCAGCAGCCAGTGGCCCTCATCTACCCGTCTCAAAATTGAATAAATTTAACTACAAGATTAAAGGTAATTTCCTTAATGTCATTTTTGTTTTTATATTACAATATTTTACATATTCATATTAACTGAGTTTTTTTCCTCCTGCTGTTGAAAGTTATGTAAAATATTTAATTATTTTATTGGTTTTAGTTATTGTTATGTATTACCTTTACCTTATTAACTAATGTAATAAATAAAAAAGGAAAAAAATGGTACAGCATTACAGTATCAAAGGACTTGTATACTATTTCAAAGGATCTGTACACACATCAGGCAAAAGAATGTAGTTTGTAAGTTGTAACAAAAAACATCTACATGAGATTAATTGTCAGTCATCATCTATAGTTTGGGGCCATATGTACTCTGAACTGTTCATTAAACAGTGTTTACCCTATAGTTTTTACAATGTACATTTTAAACTAAATTTTAATACTTTAAATAAACTGGAAGATTGTCTTGGACTTTTTAACTAGTACAGTTTTTCTCCATTGGTTTGGCTCATTTCTTGAAACAGAAATTACATTCTCAAAACGACATGGACAAACCTCCAAACCACTTGGCAATTGTTCAATTCTTAAACAGAATTGATTTTCACATTCATTTGATCAAATTGCAAATGTCAAAGTATATGTCTCAATGTCTCAGTACATCTTTGCGAATGATTAAGTACAGGTAGCCTACATTTAGCACAATTTCCAAGTGAATAGATCCTGTTGATCTAAACTGATTGTTAATTCTCAGTCTAATGGTTGTTCACTCGTGTCAGCGTCATTTCATTGTATAAGTCATCACATGCACAATAGATTACTCAATTACTCAAGAACATAATACCATGAATACCATATATGAATCCTTGAAATATTTGATAAATTTATTACAGCAATTGACAGTCAGGTGAAACTAGAACTTCACTAATGAAGGAGGAGTTTCACACATCTTAGATGACTTATGAATATGTCATTGTATGGGACAATGTGAATTTCCACCGTGGCCTGCTCATCAGGGCCTGGTTCACTACTCATCCAAGGATGGTCATGGTGTTCCTACCACCTTACTCTCCTTTCCTCAATCCTATTGATGAGTTTTTCTCCGCTTGGAGGTGGAGAGTGTATGAGCATTGGGCTCAAGATCAGAGGTCCCTGCTCCATGCAATGGACGCTACGTGTGAGCATATTACAGGAGATCATAGTAGGGGATGCTTGCGACATGCACGTTGTTTATTCCCTCGTTGCATTGCAAGGGAGAATATACGCTGTGATGTGGACGAGAATCTGTGGCCAGACAGACAGCAGCGTGTGGATGGCCAGGAGGATGAGGACAGTGGCCAGGAGAGGGAGGGTGAGGACAGCGACCAATGAAGAACTGTTAGTTGTGAAACTCCAGCTTTATTAACAGCACTGTAGGCTGCATATAATTTTCATTGTTTTTTGTTTGTGTTTATATTACAGTATATTATGCTGTATACATTTGCTTTTTATTCTGATGTATGGAAGTTACTTTATGTGTGTGAATGATAATGGTTACAATTTCCTTGGCAGTATGAGTGCAATGTGTGATGTCAAACCTTGGAGGCTACTCTTACCCTAAAATCCTATTTCTTTTTTTCAGTTTTATACACAATTGTATTCTGTTAGCTACAAAAAACAGTACAGTAACCATTGTCAATGAAGGACTGGGCTAAGACTGAAAGGTGGACATGAGGAATGTTTCAATGGTCCTCTGCCATTGTGACAAAACATCTAAACATTTTGACTTGCAGTGCTTACACAATGCCACTGTTTAAATGAGAAGGAAATTTAGTTTTGACACATGAGTGAACAGTTTTGGGAGAGATATGAGCTTTTGCAAGTGAGCTATAGTGTTATAGTGTTATAGCTATAGTGTTGTGCTGAACTGTTTTGCCATTCTTAGAGTTTTGAGAATGTAATTTCTGTTTCTAAAAAATGAGCCAAACCAATAGAGAAAAACTGTAACACACAATAACGAATGTGATATGTAACACATGTGAACTTCACATTTATTTCCATCATATGCCTTTGATTTTCTATCCATAAATCCATCCATCCATGCATACATACATACATCTAGAATTGTGTATGTTTGAAGCCTCAGTCCTTTTCAAATAGTAATATAATTATGTTTTTGCTCTCTTCCTAATAGACTGCCCAGTGCACTTAAACAAAGAACAATTTCCATTTGTGAAAACAATGGGAACAAGAATATCAAAAAATGTAAGTAACATTTAATTTATTTTATTCAGCTTGAATTTGAATTTCTATAAGACAGCTTCAGACAGCTTTGCGATTAAAAAATAAATAAATGTAATTTGCTTAATTTCAGGGAAAAAAAGAGACAAAGGTGCGCTGGCAGCCTTGCTCTGGCTGGTATGTACTTTTTATACTGATATTGGTTTATATTTGGATATATGGTATATACTTTGCATGTTCTTTACAAGTTTTCTAGTTAAGCTGTAAATAAATCCGTTTTTCGTTTGTGAACTTTATTCTCTTTATCTTATATTATGCTACTTAAATGCAGTTTTACTTGCATCTTGTTTTTTGTTTTGTTTTTTTATGTTTCTTAGTATGAAAATAATTTACTTATTGTATTTTCTTTTCCAGTGGATTAAAGTGGAAGGACACCTGGGAGCCATATGAACTTTTTCATTCAGATAAATAAAAAATGTTTTTTGTTTGTTTGTTTTTTCAAAAGCTTAATGCATTTCAAGATACTATTGAACTGCCTCTAGTATTATAAGTAAATTTGTCCCAGCTGCTGTTCTTCATTTACCCTCCTCAATTCTTTTCCTATATTTCTCCCCATTTTCTCTGTCCTCAGTTTGTTCTATTTAGTCTCTTTTGTGGTTCCCCTGCAGGAGTCCTGACCCATGTTATTTTTGCACCTGCACATGACGTGTTTGAGAGGACTGCTTTTCCTCATTGGGGAGGTTTTCGCTGAAGTTTTGTCACTGTTTAATAAAGTGCATTCACTCTGCATATGACTGTCCTCGCCTCATTTCTACCCATATTCTAGCGTCACTACAGTAAATGTCCACCTTAACTACATCTATGGTTATGGTAATGTAAATGTAATACCCATGAATGTATTTTTTATAAGCATTTTGTTGCTGAAAATATTTAACATTTATGGTATGCATTAACTTAATTTGCCTTTCATTTAGTTACAGTAAAAGTGAACATTCATCACAAGGATATTGTATTAAAGTTGATAATATAAAATGCTATTTTTTCCCCTCTTCAAAGGGATGAAACATATTTTCACATAAAATTTTATTTCATCTCTTGGTTTGTAAAAATAATACTTCATCATAGTGATTTTTTAAAGTTATGTTTCACTGTAATAGACCTTATTTACCAAAGAAACAAGCGCGCCGCCATCTTTATAAAATTGTCTTTGAACTTCCGTTTTGCGGTAGCTCTGTATATTTCTATGGCATCGCTGTCAAAGAATAATTAGTTGGTTAAGTGGATTTACTTGTTGTAGAGTTAATGAAAGTTATCACGAGCATTGTTATGTTTAAAGCAGATGTCTTAACAAATGTCAGTAGATCGGGAAGATTTTAAAACGAGCAGTTCATTCATAAATGTAATATCGCTGTGTAAATACAAACCGGAAGTCAAAAGACAACGAGAGCAACGCTGAAAAGGGGCGGGGCTACATAAGGTCTATAGATTGCCTCTGTAACTGGATACATTTTTTTTCTAATAATTAACTGAGCTTTACTGTTGTGCAGTCGTCTGGGGATTACATTTGTCTTTAAACAGTTTGACATTAAATATTGGAAGATGATCAGGCTACAATATATATATATATATATATATATATATATATATATATATATATATATATATATATTTGTATGCATTAGTTTAAATACACAAAGGAGTCTTTCGTTTTAAAATGTTAGTTTTATTATGTTTAACTAGATTAATTAAATATTTAAGGAATCTTTTTCCTTTAGCCGGAACCGAAGGAGAGCTGTCGTCATTTACCATAAATGGACAAGTAAGTGTGACGCCTCTGTTCAGCTGGGTTGTTATTGGCTGTGACTTTATCGCAGAGCTCGCTGTGATTGGACTATCTTATAACCCATATAAAACGGCGCTTTATCTTACAAAGTTTGTTTTAGTGTGAATATTACGTTAGTCATGCATTAAGTTAACTGTAAAGTGCGTCTATGTTGTGAGAAATTACTCCTTTACCGAGATCCTAACCCTAACCCTAGCATCTCTGCCCATTTCAATGAACTACAGCGCCATGTTTCCCGTTCCATTGATAGAATGACAGAGACATATGGGTAATGTAGTTTAAAACGTTTAGTAATGAAATGATAAATGTTAAAATAATAAGATCTTTAATGGACAACTCTGTATCTAAATATGTTTATTGTGCAAACATTTATTACATATATGAGGGACAGGCTGAAATTTGATATTTTACTATGAGCACTTTTAAAAAACCTTTCCATACAGCTTTTCATGTATGTCTGAAAACTGTGCCCAACATTATTTAGTAAACATAGCATAAGCAGTTGTCCTGACGATTTTCTCTTTGATATGCCAACCGGACTTTGAGTTACAGCCATTTGAAATGTGCATTTTTTTTGCTCTTCCAGGGGTCATTACTGGCCCCTCAGGGGTGGCAGGGCATTAAAATCTACACAGTTGTATTCTCCTCATCATGGATAACAAACTGAATCACATTAAAATATTGGAGTATTTGATCTTTTCCCCCTTTTCTATTCTAACATCATGCTTGTATAGGTTTTAATGGGTATCGTGAGACCATCTGATGAAATATGGAAATATTTTAATGAAATGTTGTAATACAATAATAATAATAATAATAATAGATTGATTGAATAGTAATTGATATATTTTTGTATGAACACCAATAAATATAATGGATGAACCCGCAGCAACTTGCCATTGTCCTATTTCCAGTGTTGGCAGTAAACAAAAAACTATTTATAAATGTACACTTCACTATTACACAAGTATAATTCAGTAAAATAACAAAGAAACAGTGCCAAACTTTCATCTTCACCTCCTCTTGCTCCTCACATGCCTGATATCAGTAATGTCCATGCTGTCATTTTTAATGCAGTAGTAGATGTACCAGAATGATCAACATGGATCATCCCCAGTTATGTTTTAAGTGTTTGTAGCACTATAGCCCACTGCAGCCTCTTGTAATTCACTTTTTTTTTTTAAGTAGTGTGGTTGGGGATGGATACATGGGCAATTTTGTGTACACACAGAATTCTTCACAATTTATCATTTTTCCACTGGAAAGGCCACCACAGAAATCAGGTATCAACCATAAGGTCATTCAAGATGGTACATTTCTAAAATGTCTCTGGTACAAAGCTCAAAATCACTTCAATAACAGTTCTTACAAACAGCATGCAATTGTTAAGATTACTCCGTGTGCGTGTGTGTCCACGGTTTGCAGTGTGTGTACGTTCACTGCTCCTAATATGTGTGCACTAACTGGATAGGTTAAATGCAGAAGACAAATCTTGAGTATGGGTTACCATACTTAGCCTTCACAAGTCACTTTCACATTCAGATTTATTTTCATCATAAGCTTCATGAATAGTTGGTCAAGATCTTGCATTAACAATGCAAAAGTTAAGCACTCAAAAGTTAAGCACTGCAAAGTCTCCTCCAGCACATCCCAAAGACTTTCACTGAGGCTAAGGTCAGTGGTGTCAATTCAGTTGTGAAAATGATTTTTCATGCTCCTTTCCAAAAATGTTAGTCATATAAACGATTCTGTATAATACTAAGAAAAATGTTTTTTAAACGCCAATAAATTGCACAATTAAATAATATAAATAATAATAATAATGAATATATTTTTATATATATTTATTTATTTAATGGCACACACATAGGTTCTCTAACAGCTTCTATTATAAAAGTATAACATTAATTATTGTAAAGTAAAAATGTAGCCGTTTTCTTAATGAATACACAAACAAGAAAATATGATCACTTTTTTATTATTTTACATTGATTAACATGATTGTTGTTGAGAATATCTATTAAAAAAAAAAGAAAGAAAAAGAAAAAGAGAAAAGTGAAGGGGAGTAATAGAGTGAGAGAAAGAAACAACATGCAGAGTATTTAATATCTACAGCAGAAGCATATCATCTTCATCAGAGCTCAAATCTGTACTGCTTGAGTAAAGGGCTTCCAAGTGTTCTGGCCAGCTGGAATATTCACATTCTTCAACAGTAATATGTTCAGTTATGGTGTCAATTGCCTGATAACTTGTTTTTACAGTCTCCTGGTGAGCTCTCAGCTGATGTAATTTTCTCTTTAACACACTCTGAAGTCCTTGGATCCCATCATCTGGAAGATTCCAGGGGTTAACTATAAAACACACACAAAACACAAACGACAATTAACCCTCTACCGCATAGTGTTGCCATATGGCAACATACAGTTTGTGTTCATTTCCTTTCCACCGTCTCTTTAAGAGAACATTCTAGTTTTTTTGTTGGTAAGAGAAGACCTTAGTTTAGCCAATGATGTGCTTTGGTTAAGTCACATGACATGCAATTTTTTTCTGTGACGTGATATCTGACAGACTGCTGTCTCTTGTCGGTAGTTGCTGAAAGCAAACTAAAACGTCAGTAACAAACAAGGACCCGCCCATGTCACATTCACAAAAACAATGTTAACATCATCTCAGGTAAGTTATGATGACATATTCACCACTCAAAAAAGTTATGAAATTAGTTTTTAGTAAATCGAGAAAATGTCTGTGTTGCCATATGGCAACACTGCACAATAATGGAATGACATTATTAAAATAGGTTAGATAGCTAGCAAAAGTTAGCTGCAGTCTGTTAAGCTATAACAATAAAAACATTAATGCTAGTGATATAATGTTGATTAGTCGTATGTTAAGGACTGCCATGGCATTTGTATTATGGATGAAATCAACATCAGAGACCTGCCATCACAGCCAGTACACTGGCCCAGACCTACCACTGGCCTACCATTGTGTCTCAAAAAGGCAGGTGCAAGTGGCTGTAAGTGTATTGTTAGGGTGAAGTGCACCAAATGTGATGTCTACATGTGTCTCACCTCTGAAAAAAAAAAAAAATGCTTTTTGAAGTTTCATACAGAAAAAAGGTGAAGTTTCAAGGATTATGGGGGTTCATGTTCATAACCTTCCTCTCGTAAGATTGCGTAATGTTGAATTTTCATGAACTGCAATGTTTTTGGTTTTATGTCAAAGTTTTATGATACATGATGAACAGTATTAGATTTGTTTTTAACTGTCTACATTTGCAATTTAAATCATATTCATGAAAAATGTATTGAAATATAAAGAATATAAAGCATTATTCAACAAAAGAGAATGGAAAAACACAAGATGTTGGAAAATAAGTATAAGGTATTGTTTATATTTACTGCTAAAGCTTATAATAGCACCAATTGATTGAATACAAACAACATTTCTGAGGAAAAATATTAACTATATACACTTACACTTATTCTAAGTTATTTCCACTATTGTACGTTGTTGCCATATGGCAACATATCATAAAGTACCTTAAAATAATATTTTTTTCCAAATTGTTTTTTTTTTACAGCACTTTAAGTTACGCCATTCTAAGAAAAGAAAAAGAGTCAAATATTTTTTTATAGATTTATCATAATGCGTGCGGTAGAGGGTTAAGTTAATATTTTATGTGGGATCGTGAGATTACGAACACCTGGTATAAAAAAAAAAATTAGGTTCTTACCACCGGAAATGATGGTATCAAGCAAACTATTCAGTTTGTGTTCCTGACTTCTTAGATAAAGCCAGTGCTTTGCCTCTTGCACAACGATAGTCTGTTCTTCTTCTAGTCGTTGAATTAACATCACCTTGTCAAAGACCTTCTTCTTTGTCAAGAGGTTGACATCATCTACACAATACAGGTATATCATGTAAATGACAAAGACATATTGACTATATACTTCGATGTGAATACCGATGTTATGCATCATTGACCTTGCTCTGTTAGCTGCCAGGGGAAAACGTAGTCATTCTGTAGGACCTCTTCAATGGACAGCATCTTGAGGGAAGGGTCAACAAGGGCATTGTACTGCTCAATTGCAGAAGCCAGCTTCTTTCTCTCCTCATTTATTTTTCTTCTAATTTTATTTCGTCCTTTGTTTGTGGCTGAAACATAATGATTTGACATGGGGCATTTTTGTATTACTATTTGTTATTGACAACAATAACAGTAGCAATAGTGATAAGAATGATAAAGACAAAGAATAAGTATTTCTTTCCTTTTATATCAAACATACCAGTGTGTCTGTAGAGACGATGTTGCCGTTGTTTAATGCACAAAGATAATTCTTCCATTGTGTTCCTTATTGGCTGAACTGCAGCATCACGTTCTCCTACAGTTGCTGTTTAAAAATAAATAAAACAATCTAAAAACATAAAACAATTAAACAAATGAAGTACTGCATGGGGTGTAAGTTCCATCTCAGTGCTCTTTGGATGCAAAGAAAAAATTTAAAAAGGAAAAGCCTTTATTTCATCTTGGCTATTTCTTAAAAACAGATTTACACACCCTGACAAAGGTAATACCAGCTGCAATGCGTAGCTGTGCAGTCTGTATGTGTCACCTGTTTTTAAGAAATAGCCAAGATGAAATAAAGACTTTTTACCATTATTTTGTACTTGATTCGAGTGCCTTGGATTACCCACGAGCCTACAAATGAATTGCTCAATCACAAGTTGTAGCACACTGCAGTGATAGTATTTTGCAAATGTAAACTGAATGCCATATAGCTGTTACATACTACTGTGGGCCCACTCCTGTACATCTGTGACCCACTGATGGAGTACTCCATCATCCACAGCCAGTTCCGTTTTCATGTCTTGTAGGTTTTCTGTCTCTTTTTGTAGATTCTGCTGAGTCTGAAAGGTACAAACCAGTAAACAAGTGATATGGTTCTAAGAGTTTACAATTCTAATACAATACAATTCGATACAATTCTAAGAGTTTGTTATTGGTTGGTTTTCTGCATTAATTGGTCACAAAATGTCATCTTCATGAAAGTCAAAAGCATAGGTTAATCACAATGTGCTTAAGCTAATAACACAAAACCAATTATAATCAGTAATGTCTTGAAATATAATCACATTGAATCTCCCATCAGACATTCTCAGCGCTGTGGCAAAAGTAAGCGAAAGTGAAAAGGAAAGGTGTTGATCCTCCTTTAGCAGCAATAATAAACCAAGTGTTTCCAATGGATTGGATTACATCTGAAAAACACTTTTGACCTCTCATCCTTAAAGAACTGCTTGCTTCTGATATATTTTATGATATCTGGTGTGAAGAGCTCTCTAGGTCATGACACAGCACATCAATTTGTTTACAGTCTGGACTGCTGGTGTCCACTTTCCAAATTTAAGAAGTCAGTCTAAAGTTTCACAAAGATTTTTCCAAACTACACTGAATATTTGAAATGAATCATCATTGTAGAATAATTCAATAATTTGAATTTCAATTCTATAATGTGTTGGTCTACAATTGTTACTTAATGAGAATGAGATGACATTTTCTGAGAAATACCTGAAAATCAACTAAAATCAACTGGTTGCCCACTGAAGCTAAGCAGGGCTGAGCCTGGTTAGTACCTGGATAGGAGACCTCCTGGGAAAACCAGGTAGCTGCTGGAAGAGGTGTTAGTGAGGCCAGCAGGGGGTGCTCACCCTGTGGTCTGTGTGGGTCCTAACACCCCAGTATAGTGACGGGGACACTGTACTGTCAAAAAAAGCACCGTCCTTCGGATGAGACGTTAAACCGAGGTCCTGACTCTCTGTGGTCATTAAAAATCCCATGGCACTTCTCGTAAAGAGTAGGGGTGTAACCCCGGTGTCCTGGCCAAATTCCCTCTATAGGCCCATACCAATCATGGCCTCCTAATAATCCTCATCCATTGAATTGGCTCTTTCACTCTCTCTCCTCTCCACCTTCAGCTGGTGTGTGGTGAGCGCACTGGCGCCGTTGTACTGTGGCTGCCGTCGCATCATCCAAGTGGATGCTGCACACTGGTGGTGGATGAGGAGAGACCCCTGACATGATTGTAAAGCGCTTTGGGTGTACAGTAGTACATATGAAAGCTATATAAATGCCTCATTCATTCATTCATTCAATTCAAACATTTCCTGCCACTTTAGAAGAGACTGATGCTTTACACTTAAAATAGGGCTGGGCGATATATTGCATGCGATTCTCACGCGCATTTTGTCAGTAAAGCCGGTTCCCTGATTACCGCTAAATCACCATCACCTGCTTTCAAATGGAGCGCCTTTTAATAGACAGAGCCGTAGTTCACAGACAAGCCACGCAATATCGCGTTCATTATCGAAGATGAATCGCCTTCGATTTTTGTTCCGATTTTGCGTGGCTTATCAGTGAACTACGGCTCTGTCTATTAAAAGGCGCTCCATTTGAAAGCAGGTGATGGCGATTTAGCTGTAATCAGGGAACCGGCTTTACTGACGAAATGCACGTGAGAATCGCATGCGATATATCGCCCAGCCCTAACTTAAAACAAATAAAAAAGACAAATATAAATAAAGATTGCCTTTTGGTATCGTGTGCAAAGAGTCTGGCACATATTCTGAACCTTCATTTTGTTCCACCCCATACACTGCAATGTGAGCAAATCTGTGCGCCCTGTCAATCAAAAACAAACAAACTAAGTATACTTAACACTCAACAACAAAGACTCACATAACTTTTGGGAAGAGTTATTTGTAAATTTAAATATTTGGAAAAGTTATTGAGGCCAACATTACATACAAACATACTAACCTGCTTTGGACATGAACTTAGTGCTTATACCAATCCTTGATAAAAAACTATTCGCTTGCTCCACTTCTTCTCCCATGGTATATGCAGCGCCCGTTTGAAAGCTTCCACTCCATTTGATCTATTGAGTAAGAAGTTTAATACATGCAGGCTTTTACAGAATACAAATATAAAATAGGCAATGTGAACACATTGGTCTAAATACCTCACATTTCACACCATGTACTTTCGCATGCATAACTGAGAGAAATGGCTTCATTTTCAGAAGATGTCTCAGTTCTGGGCAGGCCTGGCAAACTTTTATCAAGTATGGCCAGTATTTGCACATGATGTCGGCACAAAAGAAAGTAGCATTTTCTGTGCAGAGCTCTTTCTGCAGGTACAAAGGGTAAGCATAGATCTCTCCTCTGAACATATTGAGTGCCCTCAAAAGAACGCCATGCCTACAGACTGCGACTTCAATTCCCTCCTCATCCAGCTTACTGCTGGTCTTGCAGGAAAACTCCTTTGCAGCGGCAAACTCTGAAGATCCACAGACACCTTTGCCTCCCACCTACATGAAATACAAGATAAGAAGGAAAAAATGGCATTTGGGATAGAGAGGAAAAAAGCAGACAGGCATGATTCATTCGTGTAAACATGACTTTGTGAAATCACCGGATACAATTTTACACACACACACACACACACACACACACACACACACACACACACACACACACACACACACACACACACACACACACACACACACACAAAAAAATCATGAATCATGTGTACTTGCAAGCAATCTGTTGGCAAGTATAGTAAACTTACATGTTGCACTTCTTTGCGGATGTATTGAACAAAAGAGGAAACATCATCGTCTTTGCAAAGAAACAACCCCTCAAAGTAGCCAGAGTCCTCAGAACTAATAAAACAAAATTACATGTACACAATACATTATGGGTCAACATATGGGTCAACAGTGTAATTATAAATGTAATTACAGAAATTAATTACAGATGTAATTACATGCAGGTGCTTTTAAAATACAAGTACAATGTAAAAACATGTACACAATAAATGCATTGTATCAAATTATTAATTTTAATGCAAGTACAGAGTAGTTAAGGCCACTTAATATAAAGTGAGACCATATATTCTATATATATATTATTTATATACACACCCTGACAAAAGTCTTGTCGCTTATCCAGGTTGTAGGAACAACAAATAATAACTTGATTTCTAGTTGATCATTTGGAATCAGAAGTGGCTTATATGAAAGGCAAAGGCCTCTAGATTATGTTTATTTTACCAAAATAAAATCTTATTATGCCTTGATTTTTAATTATTTAATTAGGACAGAAAGGCCAGACTCTGCTTAGACAAAAGTCACTTCACAGAAAAAATGTACAGTACAGAGCATAAAGTCATGGTGCAATGGAAAAAGAATTAATATTGTGTATGACCCCCATGAGCTTGGAGGACTGCATCCATACATCGCGAAAATGACTCAAAATAACTTATTAATAAAGTCATCTTGAATGGCAAAGAAAGCATTCTTACAGGACTCCCAGAGTTCATCAAGATTCTTTGGTTTCATCTTCCTCCTTCATCTTACCCCAGACATGCTCAATAATGTTCATGTCTGGTGACTGGGCTGGCCAGTTCTGAAGCACCTTGACCTTCTTTGCTTTCAGGAACATTGATGTGGAGGCTGAAGGATGAGAAGGAGCACCATCCTGCTGAAGAATTTGCCTTCTCCTGTGGTTTGTAATGTAATGGGCAGCAAGAATGTCTTGATACCTCAGGCTGTTGATGTTGCCATCCACTCTGCAGATCTCTCACACGCCCCCATACTGAATGTAACCCCAAACCATGATTTTTCCTCCACCGAACTTGACTGTTTTCTGTGTGAATCTTGGGTCCATGTGGGCTCCGATAGGTCTCCTGCAGTATTTGCGATGATTGGGATGCAGTTCAATAGATGATTAATTGGAAAAATCAACCTGCCACTTTTCCTCAGCCCATCCTTCCTGCAAGCTGTGGGCCTTGGCAAATGCAACATGATTTTTTTGTGTTGCGTGACAGAATTTGACAAACTGTTCTTGTAGATACAGGGGTTTCTGGTGACCAGTGGTTATGTGGCTCTGCTGCAGTTGAAAAAGGGCTGTCCCTGGACTGTCGAACCAACAAACTGTCTTTTTGAACAGCTGTCTTACGGGGTCTGCCTGACCTGGGCCTGTCATAAACTTCACCAGTTTCTTCAAATCTTTTTCTTATCCTCTCCACTTGACGTTTAGATAAATTAAAGATGTCTGTTACATCAGCAGGAGACTCGGTCTTCAGGCTCTTGATGATTAGCACTTTGGTCTGTGGTTGAATCTTTGACATGCTGTCAGAGGTCAGGATGCATTTCAAATGAAGTTCGGGTGTGCTGGGGTTCTTCTTCTTCTACACACCTGGAAATGTGTTACGCTCTAATCTGTGATTGGTTGAATCCTTTAAATATGTGACAAGACTTTTGTCTAACTAAGCAAATTCTGACCTTTCTGTCCTAATTAAATAATTAAAAATCAAGGCATGATAAGATTTTAGTTTGGTAAAATAATAATATAGTAAAATAATAATTTTATTGATAATAAGTAATAAAATAATCTAGAGGCCTTTGCCATATAAGCCACTTCTGATTCCAAATGATCAACTAGAAATCAAGCTATTATTTGTTGTTCCTACAACCTGGATAGGCGACAAGACTTTTGTTAGGGTGTGTATATAATGTATATAAACAGTCCTCACAGTATGAGACATTCTGCTCCAAGGTCTTTGTATTACAGACACAAAACATTAAGTCATAATGGTATAAAAAAATATTGCCATTCAAAAAGATTAAGTCAACCAACAACAACTATTAAACACTTACTTCCCAGCCTTTTTGAAGCGGTGAAGTTTTCTGTTGCCGTCCACAGCAACTGCCAGCATTAGAGGGGTACAAGCTGGGCACATGAAATGTTGTTCGCCGCAGATCTTGTCAACCTCATAACGGCAGATGGACCACTCAAAAAAGCTCTTCAAAAATGTATCGCCACAAAAAGTACCAGACTAGATAAAGATACATATAAAATTTATTAAATTCTAGGCTTGTTCATTGTTCATTGTAAGTCTTTTCCATATCCACCATCCTCTACAAGTTAAATATACTGACCACCAAAACATTAAAACAGCCAGAATAATATTATCATGGACCTCCTTGTTCACTGAAATAGTAAAAAGCTATTCAAAAATGCTATTCTGTTCACAATTCTACTGAATAATTCTACTGTTATTTGGTCATTAAGGTGTTTTTCCTCAGAGAACTGCTTTGCAGTTTTATTTATTTATTTTGTCTCAATTCTGGGTAAGTGATAGAGATGATAGAGACAGTTCTAGGTGTCAAAATCCCAGGAGTTTAGCAGTTTATAACATTTGGATCACTGATATTAACAATATCATGCAGAAATAGGTCATCTTAACTTTATGCACTACACTGAATTTGATTTGATAATCAAATGGATGATGGTTGGTGCCAGATGGGACCAACAAACATTTTGAGATTGTCCACTTTTGACCACTTCCAGAGGTAGTCAAAAATGCATTCAACCAGATTTCTTTCATAGTGTAAATGCACTTGTGGTTGAATGCAGCCTCTCTAAAGTTCGCCCACTCTCCATCTACTGACCTAATGCATGAAGATTATGGGATGTGCACAAGTCAGATGAGATTTAAACTAAATTGGCTAAACACCCAGGTTTGGTTTTAAGATTTTTTAAGAAGTTTGGTTTCACTCACTATGGTAGGTATGGTTTTGTGGTTATAAGAGCAGTAACAAAAGCTACTGCTCTCTATATGTTTTTGGTAATCTAAAGCCCATACATTTACCTGCCAAAAGACACCCCTCTCTTAGAAATTTGGATAGAAGTTGACAAAAGAGACAGATTAAAATACCAAGGCCCTGTACCATGAAGTCAGATTAGCTAGCTAGCCAGTTAAGTTTCAGATTAGTTTGCAGGTAATCCTGGGTTTTATATAGAATTAAAATTTGGCTTGGTTTTTAGCTCTGTTCATTGCCATAGTAACTTACACTACACTGCAAACATGCTCCAGGGGAGGTTTTGTTGTGGTTATAAGAGATCTCAAACCGAAATTGGGCCAATCAGATGTGATCTGACACATCCAAAGCAATAAAGTCGCTCCAAATTAAAGGTCACTATATAGTTAAACTAATAACAATATAGATCATATAATTATATAAATCCTTTTTTTAATCAACTACACACAAGCAATTGTTATTATTATTATTAAGCATTTAGCTTAAATTAATTTTGATGTATACAGATCACATGTAATAAAAATGAGCTGAAGAATCAATAGATAATGCTTAAAAATGACTAAGTGACCTTATATGTTCAAGTTTAAATCGCTATATCTCTTTCATGGACAAGTATTTTCTTCAGTGAAAATGTGTGTAACCTTCAGCAAAAGTTTTGAATCTTGCTAGTCCTCTTGCTCTCTGTTGCAAGGCATGCGATTGGATCTTCACTATTGATGTTACACCTTCATGTGCACACACACACACTTCACAAATTCAGGATCAAATACTGAGCTGTCGGAGAAAGTTGATGATCAGCATCATGCTACCAACAAAGCCGGATTGAGGTGGTGTGGTTTTGTCAACTCTAAACTAATACTATAATCCTGAGTTTGTTCAACTACTATCACAGTACAGGCCCCTGGTGTAAACGGGAATGGTCTCTTGCATCTACTGGTGATCCGATCAACCAAAATGCATCTAAGGGTGTCCACCCGAGTTCAGAAGATGTTCATATAATCCAAATGAACCATCAACAAACTCGAACTAGCAAAAGTGCTAGTGTCAAAGCACCCTTAAATCCAGGTGTAAATATGGACTACACTGCTCATCTCCTGGGATTTTTGACTGAAGTTCTGAATACAAAAACGTTTTGTTTGCATGAGTTTGGAGCTTAAAAATAATTAGTCAGAATGTTTTAATGCTATGGTTTATAAGTATATGAGAAAAGGTACTCACTCTGCCATAGTGCACTGTCTTCATGTCAAGCATTCTTGTGAATGCTAAACGAGACAATCCTGGAGCAGCCATTTTTAAGTCTTCAAAGGACATGAAGACTTCCTCGTCATAAATCGTGCAGAAGTTCATGGTTGCAGGCCAGTAGCCACTGTTCTGCATTTCAAACACACCTGGTATCCATGTTTCTCTGCATTTTTCACAATGAAGATGGGGCAATGACAATTCGTAGCGACCTACAAAATAATAGTCAGTAAATGAGACTTAAAGGGTTAATTCACCCAAAAATGAAAACTCTCATTAATTACTCACCCTCATGTCGTTCCACACCCGTAAGACCTTTGTTCATCTTCAGAACACAAATTAAGATATTTTTGATGAAATCCAATGGCTCAGTGAGGCCTCCATAGCCAGCAATGACATTTCCTCTGTCAAGTTCCATTAATGTACTAAAAACATATTTAAATCAGTTCATGTGAGTACAGTGGTTCAACATTAATATTATAAAGCCACAAGAATATTTTTGGTTTGCCAAAAAAACAAAATAACGACTTATTTAGTGATGGCCGATTTCAAAACACTGCTTCATTCACAGCATAAATGAACAAGCATGTCGGATCAGCTGTTCGGAGCGCCAAAGTCACGTGATTTCAGCAGTTTGGCAGTTTGACACACAGTCCAAATCATGATTCGATACACTGAATCAATGTGCTCCGATTCTTCCTGAAGCAGTGTTTTGAAATCGGCCATCAATAAATAAGTTGTTATTTTGTGTGGGGTTTTTTTGGCGCACCAAAAATATTCTCATGGCTTTATAATATTAATATTGAACCACTGTACTCACATGAACTGATTTAAATATGTTTTTAGTACATTAATGGATCTTGAGAGAGGAAATGTCATTGCTGGCTATGGAGGCCTCACGGAGCCATCGGATTTCAACTAAAATATCTTAATTTGTGTTCCGAAGATGAATGAAGGTCTTACGGGTGTGGAACAGCATGAGGGTGAGTAATTAATGACATCATTTTCATTTTTGAGTGAACTAACCCTTTAATACCAAAGTATGATAATGGAATACAAATAATTCCCTAAAAATTACATACACTTAAAAAAAAAAATTTATTATATATATAGTAAAGGGAGGAAAGAAAAGGCTAAGTTCACTCCAAAATGAATATCCTGTCATTTACTCACCCTCATGTCTAGGGTTGGGTACTGGACTCTGCACTTTTAAGGGTACTGACCGAATTACGTCGGTACTACTGAGTACCGAGTCACATTAAATCAATCGGTGCTAAATTTTGGTACCTGAAAATGAGAGGTACGTTAGAGAAAGGCAGAGAGACCATGTGAGTCATGACACTCCTGCAACTTGTTCAAACACAACACACATGGCAACGGCTAAATGTTCTGTGGTTACATTTCACAGAAAGTGCTCTCATGCATGCTCCACATGTTCTTACACATTAAATATTTTCAGTCATATTTTCCATGTGTTGTTGGTCAAACTTTAGCTCTGACAACATCATGGGGAAAATGAAAACACTTTTGTGATACTGTGCTGAGAAAACGTGTAAACTCATGGCACGTGTCCGAATGCAGCACTAAACAGCAGAGATTCAGAACAGCGCGAGAAATGGTAGAGGTACCGGTTAAAATGTGAACGGTACCAACCCTACTCATGTCGTTCCAAACCCGTAAGACTTTCATACATCTTTAAACACAAATGAAGGTCTTTCTGATGAAAGAATGCGGTCAGATTTCTTTCCATTGACTGCCTTTGTAACTGAAATTTTGATACTTCAAAATTTCATACAGAGATCAGAAATCTAATCCATATGAATAGAGTGGTTTAGTCAATTTTCTGAAGAGAATCAATCACTTGTTATGATGAACAGATTTAATTTAGGCATTTACTTTCATATAAACATTGATCAGCGAAAATAAGCAGAAGCTCAACTGAATATGAATAACGCACAAGAACAAACTTCTTCCGGAAGCTCAATCATGCTGCAAAACACACAAGAATGAACCTCATTGGTTATGCAGCACTTTTGAGCTTCCAGAAGAGCAAGCATCCTGAGCATCTATTTCATCAAAAATATCCTAATTTGTGTTCTGAAGATGAATGATAGTCTTATGGTTTTGGAATGACATGAGGGTGAGTAATAAATGACAAACTTAATTTTGAGGTCAAATAACCCTTTAACTACAAGATACAGTAAAACCTTTCATCTGTCCTATACAGATGTGTTTGTGTTGTATGACATGGTAAATAACACCAAAGCCATTTTTTAAAAAAGTAGAATACATACATGTAACAATTTTCTGATAATAAACATGCACATGTTTATTAAACAGGGCATAGTTTAGTATATGCTAAATACTTACCCTTCATGTTGATTACAGTAATGGACTTCCCAATTCCAACAGTGTACTTTTCTTCTCCACATCTACATATGGAATTAGGAAGTGCCACTGGTAAGAGTCGATCTACAATAAAAAACAAAAAACATAAAAACAAAGTGTCAATGCATAAATTCACAAGTTCATTAAAAACCATTAAAAAATTAAATTAAAAATGGAAGTCTGACAATGATAGTGACAGTGATACACCAAAACACTTTTTTATGTGAATACTGTTTACCGTGAATATTATGACAGGAGTGAAGCACAAAGCTTTGTTTACAAAAGAAATAACAGGTTAGCAATTAAATGTTACATCACAGCCATTGAAACGTTGGAGGTAAGTCAGCCAATAAATTTAAGCTTTGTCGGCTTTGTGTTACGTTCACCTGATTATCAGCAGCATATTTAATGATATTAGCTATTCCATGGACATGGTGTCTCATTTCTTTTCCTAAATCTTCACTCATGTCACACTCATTTTCGCAGGGGATTATAAAAGTTGATTTGCTTTTAATTAGGCCTATTATATTCACAATCTTTACTGTGGTAAAGTAGAAAAAAATGCTGTAGGACAGAAACCTTTTTGAATGCATGTTAAATTATTTTTAACAGTGTGTGCTTGTTATTAGATAAGTTTATTTGTATAGCTCATTTCACACACACATATGATTTTAGTTTAGCTTTCTATAGCAAAGGAAAATCAAACATAGCCTAAAACTAGCTCTTCAGACCTTTTACAACACGTGTCATTTACTTGGAACATCAGAAGATAACATTGATATTAGAGAAGAGATGGCCTCTGTGCTTTGATTTGGATGTGGATCAATATAATCCATAAATAATAATAATAAAATAAATTTAACAGTACCTTCATGATGGTGAAAGTATTGCCCATCAGAGTCCTGCTTCACCACTGTGGTGGGAGGTACAGCCTTGAGGAACCCTGAAATCATGGTGCTTCTATTGTGGAATACTTGTTTACGGTGTATAGCGAGGTCACAGTCGATGCACATATACTGATGAGGCAAACAGTCTTTGCATTTGACCACTGCCACTTTTGCCTTGCACTCCGAACACTGCTGTACCTTGCTATGCTCCGTTATAAGCTTATTGGTGATTAAGGAGGGTCTCGCCTCCCTCCATCTCTCTGATGAAGCTGCTGTCCTTGTGCCCCAGTGCAGTGATGCCAAGTGTGGGGTACTTTCAGAATGAATGTTAAAGCTAGCAGCTGACAGGAGGTCTTGCAGCTCATTTAGAAGAGAATCTGTCACAACCCGGAGAAAAGAAAAAGTTCAAGGAAAAAGTCAAAATTATGCAAAACAGTCCTGTCTAATGAAGCAGTGCTGCTCTTTAAAGGTACACTATGTAAGATATTCGCAGTAAAATATCCAAAAACCACTAGGCTAGTGTTATATATTTTGTCCAGCTGATTACTAACAATATCTCTAATGTTTTCAACTACTTGTAAATCATGAGAAAATTCCCATTCTAAACAGAGACACGGGGCAGTGCAGTCGCCTGTCAATGACGTCAGTTACCCTTTGTTACCGCCTTTACTGACGTAGAAACCACATGATAACAGTGTCGTGGACAAATGCGGAAGTAGTGTCTAGCGTCCAGCAAACCACTAGCTTGCTTCAAGCAGTTCCTTATTTACTTCTTGCACGTTTTATGGTGGATTGTGTTACTTATTTATGGAACATAATTACTGTTTACCAAGTCTGCCGCTGGTTCTGTCAACAAGGACAGCTCCCGTAAACCTCATACTCATGACCGGAAAAGCGGAAGCGGCGCCGGCGACTGTGTCATAATAAAAGTTCCGCTGCTCGTGAGGCGTGTGTTGATCAATCGCTCCAGCTCCTCGTTCAGCTCCCGCAACACTCGGTCCTGCTCTGCTTCACACTACAGTAACGTTAATAATCACATCCATGAACATGAGTTCTTCCCGACTCCAATCCCTATTCTTTTGCACCGTCCGTTGAGATGGAGACCACATGTCCCAAGTTTCCGCTCTAAAACTTGGCGTCATCAAACTACGCCTTTGTTTTGAATAGGCTTCTAGCGACCTCTAGCGGAAAAAAATATCACAGATTGTACCTTTAAGTAACTTTACAACAGAGCATTGCTTTTTGTTGCAATGTCAGGCACAGTTGATCTAATGTGGAAAAAAAAGGTCATTTTAACACTTAAGCAAAGCATGTGTGGACACTATTTTTACAGCAGTGTCATAAATCTTAATCATATAATCATATAAACTGCATCTTATTGTAGTACATCATAAAAATATATAGTTATTTATATGCAAAAAAAATATAAATAAACAGGAATTAACAACAACAAAATAATAAATGTTAAAAGGTAATAATCTTAATTTTGACTAACCATGATCTGGACCCTGGTCATGATGAAATTCTGTTGGCTTTAGACATGGCCTTGATTTTACTCTGGAATCTGATTAATGTATGTAAACGTGAGTCAAAACATTGCATTTCAAAACTAATGCTTCACAATACAATAAATGATTGTTTAGGTCAACAAAACCTTACCATGTGAAGTAGAAGCCGCTGCTTGTTTTGGACGTGACTTCTCTCTGATTTTATATCTGATTTTACCACTGAACTGGGTCCTTTTTTTCTTCTTTGCCTGCAAATTTCAAACATTAAACTATATCTGTGCATCATTATGACTCTAATGTTTCATGTTCTGTTACAAAAACTTAACACTTTGTTTTGCACTTCAAGATTAATAGGATTAGGAATGTCGTAATCTTAAATTAATAACATAATACAATATTTATAAATAAATGATATCCGTTGTTCCACCCATATTTCATAATTTTCAGTCTAATAATTTTCAATATAATGATTACCGTAAAGTTTGGATGGTCAAAGAGACTAACCTTTGGGCCATTTTGGTTTGTTTGTCCAAACAGCTCGATGGACTCTTGTAAAAGATGATCCAGATTATTTATTGAACTCGCATTGTCAAGACTTTTAATAACCGTTTGCCCTTGTTTGATGCATTGATCCAGGTCCATTTTGGCAGGGTCAGTGTGGCCTTCTTTAACGACAGCATCCATTTGGGTGCGATCATAAACGTTTCCGAGGGATACAGCAACAGCGCGTCCTTTTCTGAGAAGTTCGTTTAATTCTTTATCGTTATGCGCCATTGTGTCATAAAAAGTGTGATCTGAGAAAATAAAAACCCCCACAACAAATGCATCAAAAACATTAATTTAAATTAGATTAATAATAATACCCATTAGTGTTAATGACTAACGTAATCCAATGCTAAAACCTAGCATCACTTCAGAGTCGATGCACTTTTTCGATTACCAGCTAAAAACCACTTGTTATCAGATAAAAAAAACAACAACAACTGAGTACTTAAGAATATATTTCATAAAACAGACCACAAACATACATTAACAAATTAAATTCAAATTAAAAACTCACCAGAAAGAACAAGACGTCAACCACGAAGCGATTCTGATTGTGTTGCAGCCCTGAAATCAATCCGGTCGGGCACACGGTCTTTTCTGGTTTCGTCAGATTATTGTTTATTTTAAATCATAGCAACGGAATCACAACGTTTATCGTTAATATTTCATAAGGCTTCATAACAAAATAAGTATTTAACATAAATTAAGCAGATATGCAATGAAATTTAGATTTAGCATTGAAAAGCAAATGAGCAAATTTCTATGGATAACTGACTGGTCAGAGAACACGTTATATTTGTACGTATTTGAGGTTGTTTTAACGTAAATTTAGATACGTATCGAACCTGTAATTACGTCCAGATAATACGTAAAAGACAATGTAAATACGTAAAGGCACATACGTATTGGACTGTTTTAATTTACGTCTAAATATGTACGTTTTGATTGTGAGATCAGGCTGGGAGAACAGCTTTATAAGCATAAAGTTTCCTTCACTCTGTAGATTATTATAGCTATGAGCTGAACACTAGGACAGGAAGAGACTGGCTGCAACATCAGTCAACCACTACACTTGGTTTTATTTTTATGTGGCCTTTAGGGGTGAATCTAAAATAGATGCTGCTACAATAGATGGACATGGAAAAAAACTCAGATTATAGCTTTTGTGCTTCATTGCAAGAAGAATTGGTAACACTTTACAATAAGGTTCATTAGTTAACTACATTAGTTAACATGAACTGCACTACAGCATGTATTAATCTTTGTTAATGTTAATTTCAACATTTACATATTATTAAAATCTTGATAACATTAGTTAACGCACTGTGAACTATCATGAACAAACAATGAACAACTGTATTTTCATTAACTAACATTAACAAAGATTAATAAATACAGTAACAAATGTATTGCTCATGGTTAGTTAATACATTAACTAATGTTTAACTAATGAACCTTATTGTAAAGTGTTACCGAAGAATTTGACTAGTTATTAAAAAATGCGACTTCTAAACAATGGGCCAAAATCCCATATGGTGTCTCTTTGAATGCAGCACCCCCTGTTGGCAATCAAGTAACTTACAGCATTATAGATTAGGAAATGCCATGCTTTAATGGGTTGTAAACCGATAAAGTAGCACACAGAACTGTAAATATACCAATAAAACTACCTGCACACACAGTGATAGACATGGACTGTTTAAAATGGCAAGCATATGACATTATTATTACTATTTATGCTGTATTATTTGTGAAATATATACATTTTCTCTATGCATGGAATATTCAGATGAACTACTAAATTTCCTTAAACCCTAAAACACAATGCAGTGCAATGCGTAAAACACTTCAGAACATCAAAATAAATACAGAAAATTCCTTTATTTTAACACAGTATATTGGATCCTATTCCTTTCATATATGTATAGTATTCCCATATGGAAATTACACATAGGATATACAGTACATGGGTACTAGTTCTTAATAAAATTGTCCATTAAATTAATTATCTTTACTCTGTAGTTGATTCTAATATATTCTTACCTTTTTTTTTTTTTTTTTCTTATAGTCTGATTGTGAGCGATCCTTTACATCAAACCAGTCAAGATAAAAGAGGATTGATTTATAGCTGTGCTGTCACACAAGAAACCTGCTCATCACTGGAGATTCATGGTATTTGGGGTTTTGTATTACAGTCCTAATTGAAATATTATTTGCCACTTTCCAAGTTAGAAACTATACTACGGTCTATGGCAATACTGTATATGAGAGTTATTCTCTTTTTCAACAAATGAACAGAGGTGCTTAAAGGATTTGTTCACTTTTAAATAAAATTTTCCTGATAATTTACTCACCCCCATGTCATCTAAGATGTCCATGTCCTTCTTTCTTCAGTTGAAAAGAAATTAAAGTTTTTGATGAAAACATTCCAGGATTTTTCAGTGGAGACATGAACATCTTGGATGACATATTTAAAAGTGGACTAATCCTTTAGCTTTCAGAAAATTAAAGGATATATAATATTAGCTGTTTTATTTCCTATTACCTTTACCAAAATTTAGGACATGCCATTTGAAACTCTATATTGTAAAATATTTTCTAGTGATTAACATTAAATAAATGTTCCAAATTCAAAGTAATTAAATTGCACTACTGCTCACCAGTATGGGACCAGATGTGAGTGTAGATGTTGATAAATTAGATGTTTACTATACATTAAAGAAAAATAAATGATAATTATGTATTTGTAAATACATTATAGTATAGTATAGTATACTTTAGTAAATGTTGAAATTAACATAAATAAGATAAATAAATGCTGTAGAAATATTGTTCATTGTTAGTTCATGTTATCTAATGTAGTTACCTAATGGTAACAAATAAAACCTTATTGTAAAGTGTTACAATAAAACAAACAAACAAACAAACAGGATTTGTACTTCAAAGTGAGTGAAACATATTTGTGGAAAGTTCCATTTGAAGTTTTTGTAATGAAAATGAACAAACCGTCTGTGTGTTAATGAAGTGCCCTCAGAAGCTGTCAACATGTCTCTTGGACTTTCCATGGTTCAAGATCCTCAGTCTTCAAAGCTGGCAGTAAGTTTTACTGAACACCAGTTACATATTATAACTATTTCACACTTCCAAATGCCTAAAGAACATAAAAAGCCAAATGAAATGCTCTGTACAACTACTCTCAATTCATAAAGGGGATTATAAATGTTAAAAGTCATGATGTGAGAAGAGAACATGTTTTATGACCAATATTAAAGAACTCAACTATTGATTAAAAATTACCATTTCGCTGGCTTAAATGAACCCACAATACGCTGAAAATTAAAATCACACACACAATTACTTGAGTAACAACATTGTTTTATGCATAGTAAAAAAATGAGTCAATTTTATTTGATATAATTTTTTTGATTTTTTTTTATTATCCTGTCTCAACAACTAAACAGACTTTGACCAGAGTAATTAAATGATTGGTATTGTGGTCTATAATTACCATTTAGCATTTGATTTAGTATTCCTTTTTTTTTTTTTTTAGTGAAATTCATGTTTAAATTCTATCTCATTCAGATTTGCGGTCCAACCATTCCAAGGAAATGTGTATCAGTTACCACCTTCAATGGCATGTGCTTCATCAGTGAAAACAGTGTGTTTAAACCACCAATACCAAGCTCTCTGAGAGGTAAATATGATGAGCAACGAAGGGTGTTTTTTTTTTTTGTGTCCCCATGCAGTCAAAGAGTTTTCTTTTGTTTTGATGTAACTTTTTTTTTTTTTTTTTTTTAACTAGGCCTACATATATACACTCTTCTGCTTCTCTTCATTTACAGACTGTCCTGGTCAGATTGACATTGCTTTTCTGTTAGATGGATCTGGGAGTGTAGGGGATTACAATTTTAGAACGATGAAGACTTTTGTGACAAACATGATCAAGCGCTTTACTGATCGAGATGGACAGGTAGGAATAGCTTTTATACCACTTTAGTGATTTCCGTTACTAATTGCAGCCATTTGTTGTATAAAAATGGAAAGACATGAATTTGTCTTTCCATGTGTAATTATCTTTTTCCAGAAAAATATATATATAACTGAATGGCATTATAGAAGACATAATGATACTCTATCTGTTGTTGTTTTACAGTTTGCCATAGCTGTCTACTCCAATGGTTGTGTTATTCACTACAATTTCAATCAACTTAAAGACAGCACATGGGAATCTAAGGTGACAAATATACCATACAATGGAGGTGGCACTTACACTGCAGCAGCCATCAAAAAACTTGTGTAAGAATTTTTTTGTTACTAGACAAATCATTCTATTTATCAAATGTATGTAAGATTTTTTTATTAAAATATCCAAAAAACACTAGAACAGTGTTATATATTTTGTTGACTTGTGTACTTACATCATTAAATCCAGAGGTGGATTCATCACCTATTTATGACAACATATCTGCGTTACACTCGATTTCTGGTTTTATTTTGTAGAAACCATGCATGGAAACACCAAAGACACTTTAATATACTGTATTATGTGTTTTATTAGACAAGTAAAAAACTGTTTGGATACATTCATCGACAGAAAAGTAATGTTATATAGCTCAACACAGTAAGTCTTATTGTTTAAATCTCGTTTTACTTGATTTACCGTGAATACCATGTTTTACCATGCCTAATATCAATCTTGTTTACTGCAGTGAGCAACAAGTGTCTTATAGCAGCCACTGAGCAAACGCACAGAGTAGCATTATAACAACTTTCACACAAATGTATTTAATATGATAAACAGCGCTGCGTTGCCCCACATACACTTGACCGGAAGAAGTGGAAGCGGACATCTGCGGCATAATAAAAGATCTGCTGCTCTCAAGTCGTGTGTCGTGCTAGTCTCTCATTAGCAATCGCTTTGTTCAGCTAAAACAGCTTTCAGCCACAACCTGCTTCATTCTACAGTAGGCCTAATGTTAATAAATATTTAATACATTAGCTCATCCATGAATATGATTTCTGAATATGAGTCCCATCTGATTCTTTTCCAGTAGCTGTAGACGTGAAGACAACATCACCCATGATTTCACGAAATCAAGGCGTCATTAAGCTACACGTTTGTTTTGAATAAGCGACGTCTAGCTGCAAAAAAATACATATTGTGCCTTTAATATACACTGCTCAAAAAATTTAAAGGAACACTTTTTAATCAGAGAATATCATCAAGTCAGTTAAACTCCTGGGATATTGATCTGGTCAGTTAAGTAGCAGAGGGAGTTGTTAATCAGTTTAAGCTGCTTTGGTGTTAATGAAATTAACAACAGGTACAATAGATGGGCAACAATGAGATGAACCCCAAAACAGGAATGGTTTTATAGGTGGCGACCACTGACATTTTTGTTCCCTACTCATCTTTTCTGACTGTTTTTCACTAGTTTTGCATTTGGCTAGGGTCAGTGTCACTACTGGCATGAGGCGATACCTGGATCCTACAGAGGTTGCACAGGCAGTCCAACTTCTCCAGGATGGCACATTAATATGTGCCATGGCCAGAAGGTTTTCTGTGTCTCCCAGCACAGTCTCAAGAGCATGGAGGAGATTCCAGGAGACAGGCAGTTACACTAGGAGAGCTGGACGGGGCTGTAGAAGGTCCTTAAAGGATTAGTTCACTTTCAAATTAAAATTTCCTGATAATTTACTCACCCCCATGTCATCCAAGATGTCCATGTCCTTCTCTTTTCAGTCGAAAAGAAAATAAGGTTTTTGATGAAAACATTCCAGGATTTTTCTCCATATAGTGGACTTCAATGGAGCCCAAACGGTTGAAGGTCAAAATTACAGTTTCATTGCAGCTTCAAAGCATTCTACACGATCCCAGACAAGGAATAAGGATCTTATCTAGAGAAACCATCAGTCATTTTCTAAAAAAAAATATATATATACGTTTCAACCATAAATGCTCATCTTGAACTAGCTTCTTCACTATTAGAATTCCAGCAGTGTAGACACTGCTAAGTGTATTACTGCCCTCCACAGGTCAAAGTTTAAACTAATTGTTATACACTTGCACTACCATATTGTATATGACAATTTACAATAGAATAGCCCTCACACTCGCCTGACCTAAATCCAATTTTCCAAATCCAAAATCCAGAACACCTCTGGGACATTATGTTTCAGTCCATCCGACGCTGCCAGGTTGCACCTCAGGCTGTCCAGGAGCTCAGTAATGCTCAGTGATTTCAACATTGAGATCGGATGTTTTTTCAAAGTGTTCCTTTAATTTTGAGCAGTGTATATTGCTATACAGTTTTGGGTTATGTTGGTTACTTGGTCTCTTCTAAATTTCTTTTCAAATACCAGGAAAGAGCTATTTACACCAAATGGTGGGGCAAGACCATCAGCAAAAAAAATCTTGCTTGTTATTACTGATGGAGTGTCACATGACAGGAACTTATTGAAAGGTGCAGCATCACAGGCAGAGGCAAAGAACATAATACGATTTGCGATTGGGGTAGGATTTTTCTTCACATATTATGTTGTTTAAAATCTTTTACATCAGATTCTTAAATGTTTAATTGTGTCTAGTCAAATTCTTATATGTTGCAAAAAGCTATAGGGTTAAACCTGAAATTTGTTGTGAATTTTATGTGGCCATTTCTGAGCTGCTAACTTTTTTAATTTGTTTATAGCTTTGAAGTAATAAATGCATTGGAATTTGTTTCCATTTGTTTCCATTTATTACTCTAAATATGCTTTATAGCTTCATTTCATTTTTAAGGAAACAATATTTTTGTCTCTAGGTTGGCAAGGCTTTTAATGATTTCAGTGCAAAACAGGAGTTGAATACAATTGCTACTGATCCAGATAATGATCACGTATTCAAAGTGACAGACTTTAATGCACTGAATAATATTCTTCAAAAGCTGGAAGAAAACATTATCACTATTGAAGGTAGCTCAGGAAAAAAAAAAAAAAAATATGAAGAATGAATGTGTATTTCTGCTTTAAGTATGTATAGACATATTTTTGTAATAACTGAATTGTTTTTTCCTAAAAGATTTAAATGACTTTAAAGAAATTAGTTATTTTAGTAACTTCTGTTGATTTGCCGCAGGAACCCAGACTTCAGGTGATTCCTCCAGAATGGAGTTTGCACAGGACGGATTCAGTGCAGCTTTCACGTCATCTGTAAATAAATATGCATTTTTGCCAAATCCTTAATCCTTAAACTCTTCAGACCAAGTGAATGATAATAGCATGGTTATATGGTTGTATTTTCAACAAAGGTAGAAGAATAAACTTTAAATACTGTAACATGTATGACCCCAAAGACAACATTGTCCCCTGTGATCTTTTTGTGTAATGCTCACAAAATCTTTATCATTATATAAAAGAAGAGTATGGGATATCTTGACAATTTTCTGTGTGTGTCCAAATCCAACACAGTTTTGTTTTGTTTTGCTTTTTTTGTTCAGGGAAGCGTGTTAATGAGTGCTGTGGGAGCTTTCCAGTGGAAAGGTGGATATCAGGAATATTTGCCATACTACTCCTTTCAAACAGGCACTGAGCATGAAAGCTATCTAGGTGAGGATGTTTAAACTCTTAAAACATAGAAAATGTGAATTTAGAGTCTTTTTCTTTTTTACAGCAAATATAACTCAGAATATACATTGAACTATTGCATTTTGTCTGAAGGTTATTCGATGGCTATTGCAACAATGTCAAGGACCAGCTTTGCTATCCTAGGAGCCCCGAGATACAAACATAAAGGACGAGTCTTTGTTTCACAACTCAGAACCAATAATTTTAAACAGCTGCTGGACTCTCCCAAGGTTGTTCTTTGGTGTCAAAACCATGCATAAAAACAGCTACAGCTGCCAAACAAAAAACGTAATATTAAAGTAAAATATCTTAATTCAAATAAAGTGCAAAACAATAATTTTACGGAAATTTTAATTTAAAGTTTTAGAGAAAAACAATGTTATTTTAAGGATTTTTCCTACTTTAAATTAAGATATTTTACTTTAATTTTACGTTTTTTGTGTGCCAGCCATAGTTGCCAGTCATTTGACAGTCATTCATTTTTTATGTCACGTTTGATTTTCACTATTACTGTTTTATTTGATTTTATACTATTACTATTTACACAATAACTGTGCAATAATTAAGATATTGCAGTGGATAAAATCAACTCTCTACAAAACGACAATAGGCACTTTCGCATATACTGTACAGTCTTCGCCTGAAAATGACTAGCATTTTACTATTTAGAGATCATGTCTGAACAGGTCCTGTTAAAAATGTTTTGATGCTTGTGTGAACAAACCTGTAAGATGACCAGTGTTAGCATGTACAATTCCAGAACCAGCTGATGTCGAAATTGTGCTTTGGACCATTTGTAAAATTTAAAAAAAGATGACAAAATTGTGCAATTTATCATTAAGTCTGTAACTAAAATGTTATCAAATTAGACAAATAATGAAACTAAAGAAATAATTTTTTTTTCAACAATTGTTCAAATAATGGTATAACCACTATGAACGTTCACTTGGTCTGAAGAATTTAATGTTAAGGATTTGGTATATTTCTGTATTTATATACATATAATGTGAAAGCTGTGTTCCTACAGCTGAGGAAATCTTAATGGTAAAATGGTGAAACAGTAGATCCAGCACATTTACTGGAAAATGCATTTTGAAAATTTACATTAAAAGCCAAATTAACACCATATTAGCTGGTGGACAGCTAGTTCTACACCAACCAGTTTACTACATTAGTTAACATGAACTAATAATGAACAGCACTTCTAAAGCATTTAGAAGCACAGGGGAGCGCAAGATTTAAAGGGGCCGCAGCCTGAATCGGTGCATAGTTAATGATACCCCAAAATAGGCAGTTGAAAAAATTAATTAAAAAAAAACTATGGGGTATTTTGAGCACTTCACATACACATTTATTTTTAATACATTAAAAATGTGACATTAATACATTAACTTATGTTTAACTAATGAACCTCATTGTAAAGTGTTACCAATTAAACTTGTGCAGTCACCTTTTCTTTTCTTTCTTTCTTTCTTTTTTTTTTTTTGAGGAAACAAATATAATATATTTAATATGCAAATATTTGCTACAACTTCTAGGTATCTTTAGGGATGGTGCAGTTGGTAGTGGCAGCAGTGAGAGTTGTAGTCTTGTGTCTCAGCATTATGTACATATACATATACATTACATATAGAGCCAATTGCTGATCTTGTAATGAAGTTACAACAAAAAGGCTTAAAGCGTAAATGTACAGAATCAAGTTACGATCAGCAGGGAGTATAGATCATTTTAATGTTCAAACTTCTCTCTTCTCAGCCTCAGATTGGCTCATATTTTGGAGCTGAGGTGTGTGTGGTGGATTTGAACAAGGACTCCAATACAGACCTACTTTTGGTATCGGCATCAACATACATGGAGTCTGACCGGGAGGGCAAAGTGTTTGTTTACATCTTCACACCTCAGGTCAGTGATTTTTGAGATTCAATTAACATTACAATTTTAAAAAGAGTTCAAGTAAGAGTGAATAGACATACATTTCTGTTTAACCCTGTTTCTCCTCTCTCTGTTATATTTTAATAGTCAAACTTCAATTTTTTGGACACACTGGTGGGCATGGCAGGTCAGAGGGGTCGGTTTGGCTCTTCTCTGGCCAGTCCAGCAGATCTGGATGGTGATGGTTTCATGGATGTGCTGATTGGAGCTCCTTTAGAGGAGGATGGACAGGGCAGCATCTACATCTTCAATGGAAGAGATGGAGTCATCATTTCAAAATACTCACAGGTAAAAAAGATGTGGGTTGATGGCAGTTTAAAGGGATAGTTCACCTAAAAATTAATTCTGCCATCAATCATTCAGCCTGATGGTTTACCTTTCTTGCATTATCTTTAGTTGACTCACTTCATAGACTCTTTCTAATATTTTTGTTAACTCTTTCATTCCCTCTTGAATGAAACAGAGGATTGTTGGATCATCTGTGCGATCAGGTTTGCAGTTCTTTGGGATTTCATTGAGTCAGTCTTCTCTAGACCAGAGTCAAGACAACCTTCCTGACATTGCTGTTGGGTCCAAGGGAGCAGTTCTGCTTCTCAGGTCTGTTTTCTGTTATAAAGATCTAAAAATATATCAAAATACACAGTTTCAGCCATAATCATTCATATGTGTTATATGTGGATCATTCAGGTCCAGACCCATCATGCGCTTGGAAACCAAAGTAACTTACAACCCAACCAAAATACCAACCAGTGACCAAACAGACTGTACAAAGCCATTGCAAAACACCCTGACTGTGTGCTTTACCATGAGTGCATACCAACATCGCATAACAGGTTTATTCATAAAATAATTACATAGTTTTTGTGTTCTTAAATCTCATATGGTCACATCATCTGCTATCTGTAGTATTCTAGTGTGCTCTTGAAATCTGGCATTGTTGCATTGCTAATATTTTTGGGCTTTTATGATCAAACACATTTTCTAGATTTGACTGCAAATATTAATTACACCATAACGTTGGATGCCACGCGACCTAAATATCGAGCATACTTCTTACTTAAAAAACGGCTCCTCAGTGATGTGACGAACATTGGGTTGCAGGAAGTATGCAAAAGTCATGCTTTCTTCATAGAGGTAAGCATCAAATGTCATTTTTTATTGCATTTATGAACAGATTTTCAGTTAATCTGATGATTCTAGGCTAAAATTTAGAACTAAAATGATAATTCCTGCTTCTACTTAAAATTCAGGCATTCAAACTTCATTAATTATCTTTATTTCATACAGTTTTGTTATAATGTAACTTTTATGGGCTTGCATTAAAAAGTAGTTACAAATGATCTTTTGCTGAAATTACAAATAAAAACATTTAAACACAACACACACACTATTAATTATAACTTGATTTTTTACTCAGCAACAAGAAAATTAATGGGATGTCAAAGAGTATGTAACCTGATAGGATAAAAATAAAGAGCCAATAATCTATATATTGTGTTCTTAACTGTGAAACTATGGAGTGAATTTTGTCTCAATAATAATTCACGCAAAGAACATGAATACATCTACAATGTACATCTACAAACTGTACCTCTCTGAGTGATTTAAACTGGTCAACAGCTGATGATGTAACACCCAGGTAGGCACGCCCTCACGTGATAAATGATTGGTTGATTGATAAGCTTCAATCTGATTGGCTAAAGAGTATGAATGACCCGTGTGGGAGGTGTCTGGTGCCAGGATTGTCTCAGAAATACACACACTTGAATGTGAGGATAAACTCGTAAGTTTTGAACATTCGAAACTTTTTGTGCACAGTTGCATATCTATGAATTGTGTTTTGCATGTGTGAAATGTATTTTAGGAATATATAATTTATTTTGTGCACATGAATTGTTTTTTGTGAATGTTTTTTTTTTTTTTTTAATCGCACATTAATTGTTTTTTTGTGCAAGTGAATTAGGTTTCACGCATGTGAAACTGCCTACGCGTGTGTGAATCATGTTTCTTGCGTGAATTATTATTGAGACAAATCTGTCTCTATATGAAACTAAAAACTACAAATGTTTAATATTATGTTCAACATTTTAAGAAATATGATGGGGAAATAACAAGAATCAAATGCAAAGCAAGAGTGACCCAAGTATATCCGTAGAGTGTTTTGTTAATAACAACTCTTATTATTTCACGTTTCCATAAGGCTTGTTCAGAAGATGCTCTGAACCCGTTGTCCAATCAGTTAAATTTCACATTTGAGGGTCTTCCATCAGCAAGTATGCAAAATTTGAGACCAATACTGCTGCCAGAGATAAAGACCTCCACAGACCACAATGTAAGAGTTCATCTGTGTTAAGAGCAGAAGTTAGCAGAACTTTATCACGTATGAACAATTCATGAATTTTTCTGTGTCCTCACTTTGTTTTATAGCTACATTTTGAGATAAACTGTGGAAATGATAGTTTATGTGTTGACGACCTCCGAATGAATTTCAATTTCTCTGGGTGAGCAAATCATTTGCTCTATTTCTGAACTGAAATATTAAAAGAAATGAATAATTCCAAATCATATTCATGCTTATGAAAGTATTTTCGAATCTCTCTTTGGTGTCTGTAATCCAGGGCTACAAACATAGAGGTTGGGATAATGCAGGAGATCAACGTGACAGTGTTTGTAGAGAACAGAGGAGAAAACTCATACAACACTCTCTTCACCATCAAATACCCCTTTGGACTTTCCTACAGGAGATTCACATCTAAACAGGTAAACATAGGCACATATGCTGAAACTGAATTAATAATAACAATGGCATTTCTAAAGCAAAATAGCTATAAAGATGCAATGAATTTTTGAATGAAACTTAAAATAACAGAGCCACATTAAAAAAATATTTTCAAACCATGTAACAAATGGAATGTTAGTTAGCATGTTTGGTCCCACTTTATATTAAGTGGCCTTAACTACTATGGACTTACATTTAAATGAATCATTTGATACAATGCACTTATTGTGTACATACATGTTTTTACATTGTACTTACATTTTAAAAACACCTGCATGTAATTACATCTGTAAATAATTTCTGTAATTACATTTATAATTACACTGTTGACCCATCCCTTACACCTTACCCCTACCCTAAACCTACCCATACCCCCATACCACCAAAGCTTTCCCTAACCTTATCTGTATCCCACCTCAATAGCAGCAAAAATGTTTTGCAATTCAATATGAACCCAATAAGTACATTGTACTTATTTTTTTATGGAAGTACATAGTAGTTAAGGCCACTTAATATAAAGTGGGACCTGCATGCTTTATGTGTGTGTGTGTGTGTGTGTGTGTGTGTGTGTAGGTGTGTGTGTGTGTGTGTGTGTGTGTGTGTGTGTGTGTGTGTGTGTGTGTGTGTGTGTTGAAATATATGATAAACGTTCTGTATGAGCAGGGCAGAGTGGAGTGTGTGTCTCTGGATGCTGAGCGAGGAGTTACTCTGGGAGAAACCGCTTGCCAAATCAGTAAACCCATCCTCAAGGGAAACACTCAGGTCAATAATCACACCGCTGACATGAACATTTGCTCATGTGGAGGAATGCATGTTAATGGTTAAACAGATAATCATTATTTTGCTAAAACAATTATTAATAACAATTGTTCTCATTTGAGACATTTCTTTTTACATTTCATGAGAATTATTGCACTTTCATATAAACACAAATCGAGAACATCAAATCATAGACAGGGTTTATTTTATAGTCAAGATTCATGTTTAGATTTATTACAATTAGTCCATGAGAAGGTTTGCTCACTGATTTAGTCACAGATGGGCAGTACAAATACTTCATTCATTCATTCATTTGAGCAGAATGTCACAATGGAGATCACTGAACTCCAACAAACACATCACCCAAGCATGAAAGCTCATGGAGGCTTGTTACTGATTAAAAAAAAAAAAAAAAAAAAAAAAAAAAAAAATCCAGTAGGCCAACATTGCAGCGATTATGCTTAATTGATCTAGAGAAGCAGGAATCGTGATCACGAATAAAATACTATTAATTGTCCAGCTCTACTCATTTGCATATACACGCTCATTTACTGACTTGATTACTTTTAAACTCAAAGCAGTTTACAAACACTTTTATCCAGAACAACTTTCATGTGTGTGTGACTGTTCAACATGTTCTGTTGTCATATGACTTACAACAACTTTAATTAGTCCAAAATTTAGTCTTATTCTGTGTTTTTTTTTTTTTTTTTGTTCAAATTCTAGGTTGTGTTTGACATTACATACAGCATTAATAAAGAAAGTACACTGGGCCAAAATGTGATGTTTGCTGCTGAGGTCACGAGGTATGAAGTTGTTTGAGTGAAGTCAAAGCGTGAAACAGCCTTTGACCTTGGGCTCTAGGAGGATTCTCACATGATCATGTTATCAGAAATGGATAAATGATACTAATAATCAAAACCTCCATCTCTCACAGTGGAAATGACAAACACTCAATCAACAGTGAGTTTAAAAAACAGAAAACCATCGATGTCAAATACGCCATCTATATTGCCTTGATAAGGTTAGTGCTCTCCTCCATGTTTCTGTATAAAAATAATACCACATTTTTCTTTACCCTGTACTGTAATATTGTCATTTTCTTTCTTCATTTTAAATAAAAGGCATGAAAATTCCACCATCCACATTAATTTTACTTCAGGGAAAAGGGATCTTATGAAACCCGTCCAGCAGATAATAAGGGTATTAGTTATTATTATTATTTTTTTTTTATCTTAGTATATTATATATTATATATATAAATGGTTTTATAGTACATTAATATCTAATGTTCCAGAAATGCTAAATGACACGTTTTAACAGGATTTATTTTAATAATAGAAGAAAACGCTCAAATGCTCATACTGTACATAACTCTTCCTTACTTTCTTTTTCCTCTTTCAGGTTCAGAATGACCTCAGAGAATTAACTTTCAAAGTGTTCATCAGAGTACCAGTGATACTTGGTGATACTGACATCTGGACTAATTCAAATCTGCAAGTGTGTGAATTTATTTCTTACCTCATAAGCCATACAGGTATAATGATAATTTTATAAAAATAATTTTGGTATAATGTAGGGAAGAAAAACGGCATCCCATCCTTCACCCATAATTGTTCAGAAACTTGTTTGAAAATGTCACCAGGGGAAACTTAGGCTACTTTCACACAGCAGCAGAATACGGCTGTCATTCCTGTATTTGAGTCCTTAATACGGTAATGTTCACACGCAGTACGGTTATTTACGGGAGTGACAACCGCATTCTATAACCGAACTCACACCCATAAAATTTCAAGACTCACAACCGCATTCTCAGAATATTCGTGCTGTGTGAATGGAACCGCACTAGACAACTAGTTGTCTGTCACATCATCAGGGGTGTGATTCTTGCGGCGGTTGCGATGGGTCGAGTATTGGTAAACATAATGACCGCTCACCGCTATCAAGGTTTTTTGTGCCTCTGATTCATGTCGTCATGTCACTCCGCAAGTAGTCCAATCATTTGTCACGATTGAAGTTCAAAGTGTGGATGATTCAGGTAAGCAAATCCAATATATTGTCTTCATTTTTATATGCAGGTCTAGTAAAATTTAACCAATCTATTGATCATTTTTGTCATGATTCCATAACATTAATGTTAAACGATTCTGGGCTAATTTAGCAAAGTAACAGCATGTTAGTTATTGCTTACTTCTAGCTAGAAAGCTTAGCAGCTTCTACAAGGCTCGAAATTGCCAACATTTTTGTCGCATATGCTCTTAAAAATTTAATCTGTGCGACCTAAAAATATATTTGGGAGTAACGTTATATGTGCGGAGCACATGAGCATATCTGTCCACTAATGACACGTTCGATTTGCGAACTAATGACTCCTTTAACCCTTTGATGCACAACATGGGTCAAAAATGACCCGGCTGAGTTTTTATTTTCTATATCTTTGCAAGAAATTAATTTCATCATTCAGTATTCCAGGTATTCCTCAATTGACTTGTTTTTGATCATCACAAATCCTCATTTTCATTTTTTCTTTCTTACTTTTTGAATAAAAATCATTTTTGTATCATTACCCTTCTAATGCACAACATGGGTCAAAAATGACCCGTATTCATTTCCTATGTAATTTCAATCATGGTTGAGTGTTTCTTTGCTGAATCTTTAAAAGAAATGTATTTTATCATTCATTCATTCCAGGTATTCCTTAAATATCTTGTTTTTGATTGGCAAAAATCATTATGTTCATTTTTTCTTTCTTACTTTATAAACAAACACCGTTTTTGTATGTCTACATCAATTTTACACATATGAGGCAAAAATTACCCATATAGAAACCTTTGCAAATTTTCGCAAGTAAGAAACATATTTACTGCAGACAACTATTCATCCACCACACATTTCACGTCTCAACATGGCTGCTTTTGTATATCAAAGATTCAGCGAAGAAACACTCAGTCATGATTGAAATAACATAGGAAATGAATACGGGTCATTTTTGACCCATGTGTGTAAAATTGATGTAGACATACAAAAACTGTGTTTTGTTTATAAAGTAAGAAAGAAAAAATGAACATAATGATTTTTGACAATCAAAAACAAGATATTTAAGGAATACCTGGAATGAATGAATGATAAAATACATTTCTTTTAAAGATTTAGCAAAGAAACACTCAGCCATGATTGAAATTACATAGGAAATGAATATGGGTAATTTTTGATCCATGTTGTGCATTAGAAGGGGTTTTCATAGCTTGTGCATCAAAGGGTTAAAACCAATTCACTTTAATGAATGCTTAAAACTGATCTGGGTCGAGTTTCCCGATAACGATGTATCTTAGCTCTGAAGAGCGCTCTCTACGTGCAAGGTTACAAACGCTCGCCGCAATCTGTCGCCGCGTCATGGTAAGTGCACCATATAGTTTACTGCTTTTTTGTCCTTTGCCAATCACAACTATGCATCATACAGTGTGAGAGAGCCGCTCTTCTAAGGTGTTTTGTGTGTGGTTTCGCTTTCGGTAACTTACTGAGACAGAGATATGAGCAGTGTGTCATCTTAAGGTGTTAGATCCAGTCACTGTTCTCCACCGGAGCGGTTCCAGTCGGTTTTGTGTTTCTTTTCCAAATTCAAATGCTGTGTCATGTGCGAGAAAAGACTCCAGTTAGAGTGTGTTTACATGCTGCTGTTGGTTAATGAAGTTATGATGGATGAACTCGCTGTTCAGTTAGTCTCTTGTCATGTCAAAAGTGATGAGACTTTTCAGTTTTATGGACGTCGCCATCTTTAATATTACGTTGGTCACTGTCCTTATGGATGCTAGAGAATACGGGCTTGACTCTCGTTGCACATTCATACAGTCAGTCTTCCAGATGCTACTGTAAGTTGCTGTGTGAACGGGACTCACACCTGTAAGTAAATGTGGTTTTCAGTGTGAACATGGCCTTATACTTGAATCATCGACACTAATTTGAATACGCACAAAGTATTAGTAGCAGTAGTAGTTTGTAGTTAGTAGCAGTCTGTCCTTACCCCCAGGTGCTGCGGCCGCCGAGACAGGCCCCCGGGGGGGGGAGTAAGCGCAGTCGCGGGAGTACCCCCCGGCCTGCGAGGGGTGATGGGGGTATGTGACGAGCAGGGCGGGCAAGAGCCGTGAGGGAACGGCGCGAGGCCGGTGACGCAAGTCATAACGAGCATCACCTGCGAGGCGCACCGGCCTTGAGTCTCTCACGGAGGAGCTCCGGGAGCATAAAAGGAGGAGCGACGACAGTGAAGGACGAGAGAGGACCAGGCCTGGACTTTATTTTATGTTTTATTATGTCTGTGTGGCCGGCAGACGTCCACGAGGGTCTGCCGGCATTACTCTCGTTTTGCTCTTTGTTTATTTTGGAATTAAAGTTATGTTGAATGTTCGCCGGTTCCCGCCTCCTTCTTCCCGTACATACGAACTGTGTTACAATCATAATCACAGCAGGAGAATGAGAACTATAGTTAGCAAATATAAAAGGGTCGGACAACAGGGGCTTATGAGTTAAAGAGTTTGACTACTACTATTTTCTGACAGAAATTTATATTCTTTCTTTCTTTCTTTCTTTAGATTTATGGCTGTAAAAGCGAGAACATGGAGAAGCCTGTTATCACCAATTTTACATTGTTGGACGTTGTTAAAAGTCATCGTGTGGTGGTGAGGACACTTTTTAAATTTAGTTTTGTTTTACCTCATTAGTTTTCCACAATTTATTAATAGTATATGTTAAACATACATCAGTGAAACTCTGTCTCTCTCTCTCTCTCTCTCTCTCTCTCTCTCTCTCTCTATGTGTGTGTGTCAGAACTGCTCTGTGGCGGTGTGTGTCGTGTTCAGCTGTGACGTCAATCTCATAAAGAATGAAAGGAAACTCTATTATATATCTGGCAATGTGAACTCTGGATGGATTGAGCAGGTATCTGACTTTTAAAGCTAATTCAAATTGCAGAACATTCATAATTGTTTGATCATTTCTTATTGTCATATTCTGTGTCTCTCTTAGACTGGACTCAGAGCTGCTGTGTTTGAGTTGATCAGTTCAGTGTCTCTGGATTATGACAAGAGCAAATATATTTTCTTTTCCTCTGATTCTGAAGGCACTGCACCGTCTCTCCAGGTGATTCAGTGATCATTCATGTCAAGTCTAATAACTGTAAAAATAACTCTCAAAACACTGCTCTGTTTGAAAGAATCTATAACTGCAGTCTACTGTTTTTATAGCTTATGATTTGTTCATTTGATCTGTATTTTATTCTTATTTTTGCACACCACATAATTTTCTCTCTTTTTGTTTCTTGCAAATATGTTGACAATTGCACTTACAATGTTTTTCACACGTATACTTCCTGTGCATATGTGTGTGTGCTTTGCTTTGTACACGTGTGTTTTTATAGTAAGGAAGTCACTGTCATTTTGTTTATTAAAGAAATGCCACAGAGACAAAAGTACTTACACTACCATTTCAAAGTCTGGAGTCTGTAAGAATTTGTCTTTTTATGTTTTCAAAAAGTCTCTTATGCTCACCTAGACTGCATTTATTTGACCAAAAATACAGTAAACACTGTAGTGTGAAATATTACAATTTAAAGTAACTGTTTTATACTTGAATATACTTTAAAATATAATTTAATTCATGTGATCAAAGCTGAATTTTCAGCATTTTTTAGCCTGGTATTTATCAATTATTTAACCCAAATTATAATGTATCAATTGTTAGGCCTAGAACATCTGTAAGGGGGGAAGGAGGAGGACTTCCTGTTACAATGAGATCACTTCTGACTGCACTAAAAATTCACTTGCTCACATTTTCCCACTTTGTAGATTAACACTCAAGTGGAGGTGTATGAGGAGCCGAACCTGACCAAAGAGATCATTGGAGGAGTGATAGGAGGACTGCTGCTACTGGCTCTCATCACAGCGGCCCTCTATAAGGTATATCGCCTTCATAAAATCACTTTCAGTCCCTCACACTTTCACCTGTCTACACAATCTATATTTTTTAATGCTTACAGCATATTACTGCATATTTTCTCTTTACAAGGCTGGGTTCTTCAAAAGCCAGTACAAGCAGATGCTGCAGGAGGCACAGGGGGATGCAGGAGGAGAGCCAAACATGACACAATAATGTGCATTCAAACAGTTATAAGATATATATGTACTGATTATGTTTTGTGGTCTTGAGAATGAAACATGAATATATTTAACACCTCATTGTAGCAAAATATTTCAGACTGATTTAGAACAATTTATTAGAATGATAACGGGACAATTTTGAAGCTACTTAAGATTACTACTCATCATCTTATCAGTGAGCACAACAAGTTACCACAATGAAAGTATTTATAGCATTACAAATGGTTGACTTCCTCCTTTGTTTGAAAACTGATAATAACTGAGTATGAACTGTAGCAGAAATATTAGAGGATCTTTTTCTCACACACAGATTGTTTTTGAGATGTTTTCTATGGAAGCTTGTTTCCACCACAAAATAAAAAAAAAAAAATACAAAAAAAAAATACAAAAGGTAATTGCGACTTTTTATCTCACAATTCTGATTTTAGTAACTTTTTTCTTAGACTTGTGAGATATAAAGTCCAGTTCCAAAGAAAATTGTAATTGCATCATAATTCTGACTTAATCATTTGCAAATGTTTATATATCGCAATTCAGAGAAAAAAGTCAGAATTGTGAGATATAAACTCGCATTCTGAGAAAAAAAAACCAAACAATTGTGATAAAAAAGTTCGTAGTTAACAAGCTTCCATAGTTTTTTTTTTTTTTTTTTCCTATTACGTTTCTTCAGATTTTCATAATAGGGATGTGCACTGGGTGTATTTTGAAGATGTTTATGCTTTATATAAAGATATTGTTTAATTTGCCTTTTTTTTTTTTTTTTTTTTTTTTTTGCAATATTGGTATATTTCAAAATGGCACTTGTTGGTAATGAAATTAAAATAAATTTAAATTAAATAATTTTGGCATTATTCATTACACTTACTGTCAATCTTTTGGAAATTTGGAATAGATGAACACTTAATGCAAAGTCCCATATTTCCTGATATTTTATAGCCTAAACCTAAATCAACACCATGAACAATATAAAAGTCAAAATAGAAGTGAATTATTAAACTATCCGCTTGTTAAGTCGTGACGTAAGGAACGCCGTTTCCGGGTCCAAGCCTCGACTCATTTCACTTGAGAATGCCATCGACGGCCATTAATGAGTGCTATTCATTTTAAACATCAATCATTTTAAAAAGTTAAACATTTTAAATACTTACAGTCTACACAACAGTCTCCATGCTCACAGCGTCACAGACATTAATATTTTAACGATTTATAAAAGATGAATCATTGTCTGGCCATCTGGAATTTTGATATGGAGATAAAGGTTATGATTATAATTTTTTGTAGTATTACATCACATCGTGTGTGTATATTAGCACCATTTGTTGTTTTCTTGTGGTATGAGATAGAGCGTTATAGGATCCGGAAGCGCTGCCACGTGACGTCAGACTTAATAACCGAATTGTTACAGTTTACTTGTTAACAGAATAAATAAATCACTTAGAAGTTTAAAAAAAAAAAAAATATTGAAAAAAAAAAAGTTCCTTAAGTTAAAATGTTGTTCAAGATGTGAAGAACATGCAAAAATGTGTCCTATGGGTGTAAATGGCTCCTGTTGCCATGTAGATGATAAAAGGAGCTTAATAATCTTTGTGCTTCACTATATAGTTACAACCTACTTCAGAAGAATTTCAACAGGATATCAACATTTGTAAAAAGGCGCGGAAGTGCCTAGTCATGCAACTCACTGCAACTGTTACAGTCTGACAGTGTAACCAGTTTAACTTTGGTCTTTTTTAGTTATTTTAAACAGGCTGCTGTATTCTTTGTGATTGTTGGGATGATTCAGATTCAGACTCTGATCCCACACTACTGCAAATTTCTGTAACTCTGGATGGCCTCCTATGCTCCAGACTTCTCTAGAGATCTGGGGCCGTATTCACAAAACATTTTATCTTACCACTAAGAGTTCTCCTAAATAGCAGTAAAAGTTCTTAGCTAAGAGTTTTCTCTTAAAACCTATTCACAAAGCTGCTGAGACAAACTTTTACTAAGGAATAGACTGAAGTCTTAAGCTAAGAGTAAGGGCGGGGTTGACCTCGTTGCTATGGAGTAAACACACAGTGATTGGCTGATGGGGGAGGAGTCAGCGATTTAATCATAGAAATATTGTAGAATGAGGTGTCATGTTTCCATATTAAAATAAAGGTTTTAAAATACAGATGTTGCCCTATTCAAATCAATATTTTTTTAATAAAAACATTGCCATATTGTTGCCATAAAGGTTTTAAAGGCAAAATGTCACAAATTAAACTAGTATATACAGTTAATTGTCCACCTCTTGGATGTCTGCATCTCAAGAGAATGCAGAATTCAAGTGACAAATTATGTTTTATAAACAAAGTTTGGGAGAAACACATTCGAGCAGTCTATCTAATCAGCTCGAGAGGAGGAATATATACACAGACAAGAGCCGACTCGCCTATAGTTACTTCGGCAGTTTTCTGCATCCCTCCGCCAACCCATCCCTCACTCTCGGCTGGGGATACGGGGAGAACTTTGGGTTTGGGCTAAATTCCAAGCTTGGAGCCCTCAATCCCCTTGGACAGCACACCAAATACACTTATTATATATACTTTTTACTCTATTCAATCATTTTGTGAACTCATGAAAACCATTACCACAGGTAATCAGACAATATTTATTTATTTGTTAAAGATTTTTTTTGGTGTCTCATCGTAGATTCAAATCTATAAATCAAAATGTATTGCATTCATGAAGAAAAAGTTGAGCACCTAAGGCTCTATCGCTATTCCCTCAGTGGTGTTCAGTGTCTTTGGGTGGATTAGGATTGTTTGTGATTTGGTCTTAGTGACTTTGGAGTCCTCTTGACTATTCCTAACGTTTCACAGATTTAGGAGCTAGTTTTAGCGCTAAAATGCTTTGTGAAATACTCTTAAAGCAAAAATGTAGGAGTCCTAAATTTAGGACTGACGGCCATTATTTTTAAGAGTTTCTCCCAAATTTGCAAGTTAGGAGCTACTTTTAGTCTTAAGATGTTTTGTGAATACGGCCCCTGGTTAGCAACTGAAACAATTGCTGTAACTCATTGTCCCCCTCTGTAACTTAAGTCATCTTCCAACCTTTCTCCAGATTGTGACCCTGAACTCGAACTAGTCACCTGAAATACTCTAACAAGAAGTCTCCTCACTGTCAACGCCCACTGCTTGATCATATCATCCCAACCTGAAATTAAAGGTGAAGTATGTAATATTTTTTTATAATACATTATGTTAACCCAATTATTTGACCGTTGACTAATATTAGAATAGCATTCATGGGTTTATCTCTGGCAAAATGTACATGTTATTTATTCTAGCTTCATGTACATGTAAAACAAAGATTGATTGACGTTAGTTCGAGTTCATCAACATCCCCCCAAAGCTTCACAGTCCTATAGCTCGTCCTGGTTCAACATTTTATTCAATATGGTTAGACAGTTTTGATTTATATGCTGTTTAATGCTGATGATCACATTATTTTTCAAATGCATCTGCTTATTTGTGAGATCGCTCTTTTCTGCTTCTTCTTCGCCTGTGTTTTGGTATGGAGATACTGCACTCTTTCAGGAGATGCGTACTAGCGCACCCTACCGTATAGACCTTATGTAGCATCGCCCCTTTTCAGCATTGCTTTTGTTGTCTTTTGACTTCTGGTTTGTATTTCCACAGCGATCTTACACATTTATGAATGAACTGCTCATTTTAAAGTCTACTGACATTTGTTAAGACATCTGCTTTAAACATTACAGTGCTCATGATAACTTTCATTAACTCTTCAACAAGTAAATCCACTTAATTATTCTTAATTAATTATTATTATAATTAACTCACATTGCCTAATTATTCTTTGACAGCATGCCATAGAAATGTATAGAGCTACCGCAAAACGGAAGTTCAAAGACAATTTTATAAAGATGGTTTCTTTCTTGTTTCTCTGGTGCATAAGGTCTACAACAGTGAAAACACGAAAGCTGGAAAAACTAGTCTCATAAAAGACAATAACTCAATAGCAGGGTAAAAAATGAAAGGCAAATACATACAAGCTAATTTGTAGCTTATGTTTCATTCCAAAGAGACAAAGACTTTGTTTATTTTTATTTTCATTGTGATTTATCATACCTGTTATAGTATTATTTATGTTTAAGTAAAAAAAAAAAAAAAAAAAAATTCACCATGTTTCCAAGTCCTCATGTCCAAAAGAAATGTAAAAAGAATGCACAAACTGAAAACACTAAATAATTTTGTGATTTTTTTTTTTTTTTTTTCCATTTGTTATTTTCAAAAGAGAAATACTGAAATGGATGTTTATGGTCACCTTTAATTCTAAAGGGAGAGACGCATCCCGATTTGCGTACTTGTGCACTATTCTATGACGTTTTTAAGTATAAGTAGTGCAAGTAGTGCGTTCACACTGAAAATTACAAAAACAAAAAGTACACTTTAAATACCCAATGATTCATAATCATCATAATAATGGAAAAAACAAAGTGTGAAATGGACACTTCATGCACTCAACTGTCGCAGCTTTAATTACGTAGCGGAGGGGGAGAGGGTATCAGACTCCGATGTTTAATGACAAAATAACCTTATACAATTCATGCACTACATGGATGAGTACATAGTGTATAAGTACATAGTGTATAAGTACATAGTGTATAGTGCGTCATTTGGAATGCAACTATGGACTTTTGTTTGTCTTTAGAATTTTTTGTGTGTGCTGTATTAGGTTACTGTGTAAATTCTGTTGCAAAAGGCAGCAATAAATAAACTTTAAAGAGTGTTTATGTGATTTTATACATTAGCAGTGTTTTGAAATTAATGAATGCATAATAATCATGATAATCGTGTAACCGTGATTATTGCTCAGACTATAATCTTACCAACAAAATCTATAATTGTTGCATCCCTAACCCTACAGTCTTGTGGACTTAATGGACTTAATGGACCACAAGTGCACATAATGTGTACCATTTGGCACGGGGCTGTCATGTTTCCGCCCACTGCTGCTTCTTTCCATTCCCCACCAGAGGTATCCGTTTCAACATTAGGACTTTTTCATTGCACACACACAGTCACTTCACTCTGGACTACATTTCCCACAATCCCTCAGCCAGGCACTGATCACACACACCATCAGGTTCCCTTTATAAGCTGCACTCCTTCACACACAGAGTATTGTTTAGCCTTTGTTTTACCTTGCCTTTGCCTTGCCTGTGTTTTGATCCTGGACTGTTTCCTTGTTTGATGCCTGCCTTGACCATAGCCTGTGTTTGGATTACTCTTTTGCCTTGCCTTTCCTGTATCTGTTTGCTGGTGATTGACCTACTGGCTGTTCGACTGCACTCTCCTGTAAATAAAGCCTGCAAGTGGATCTCCAACTCCATTGCCCTATCTTGTATGTTACAGAATACTCAGCCACACCAAGATTCAGCGGCTTTTATGAGCATTTCCAGCCACAACATGGATCCAACAGTATGTCTTGTCTGCCTATGTCAATGTAATTGTACCCTCGAGGACCACATCCAAAACTTGGATACACTCTCCTGTAAATAAAGCCTGCATGTGGATCTCCAACTCCATTGCCCCGTCTCGTACGTTACAGGGGCCCTCCATTCTCAAATTTATGCAAATAAGGTGCTGAAAACGCAGCGTAGCAGCAAATAGCCACAGGTTTAGATAATGAAGTCTGACTCGTGTGTTTAAAATATGCAGATTGTGTAGGTGTTTCTTTTGGATTATGTATTTTATTATTTACACATTGGACTCATTGCAGTTATGTATGTTAAATATTGCAGTTTTTGGCGTTTGTGAAAAGCCTGGCTTACAAAAGTTTATTAATATGGCACTTGGCATCTTTCCAACAGAGTGTGAGTGTGAGTGTGAGTGTGAGCGTGTGCGTGTGCGTGCGCGTGCGCGTGTGTGCGTGTGTGTGTGTGTGTGTGTGTGTGTGTGTGAGAGTTTGTTTATATTACATTGTGGGTGTAATATAAACCTGAGTTCACCTATATCGTGGGGACCAGCCACCGGTCCCCACAATGTAAATTAATTAATAAAAATACTAAATGATGTTTTTGTGAGAAAATAAAGGTGTGCACAGTTTCCTGTGATGGTAAGGTTTAGGGTTAGGGGTAGGGTAGGGGGATAGAAAGTACGGTTTGTACAGTATAAAATGCATTGCGGCCTATGGAAAGTCCCCACAATTCACAAAAACATACGTGTGTGTGTGTGTGTGTGTGTGTACATGATAATTATATTAGTCATGTGCTGAGAGGAAAAAAACAAAAAAACAAACAGGTTAAACAGACTAGCTACAGACACTCATCATCAGCTTCAGTTAAAAATTCCTCATTTATTTGCACATGATACACATGGCAGTCCTTTGTGCTTATTTACAAACAGAGGATAAAAATCCATAACCATTTGCCACACAGCAAATATCTCGTCTAAATACTTTTTCTTGGACAGCTCTATTGACATCTGGTTATTGACTAATGAGTTTGTAAACAACAATGTGTTTTTTTTTTTTAATTATTATTATTATTATTATGTATTTAATTCAGTTTATAAACATGCATTCTGTGTATTTAACAAATTAATTATTTTCTAATGCTTCATCTTTCTTGAATATGCACTCATTTCCTCCTTTTTTTTTTTTTCCCAAATAGTTGTTCCTCTTTAGTAAGATGCTTCCACCCCTTTTTACATGATTGTACCACCTCCAGGTCTCATCTCCACATTCATTTATTGGCTTGACTGTCTCACCTCATTCATCCTCCATATCTACATTTGACAGGTTACAATGGACCACAAGTTCTGTATCAGATTATGCATCTTTTGTGGTAAGATATTAATTAATATTCTTCTCTCTTTTATTACCTATTTGTTATTTTGTACACACCGTCATTACCTCAATAGCTGTTTATTTCCTCTCTGTAAGCCTTCTTGTATTGCAAGTCTTAAGCCTTTTTTCCACCATTCTTGCACAACTAACTGTAAGCAGTGAGTGGGAACAAGATATTTTAAATTGAACTAGTTACATGATCTAGCCAGGTAAAAGCTTCTTACATTCTCTTTATACTCTTTATATTTGTTAACTAAAGCTGCGAAAAATGCATTGCAATAATCATGTTGTACATGAATGATGAATGATTGAAAGAAATAATTCCTATGACAGTTGTTTAAAGATTTTACAGTTTTGTTTTACTCTAGATTTACAGTTACTCAACATTCAGAAACACTGTTGATCATAAGACATTAGACACATTGAATTTTAGACAGCCTCATGAGTTAAAAACCTTGACAATCTTTCAAATGTTATAGCATATGCTCTATTGTGAACAGACATATGACACGTAACATACATTTTTAGGCAAGAACAAACATCAATAAGTGTGAACTTTTTTTTTTTTTTTAAATGCCCTCACGTCTAATTCTGACTCATGTTCACACATATGTTGCACACATTCAAATATGCATCTACGAGAATAGCACTGCAAAAACTCAAGTCAAACTCAACTCAAATGCACTTAAAAGCTTTTCAGATATTGTTAATAATAATAATAATAATTATTATTATTATTATGTTTTATTTATTTAGCGCCTTTCAAGAACCCAAGTACACTTTACATGAAGTTGCTAGATAACATAAATACAAGTATACAGTCAGCATACAACACGTGATCAACCAGATGGAACAGACAAAGTTAATCTATATTAAACTTACAAAAACAAGCATGGAGCTGGAAAGTTGAGACAATCAATTAACAAAACATAATGTGAATAAGTGAGTTTTGAGAGCAGTTTTAAAGGTCTGAAGAGAAGAGACATGACAAAGGTCTTGTGGTAGTTTGTTCCAGAGCTTAGAAGCTGATATGCTGAAAGCCCTACCACCCACACTAGATAGATGGAACTTAGGTACTGCAAGCAAGTTTTCTGAGCTCTATCTTGGTTTCCTCTTCAATTACATTAAAGAGGAAACCAAACAAACCAAAGTTTGTTTGTTTTTTTTTTTTTTTGTTTTTTTTTTGTTTTTTCCTTAATGGTTAGTTACAAAACATCTTTGTTATCTTATTACATAATTGCCTTTATTGGTGCTACACAGTGAAATCGCCAGCAGCTGCTGAACTGGGGTCTGTTACTATAGAATGTATTTTAGCATGGCTGCAATGTTATACCAATCAACAAACAGGAATGGAAATATCAATTTTATATTTAAATTGTCAAATTACAGTTTCTAGTTACTAATTCTGTCTTTTTCACTTCTGAACACTTTAGTATCTCAGTCGGTGATGGCTTTTAACATTGATCCTGTTACCTGGAAAACATTCACTGCACCTTCTCCGGGTCAAAATTTTGCCTTTGGCTATAAGGTGATACAGAAAGATGAATCAAGGTGAGAGCAACATAACCACTGATAATGGGGGGAGAAAAAAAAAAACCCTGCATTGTTTGGAAAGCACAACATTACCACTATCAGTACTCACCACACTCCCATCAACTGTCCAATGAGACATGAAAGAAACCGTCTTAACACTCAGTCAACCACCATACTATAGTTAGTTTTGTTTTAAAGTGATCTTTAGGTGTAAATAAGAAATAGCTACTACATTGACATAGAAAAACCCTGATTATAGATTTTGTGCTTCATTGTCCATGTTGAATTATACTATGTATCGAAATGTTTAGTTTGTGATTTCTGAATCATCATTGTTGAATTGTCTCTTTGAATGCAGCACCCCATGTTGACAAACATTGAACTTACAGATTTACAGTAATTTTAGACAGCCTCATAAAGTAAAAACATTCACAATCTTTCTAATGTTATAGAGTATGTAATATTGTGACCAGACATATGATACGTATGAAGATGCAAAATGTCCTTTTAAGGCAATAGCAAACTTCAACAAGTGTGAACTTGTGTGAACCTCTTGGTCTAATTCTGTCTCATGAGCTTTCTGCTTTCACACATTCCCCACGTTCAAACATGCATCTACGAGAAGAGGACTGCAAAAAATAACTCAAATGCACGTGACAGCATTTTGCAATTTTAATATATTTATAATGAAAAACAATTACACTTAAGAGGAATCCAAACAATCTAAAGCTGTTAGTTGGGCACAATGACTATATTCACATTGTAACATGGCCTTGTCCCACCCGCATACAATGGTTCCAACACCCATGGGTTCTCTTGAAATGAATAGTATCAAAAAAGTTTTCCTTTTTTTTTTTTTTTTTTTTTTTTTTTTTTTTTACCTTAATGCATTTTTAAATCTTGCTGTCAGGTTGAAAGAGCTGGGAGAATTAGGAAGTAAGCATTTTTTTTTATCCCTGGATAGAGCTAGTCCAGGAAGATTTGTCTGTAGGGGGACTGTTTAAACACACAGCTACCTGACAAATATAAATAGTTCTCCCTCTGCGTGAGGAAGATCCGTTTAGCTCCGCTCTGACGGACAACAAAAAACTCCCTGAAATTTCCTAACGGATTTCTGTTTTTACTGTTATTTCCATTTCTTATGCATTCCATTTTAATTATGTATTTGGTTCTTCTTTATATAAAACACTTTGAATTACCATTGTGTATGAAATGTGCTATACACAAATAAAATTGCCTTGCCTTGCCTTACTCTCCAGCTATGTGGCTTCTCTGACTTCCTCATAGATCTGAAACAAGTCGACCACAAGCTGATCTTTCCTGTCTGAAAAAAAAGAAAGAAAAAAACCCCCTGCAAAATTAGTGACATTTACAGTTCTAAAGAATCATACATATTGTATTAACATAATAACATTAGTGAACCAGAAGATCGAAAAAAAGTTTAATAGATAGAAAACTGAAAGTATAAAAATATGAACTGTCACCACCAAGTGTAACGTTGGGTTTGGGTTTTGTTTTCATGACTTTTATTTTGTAGTTTGCCTTAGCCATGTTTCATGTTCCTGTCATGTGACTTCCTTGCCCTTATGTGATCATGTCTTGTGCTTCCAATAGGCTTGTTCGAGATGCAGACCGATCGGCGTATGACGTCAAAGTACCGTTAGAGCATTTGGAGAGCATGCTTTTGAATCACTCTCGCAGTACTTTGATGTCATACTCCGACCGGTCTACACAGTGCAGATGCAACTCAAACAAGCCTCTTGTCTTATGTGTAATGTTCTCATCGGTTTCTCTCATCATGTGATACTCTACTCTGTTCTCATTGGTTCATTATTTGATGGTGCACAGGTGTCCCTTGTTTGCTCATTAGTTTTGTGTATAAATAGCCCTCATATTTCATTGTTCCTTTGTCTAACCTTGTTCATGTAACCCATTGTTTGGTGAGTGTATTCATGTTCACGCTAAAGGCTGATGCACACTGTGCGATTTATAGTAGTCCTGTATGATTGTTGCTTGTCATACTGTACGAACATGATTGTTACCCATAAAATGATAACATTAACTTTGTTTTATTATTATTCCTCTTGTGCAGAACTCACACTTTACACATTTGGTCGTTGTTGTCGTTGTAGTTGTTTAATTTTGGTTGAGTATTTATGTGTATGTTTGTGTATGTGTGGTCAAACTGTAAAATAAAAAAAAAAATTCACAATTACTATCCAGTATTGTTCACAACAAATACATTTTCTACCTTAAACATCAGTTTTGGATAGTAAGCATTAAATTATATGCTTATAAATCAAATATAATGATCTCTATAATGCTAATAACACACATTACAGGAAATATTATGTATATGCATCATCACATATTTCTAGAACAGTCTCTGTGTCACAAACGCATACTTTTGTTTACCAACTAAGTGCAACATATATTGCAAGAATATTGCAACAATCAATATAAAAACAGTAAATGTCAACACAAACATTAAACATGTGTAACATTAGCCGTTTAGGCGCTAATCGCAAATAGCGATCTACACAACACCAGAAAAATAGTTAACTTAAACAACATAGGAATTACTCACCACGCTGGGAATATATAGTTTCAAGTTAGAGTTTCAAACTGAAATTGTTTAAGAGGTTCAATGAAGTTTAACATAACAACATGACTTTCTCTCTCAGTGTTTTCTGTATGCGATCTTTTTTCTTTCAGCAAATCACATGTCCCACCGTACCAGCGCCCTTAAAGGGGCAGCGTCCAATACACTTTATATTTTCATTTGTAGTCTTGTACATCTTACTTAGCTTTCACTTATATGAGAGAAACTCTTATAATTATTTTGAGTGTTACTTTTTATGGCAACCTGGTTTCCAGCGTCCTTAAAGGGGCAGCACCCAACATCCCGGCCCCAATGACCCAAACAGGTCATTCAAACAAAGGAAGGGTGATGTCTCAATTTAGCTAATTCAACTGAGAAAGCTGGCTTCCAGGAGGCAGATCTTGTCTGCAGGACGGTTGAAGACTCCTGCCTGTGTTTTCACTTCCACAGTACGCACAAGTCCATCTGCACCTGGATAGACTTGAGTAATCAGACCTAGCGGCCAGTGATCGCGGGGTGTGTTTTCGTGCAGAATAAGCACAAGATCTCCTATTCGAAGATTCTGCTTTGGTTGTAGCCATTTTTGGCGTTGTTGCAATGCAGGTAAATACTCCTTGAGCCATCTGCACCAAAAGACATCTGCCAGATATTGCACCTGGCGCCATCTGCGTCTGTAAAGGTCTTGTTTTACGAAGGCTCCTGGAGGTAGAATTGGACCGGAACGAAGTAACAACAGATGATTTGGTGTGAGTGGTAGAGGATCTGACGGGTCATCTGAGAGTTTAGTGATTGGTCTACCATTGACAATAGACTCAACGCAGCAAAACAGGGTTGTCAACCCCTCATCATCTGGTGCCTGCTGCGATAGGACAGTGTTTAGAATGGAACGAACGGTGCGAATTTGTCGCTCCCAAACACCACCCATGTGGGAGGCGGCAGGTGGATTAAAGATCCATTTTACATTGTTCTGCAGCAGGTAATCAGAAATCTTTTGTTGATTCCATTCACTAATGGCTTTCCGCAACTCTCGTAATCCACCAACGAAATTAGTCCCGTTATCCGATCGTATTTCCATGGGTGGGCCTCTCCTAGCGATAAATCGCTGTAAGGCATTGACGAAGGAGTCAGTATCGAGGGTGTGTGCCACTTCCAAGTGGATAGCTCTCGTAGTGAGACATGTAAACAAACATCCGTACCTCTTGAGTTCACTGCGTGCCTTCTTAACCACAAATGGCCCGAAGTAGTCTATGCCCACACGAGTGAATGGAGGTTCACCTGGTGTCACTCTAGAGTCAGGTAAGTCTGCCATTTGCTGGATTTGCGGCTTAGCTCTTAACTTGCGACACTGTAGACATGACTTGAGAGTTCGGTTAATGACAGCGCGTCCTTTTAGTATCCAGAAACGTTGACGAATTTCCGCAAGTACCCGCTCTGGACCTGCATGACCCAAGCGAAGATGGTAGTGACTGATAATCAGTTGGGTGACGTGATGATTGTTAGGTAGAATCACTGGATGTTTAGCCTCAAAGGGAATTGGGGCATTTGTTAGTCTGCCTCCCACACGAAGGAGTTGGTTGTTTTCATCCTTAAAGGGTTTAAGCTTGAGAAGGGAACTGGTTTTGGCTTGAAAAGATCCAAAAGATGCAGCTTGTATGTGGTTGAGAATGGCTAACTCTGCTTGTTGGAGCTCACAAACAGTGATGGGGTCAGAAAGATGCACACCTGCTTTCTTGCGTAACAAAGCCTTGACACGCAACAGGATAGCAGTAGCCCTTTTCAATCGATGCCAACTGGAGTATCGCTCCAGTAGTCTGTCCACTGCATTTTTCATCACTTGGTTTGGCTTTATGCTAGCTGCATAGACTTCTTTGACTCTTTTGATCTCTGCTTCTTCTGGCAAATCATTTATGATAGGTTGAGCAGGCCAATGTTCCTCCTCAAGTTGTAGAAAGTGCGGACCAGACACCCATTGTTCCCTCGACAAAATCTCTCCCATATTCATTCCTCGAGAGACATCATCCGCAGGGTTAGAAGCAGAGTCAATGTGTCTCCACTGGCATGGTTCCGAACGCTCATGTATTTTTGAAATACGGTTGGCGACGAACGTCTTGAAACGACAATGCTTGTTGTTGATGTATTGGAGTACGATAGTACTGTCTGTCCAAAAGAAAGTCTTTTCAATTGGAATCTCCAAGTGGCGCTTGATATGCTGATCCAGCTCTGTAGCAACTACCGCTGCTAGTAGCTCCAGTCGTGGTATACTAACTGGCTTGATTGGTGCAAGTCTGGCCTTTGACATCACCAGCCTGCAAGTGTCACCAATCTTGATGTATGAAACAGCACCGTAAGCCAGTTCTGAAGCATCGGAAAAGTGATGGAGCTGAGTAGCTAACAAGCGACTAGTGGATGTTGGTCTAAGACATCTTGGAATTGTCAGTGCTGACAACAGAGGCAAGTCGTTTAACCATCTGCGCCACTGTGCAGCTATTTCCAGCGGTAACTCCTCATCCCAGTCCACTTTCATGCGGCACAACTCTTGAAAGATTGCTTTTGCTTTGAGCACAAAAGGGCTTGCAAACCCTAAAGGATCATAGATGGAACTGGTAGTGCTTAATACTCCTCTCTTTGTTGCAGGTTTGTCCACTGCCTTGACGTCAAATGTGAAGCAATCTCTTTCCACATCCCAAAGGACGCCCAGTGTTCGTTCAAAAGGCAAATCCTCTTGGTCAAGGTTTACCTCATGCAATGATTTTGCCCAGTCCTCAACTGGTATTGATTTCATCACTTCCTTAGAATTGCTTAACCACTTGGTCAATCTAAAGCCTCCACAGGTGAGCAGTTCCCGGAGTTCTGAAGCAAGTTTGATGGCAACCTCCTCTGTTGATACCGACTTTAGACAATCGTCAACGTAGAAGTTTCGCCTCACTGTTTCCACAGTGACATCAGAGAAGTTTCCACAGTTGTCTTCAGCCACTCGTTGCAGGGCAAAATTGGCAGCACTAGGACTCCAGACTCCTCCAAAAAGGTGAGCAGTCATACGATAATGCTTAGGTTGTTTGTCTGGGTCGTTATCTTCCCACCACAGGAAGCGAAGCACATCTCTTTCACTAGATGGCACTCGGACTTGATAAAACATGCTCTCAATGTCCGCATTCAGAGCAACAGGTTCTTGTCTAAACTTGAGAAGAACTCCGAGTAGCTTGTTGGTAAGGTCTGGGCCTTGGTGAACATGATCATTCAACGAAGTACCTTGGTACCGTGCTGCACAGTCGAAGACAATACGGACTTTCTCTGGCTTGCGTGGATGTAGCACTGGATGATATGGCAGGTACCACACGCAGCCATCTTCTCTGTTAATGTCAACGACCTCTTCTGCGTATCCTTTCAGCAAAGAGTCTGAGATACCTTCTGTATACTTCTGACGTAAAGTTGGGTCTTTCTTTAGTCTCTTTCCTAGAAGGTCTAATCGATGTTTGGCCATTGTGTAGTTATTAGGCAGTCGTGGTGGATGTTCTTTGAAAGGGATTGGGAGTGTGTAGTGACCATCTTCTTTGACTGATTGCTTGTTCCATAGATCCACAACTTGCTCGTCGACTACTGACAATGAATCATTGTTCACATGCACTGGATCATCCAGTTTCCAAAATCTTTCAACAGCTTGTTGTAGAGAGTGATCAGCTTGAATGAAATTGGCAGAGATAGATGTTGAACCATCAGCTACTGGTCCATGGAGTGTCCACCCCAGGCCAGTCAGAATTGCATAAGGCTCGCCTGACTCACCACAGCGTGTCTCACGAGGAGCAAGTATGTCTGGTTGGTCTAGACCTATCAGCAGGTGAACTTCATCAGCTAAATCAACATCAGGTAAACTAATTTCATCTGCAATTTCCCTCAGATGCGGCCACTGAAATACCTCATTCTGTGTGACTAGGTTGTCTAGACTTATGTTCAGGTGATTTCGACAGAGCACTCCCTTCATGAGATAAGAGCTCCTTTGTTGAGCATCTTCAACTCGTAGGTCCACTGCTAGCGTGACTACGTTGAGATTTTTTGTCTCCATGGTGTTCAGCTTAATGTTCATTTTGCGTGACTCTAGCTTAAGAGCTTAACTAGCTTCTTAGAAGCAAAGGTCCCATTGGAGCCACTGTCAAGCAAAGCAAAGACATTCATAGAGAATCGATTGTGTCTGTCTGAAACCACTACTGGCAAGATAGGAAGTGCAATCTTCTTTTGACTGGCTTCAATATACTTTCTGGTAGCATGTGCTTGAATGGCTTGTGGTGGGTCAGCAGCTGGTTCATCTTCAGTAGCTTGATTAGTAGACTGGCTTTTGTCATTGTTAGAGGCTACGATGGCGGAGTGCAGCCAACTGTTGTGTTTTTTCCCACATCCAGGCACCTTGCATACCCAGCTGCGAGTACAGACTGTGCTGCGATGGCCTTTCATGAAACAGTTCAGACAGAGTTGCTTTTGTTGAACAAAGGCCAAACGCTCTTGAACAGACAGAGCTCTAAAGGCTTGACATTGGTTCAGAAAGTGTCCATCAGTGCATTTTGGGCACTTAAATCTTGATGTTGTCTTTGGTGTGGACGATGTGGTTAATTCATTAGTAACTGACACTGTTGCGAATGTCTGCCTTTTCTTATTGAAACTTGACTTAGTACTTGATTTAAAGCTTGCTGGAGAATTTCGAATGGCGGGGCTAAGAAGATTCCCGAAGATAGGATCTGCTCGCTTAGCTGCTTCTGATTCAACAAGACTGACTTATGTCATCCAACTTTGGCAAACAGCCAGACTTTATGATCTCATAGTTTATTGTGAGCCATCTTTTCTTTAAGTCTTCAGGTAGCTTTTCTACAATTTGTAGCAAAGTGCGTCCACCATTCAACTCTTCCTCACACTTCATTGCCTTTAAAGTGTCTCTGCAGCTGCACAGAACATCAGCGAAGCTTTGCAACTGCTTGTTGTCCTTAACGTCTTTGTAATTAAGCACCTTGTCAACCCATGCTTGTGATATTGCATATGGATTGCCAAAACGTCTCTTCAGAATAGCCATGGCATCCGCATAGCCCAGGCTAGAGTTGGGGTTGTACAAGCAATGTGAGATTGCATCTCTAGCTTGTCCGACAGTGTACTGATGCAGTCGAGTGAGTTTCTCTTGATCTGGCACTGTTTCTTTATCAATTACAGAAGAGAACAATCTCATAAACTGCCAGTACTTTAAGGGTTCTCCATCAAACTTGATGATGTCAACAGGTGGTAGGTGCATGGAATCGATGTGTGACTGATATTGTTGCCTTGACAGCTCTAGTAGTTGGCATAAAGAATTCTCGTTCACTGTTGAGAGTGATGGACGAAAGTTAAGGGATGGGTTACCTGAGATAGGAGTTGAAAAGTCTTTATTTATTGTTAACTCAGCCTTTCGACGATTATCTTCTATCTCAGCATCTTTGAGTTTCAGTAAGCCTTTCAGTCCATCCATTTCAAGTTCGGCATGCTGAAGTTGTAATTTAAACTCTGCACGCAGACGTTCTTCCTGTTGAGCGATGAGCATGGAAAACTCTTTCTTTTCTTTCTGTCTTAGATTATGCAGCCCTTGTAGCTGGGTAGATAGCTGTTCTACAGAAGACATTGTAGGGTTAACAGCTTCATCAAGCACTGGCTCTCCCTCTTGGAAATTAAGTGCATCTGAAGATTCTATGCTTGGATCCTCCATTGATGGCTTAAAGTCGTCAAGCCAGCTCCAGACTGTGTGCTGCAAGTCTTGAACATCACGTAGGACCGATGTTAAATAGCCCTTTGAAGCATCAAGGTCATCATCATCTTCTAATGTTTTTTGGTATGTGTCGTGAATCTCATGAAACCGTATTACGGCCTCATCCAAAGCAGCAAGTTTCATCTCCACCTCTTTGGGCTGATTACAGTTCATAGCAGTTGTAATCTGTGTCATCAAGCGTGTCACAGCAGCCTTTGCAACTCCACGTTGACGCTTGAGATCCATTTTTTGTTGCTCAGGTGTGGTAGTTATTTCTGAATCTTTCTCCATGTTGTCATCAATCTTCTTAATTCCTCGTGTTTGACTTTAATGTTACCCATAAAATGATAACATTAACTTTGTTTTATTATTATTCCTCTTGTGCAGAACTCACACTTTACACATTTGGTCGTTGTTGTCGTTGTAGTTGTTTAATTTTGGTTGAGTATTTATGTGTATGTTTGTGTATGTGTGGTCAAACTGTAAAATAAAAAAAATTCACAATTACTATCCAGTATTGTTCACAACAAATACATTTTCTACCTTAAACATCAGTTTTGGATAGTAAGCATTAAATTATATGCTTATAAATCAAATATAATGATCTCTATAATGCTAATAACACACATTACAGGAAATATTATGTATATGCATCATCACATATTTCTAGAACAGTCTCTGTGTCACAAACGCATACTTTTGTTTACCAACTAAGTGCAACATATATTGCAAGAATATTGCAACAATCAATATAAAAACAGTAAATGTCAACACAAACATTAAACATGTGTAACATTAGCCGTTTAGGCGCTAATCGCAAATAGCGATCTACACAACACCAGAAAAATAGTTAACTTAAACAACATAGGAATTACTCACCACGCTGGGAATATATAGTTTCAAGTTAGAGTTTCAAACTGAAATTGTTTAAGAGGTTCAATGAAATTTAACATAACAACATGACTTTCTCTCTCAGTGTTTTCTGTATGCGATCTTTTTTCTTTCAGCAAATCACATGTCCCACCGTACCAGCGCCCTTAAAGGGGCAGCGTCCAATACACTTTATATTTTCATTTGTAGTCTTGTACATCTTACTTAGCTTTCACTTATATGAGAGAAACTCTTATAATTATTTTGAGTGTTACTTTTTATGGCAACCTGGTTTCCAGCGTCCTTAAAGGGGCAGCACCCAACAATGATCCTCATGTCACACTGTGGGGTCTCAGCTGTCCTATATGTCAGACTGTACGACAGTCAAGACGCGTTAAAAACAGACGTGAGCTTGAAAACTTGTCTGGAGTTTTACATCATCAACCCAAACACATTCGGTGACAGTGAGCTGCATTACATGCGGGACTGAAATGGTGGCCAACAAAGAAATCTCTAGCATTAATTTTGATCATGGCTTATCGAAGACAATTCGACGTTTGTCGTAGGAGAATTCACACTACAGGACTGTGCGCCAAATCTTCTGACACTGTCAGAATTTCGTCTGAGGTAAAATTTGATCGGAAGGGTCATTAATCGGCTGTCAGTGAACATGTCAAACTAGAGATCAAAGACTACAGATTTTTGCCTAGGATTATTTTTTAGGATTCTCAAAATTTGTCTCAGACGACCAAATCGTGGCCAAAATCGCACAGTGTGCACCCGCCTTAAAGACCCCCTGTGGTGAAAATCAAGTTTTTAATGTTGTTTATATGTCTATGTAGTGCTTTTAATATCCGTTAAGAAGACAAACCATGTGCAAATTCATAAGTCAGCACCATTGCTGAGAATTTTATGTTTGAAACTGTGCCGGCAGGCTTTAGCATATCATTAACAATGACTGCTCAGAAGCAGGAAAGTCTCGAGAGAAGCCAGGTTATCCCGGTATATTTTCTGTTGATATGAAAAATTGTGTAGATTATATAGCGAGTCTATTACGATGTTATGATCTATATGCCTTTCTCCACTGATATTCTGAGTTGTTCAAAGCGTTTGTAAGGATACTGATTCTTAGAAGGCAGCTGTCTGACTCTGTCTGAGATGAAGAACGGGAATGGTGTGTGTAACATTAGCAACACATTATTAGCTGTTTGATAATATAGTCAAGCAAAAGGCTAATTATATTAATTCATTTAATGACAGAACAGTCACAAGCACTGTGCCAAGTGTGTGAGCGCATAGCGGCTTGTGCCAAAGTAACAGCTGACTTGACAGTGACAGTAAAGCCAATAAAGTTCATGTTTTTGTCCTTTGAAATATTTTAATACTATGAAACATAGCTAAAACAATATTGCTTTGTGCGTGTGACCGTGATTCATGTGCATATGTCAGTCAGTGTGGAATCGCATGCCAAGTTCTGAGAGAGCTATTCAGTCCATTATAAATTCTCATTTTGGCCTTCTCTGGAATGGATCAAACCATAGATATTAGCCTACCTGATAAGTACAAGTAAATATGCTGGAAATCCGCGCTCATTCAAGGATGTGCATTTATTTCATGTAGCCTACGGAGAAGGCACGGGCGCCTGCAGGATTTCATCTGAATGTTTTTTTAAATCTGAAAACTCAAAGCAACGAAATACATGTCAAACATCCATTTGGTGCATGTTCACAGAAGAAAATGGCTGCTTGTTCTCTTGATACTCTCTGTTTTACTGAGAAATCACTCCAGGTGATTCAGTGAGAGAGCAGTCCAAACAAATGCAAGTGGATTCAGACCGCTTTGCAAAGGTGTTTTACCAATACATAATTTAAAACACAATATAAGCGTCAGAAAATACATGAGCAGTTCAGTTGCACAGCTGTTAAACTGAATATACGAAGCGAAGCAAGCTTTTTTCTTCAATATCCACAACACAAACAACAAATTGCTCGTCACTATAGCAACAGTAGACTCTCTGAGCTGGCGTGAGCGAGTGAAGGCGGGGCTAATTTGCATATTCATTGATCCGTGTATATTAAATGAGGCAAGGGTGTAGAGTTACATTCAAGCTATTTTAAGGCATGAAGACATTTTTTTTCACTTGATTTTTTTTTTTTTTTTTTTTAAATATGTCATAGAGAGTTTTAATGGATAAAAAAAAATGACTGCAGGGTGTCATGTCTATGTCAAACCTGTTTTGGATTATAGATAAAATATAGATAAAACCACAGTGTTCCACTGACTCAGGGTGCGTAGATCCGTAAATAGCTGGAGATTTATTTCAAAACAACAGAATGATCTGCACTCCTTTTAAGCAATGCAACATAGCCTACATAACAGATGTTTTGGATATTTGCCTTCAGTAAATCATTTAATATAACTCCTACACAATGATTAGAGTAAGATACAATACCAGGACAACATAATTTGAAATGAATAAATGAAGTGCAAACCCTATTCCAAAAAAGTTGGGACACTGTACAAATTGTGAATAAAAAAGGAATGCAATAATTTACAAATCTCATAAACTTATATTTTATTCACAATAGAATATAGATAACATATCAAATGTTGAAAGTGAGACATTTTGAAATGTCATGCCAAATATTGGCTCATTTTGGATTTCATGAGAGCTACACATTCCAAAAAAGTTGGGACAGGTAGCAATAAGAGGCCGGAAAAGTTAAATGTACATATAAGGAACAGCTGGAGGACCAATTTGCAACTTATTAGGTCAATTGGAAACATGATTGGGTATAAAGAGCCTCTCAGAGTGGCAGTGTCTCTCAGAAGTCAAGATGGGCGGAGGATCACCAATTCCCCCAATGCTGCGGTGAAAAATAGTGGAGCAATATCAGAAAGGAGTTTCTCAGAGACAAATTGCAAAGAGTTTGAAGTTATCATCATCTACAGTGCATATTATCATCCAAAGATTCAGAGAATCTGGAACAATCTCTGTGCGTAAGGGTCAAGAAAAACCATACTGGATGCCCGTGATCTTCGGGCCCTTAGAAGGCACTGCAGTCAGGAATGCTACTGTAATGGAAATCACAACATGGGCTCAGGAATACTTCCAGAAAACATTGTCGGTGAACACAATCCACCGTGCCATTCGCCGTTGCTGGCTAAAACTCTATAGGTCAAAAAAGAAGCCATATCTAAACATGACCCAGAAGCGCAGGCATTTTCTCTGGGCCAAGGCTCATTTAAAATGAACTGTGGCAAAGTGGAAAACTGTTCTGTGGTCAGACAAATCAAAATTTGAAGTTCTTCTTAGAAAACTGGGACGCCATGTCATCCGGACTAAAAAGGACAAGGACAACCCAAGTTGTTTTCAGTGCTCAGTTCAGAAGCCTGCATCTCTGATGGTATGGGGTTGCATGAGTGCGTGTGGCATGGGCAGCTTACACATCTGGAAAGGCACCATCAATGCTGAAAGGTATATCCAAGTTCTAGAACAACATATGCTCCCATACAGACGTCGTCTCTTTCAGGAAAGACCTTACATTTTCCAACATGACAATGCCAGACCACATACTGCATCAATTACAACATCATGGCTGCGTAGAAGAAGAATCCGGGTACTGAAATGGCCAGCCTGCAGTCCAGATCTTTCATCCATAGAAAACATTTGGCGCATCATAAAGAGGAAGATGCGACAAAGAAGACCTAAGACAGTTGAGCAACTAGAAGCCTTTATTAGACAAGAATGCGACAACATTCCTATTCCTAAACTTGAGCAACTTGTCTCCTCAGTCCCCAGACGTTTGCAGACTGTTATAAAAAGAAGAGGGGATGCCACACAGTGGTAAACATGGCCTTTTTTGAGATGTGTTGATGCCATGAAATTTAAAATCTTTTTTCCCCTTAAAATGATACATTTATGTTGTGTTCTGAATAAAATATTGAAATTTGAAATTATCCACATCTTTGCATTCTTTTTTTATTCACAATTTGTACAGTGTCCCAACTTTTTTGGAATCGGGTTTGTATACAAATGACAGATCAGATAATGATTTATAAAAATAAGGTTAAAGGAAACAGGAGAGTGGTCTCGATGTCGCCTGTGCCACTCTGGTCATCTGCCCGGCCTGCTCCGCCTTGCCCGCCTGCTCAGCCTGCTCTGCCCTGGCTGCGTGCTCTGCCTCAGTCTTCATGCCCTCTTCCACTTTATGGACCTGGCCCTCCATCCTGTCCCTTAGTCCGCCTCCACGCCGCCTCCCTCCTGGACTTTTCTAGCCATAAATGGGAGCGCCTGCTCCTTAGGAGGGGGGCTATGTCACGATCACCTGTAAGAGTGCCCGTAATTGCCACCAGAGGGCACTCAACCCTGGACTTTTGCCACACCATCAAGGACTTCATTTCCCATAGTTCACTGCCTGGTCTTATCATCCATGATCGTTTACTGCAGTCTCATTAGCTCATTACTTCACCCTATATAAGCCTGGTTCACTCTATCATTCTCTGCGTGGTTTTGTAAGCGTCAGCTGCATTTCTGAGCATTCTTGTGTTTATCTGTGTGTTGGTTCTGACCCTGTTGCCTGTGTTCTGGATCTGTCTCTGTTATCCTGACTTGGTATCTGTTTTGGACTGCTTGTTTGTGTTTGAACCTCTTGCCTGTTTTTTGACTGTGTTTTTGGATTAGCCATCTAATAAACTACTGCGTGTGGATCCTCAATCCTCCAGTCTCGGAGCAGTATCATTACAAGAGGTCTTCATTAAGACCAAGAGGAAGCATATACTTCAACTGATGCATCCAGTATCCATTGTAAAAAATAAAAAAAAAATGTTTCTACATGTCCACCTCTTCTTTGCTACTTTTTAAATTCCTATATGAATTAACTGTTTTATATCATGATTACAGTCATGAAAGTGTCTGGCAATTGGTGAACTGACATTTTTCTGATGTATGTTTTTTTCTGTCCCATCAGATTTTAGTTTAGTTTAGTTTAGTTAATTGATTTATAAAGCACATTTCAAAACAACAGAGGTTGCAACCAAAGTGCTGTACAGAAAAATTAAAACAAAATTAAAACACACAAACACAAAAGAATTAACACACTGGATCAAAACCTTGAGGACCAACTCTACCTATCTGGATTCTTTAATCTAATCTGTTGTCTGTTTACGACTGTTTGTCTTTGCATACAGTAATTTTATTTATCATCATTCCCTGTGTATTTAGCTGTTTACAACACTAATGTAATTGTGACTGTAATTATGTATGTATGTATGTATGTATGTATGATACTGGATCTGTTCCGTACCCCAAGGGGGGTTTGACTTGCTGCTCTCCCCATTCTGTCCAAGCAGGGCTGCATGGACAGGCATGTGGAGTTTGCCCAGAACACATCCATACTGCCAACACTAACTGTATGCATTTATCATCATAATAAATATACATTTTAACAAAAGTGGCCTGACTGAAACATAATTTTGTAATACATTCAGAGGTTTTTGCATCATGCTCAAACAGCACACCCAACCAACCAACCAAATCTTTAAACATGTTCTCATATTCCCCCTGTCTTTTTTTCATAGTCTGCTTGTGAGTGATCCTTTAATACAAGTCAGTAAAATTCAAAGAGGACAAATATATCGCTGTGCTGTCACTCAAGGAAACTGCAAGCCACTGCCTATTCCCGGTACTTAGTTTTCAAATTATGCTTACAAGCATTTAATATAAGATACTAGTTTTATTATCCACAAAATCCACATTTCTTTTTTTTAATTCAAAAGTTACCAATGAGGCTGTCAACATGTCCCTTGGACTTTCAATGTCCATTCAAGAGCAGTGGTAAGTGTCATATTTTAAATAATCCGTTTTTGTGAGAATATAAAATCTTAATGCTAAGAGAAATTATGTTATGATATTCTAAAAATGCTACCAAATTTTACTGCAAAACATGCTAGATTTGGTGCTTGTCTATATTTAGATCATTTTAATTAGATTATAATTTGCTAGAGTTGAACCTACAATTTCCAGTCAGTCTAAAGCTTCTCCAAATTTTACACTAATGTTCATATTAGAATGTCATGTTGAAAATAAAATCTTAATTTCTCTCAGGTTTGTGGTCCAACCATACCTAAGAACTGTGATGCAGTAACCACTTACAATGGAATGTGCTTTAAAATCAATAATACTGTGAGCAGATCTGTGCCAGAGACTCTGAGAGGTACATTTATGGCATTCTACCAAATCAAAGCAAATATTCTTCATACTGTTTATACTATATGACATGTCACATGGTTATTCAGATTAAATGAAAATATGATGCAATTATTTATTTCCCCAACTTCAGAATGCCCATCACAAACTGATATTGCTTTTTTACTGGATGGATCTGGAAGTGTATACCCTCCTGATTTTACAAAGATGAAGGTTTTTGTTATAGAAATGATCAAAAGTTTTATAGACCGTGATACACAGGTAATCAATGCATTTATTATGATTTAGCTTGTGCATGATTTTTTTTACCCCTAACGTTCATAGCATGAGGCACTAAATCTATCTGTCTGTCTTACAGTTTGCCATTGCACAGTTTTCTACACAATGTGTCATTCATAACAAGTATCAACGAGTCAAAGACGCCACGTGGTGGCAAAATGAAGTGAATCGGATATCTCAACTGGAAGGAGGGACCTACACCGCAGCAGCTATAAGACAGCTCGTGTGAGACATGTCTGCTGATATTTCATTGGAATTCTTTAAACTATGATTAATGAATGGATACACATACTGCTATGAGTCTTTTTTTCTTTCATTTGTGTGTGTATGTGTGTGTATAAATGTTTTACAGTGCCTTCAATTAACTTTTAATTTACTGCTCATTAATAGTTAGTAAGGTAGTTGTTAAGTTTAGGTATTGGGAAGGATTAAGAATGTAGAATATAGTCATGCAGAACAAAGCATTAATATGTGCTTAATAAGTACTAATAAACAACCAATACTAGTACTATGCATGCTAATTAGCAACTAGTTAAGACCCTAAAATAAAGTGTTACCTGCTTCATAATTTGAACAAGGTTCCAAAGACAAGCAATTTTAACTTAATAAGAAATGTCTTCTATACATATCCTATAATTTTAATAATATTGATTGAATATTTTGTACCATTTTCTATTAACAGGAATTAGTTATTCGTCAGTAGTGGAGGTGCAAGACCATCAGCCAGTAAAATTTTGGTTGTTATCACGGATGGTGAATCAACTGATCCAAATGATTTGACTGCAGCTGTTCAACAAGCACAAGCTAAAAATATAATACGATATGCTATTGGGGTAAGATTTGATTTCTACTCATATTTTGCCTCTGCTAGATTAAAAAGACTTAGTTGTGCAAAAACTGGTTTCATTTATACTGATTCAGATCTAGATGCCTAAGCAAAATCAACACACATCCTTTCCTGATGTGATTTGTCTTGGAAAAGATTTGACATTTTCGGTGAACAAACACAAGATCTGATATGGACATTGTGATAATATTGTACATTAAAATAAATGTTTCCCCTAATATGACAATTCTGTCATCACTTACTCACCCTCGTGTCATTCCAAACCTGACTTTTTTTTTTCTTCTGAAGGGTTTATTAAAATAAAAATCAGTGGTGTCCATTGTTGTCTTGACAGCAGAAACATTCTTCGAAACATCTTTCTTTGCATTCATTAGAAGAAAGAATGCCATACAAGTTTGAACTGAAATGAGGGGAAGTAAATGATGGCTGAATTTAGATTTTTTTTGTGAAACATCCACTTTATTAAAGTTAATAAAATTATTACATTTATGAAGTGTTACAGTTATCTCCATTGAATTTTTCTTAGGTTGGCAATGCTTTTAATAATGATAGAGCAAGAAGGGAGCTGGCAACTATTGCATCTTTACCCTCCAATAAACATGTGTTCCAAGTAACCAATTTTGATGCTCTGAAAAGCATTCGTGAACAACTCAAAGAGAACATTATCGCCGTTGAAGGTATGTTTGCAGAATGACTGACAGAATGTTTACATTTTAGAGTTATCAGCTGTCATGTTAGTACAGTTACTTTGTTCATTTGATTGATTCATACTACTAATAATAATAAATAACTATGTTGTTGCTTCTTTTATTTGCTAGGAACCCAGACCTCTGGAGATTCATCTCGAATGGAGTTTGCACAGGACGGGTTTAGTTGAGCATTAACATCAAATGTAATTCTATGTATTTAACTTATTTTTTTTTTTTTGGACATTATTTGCAACCCTAAAAATATACATGTTTGCTGTTTTGACTCATGTTTCACTAGGTTGTTTTCACACCTCAATGAAAAACACTGTGGATTTTGTATGCTTATAAACGTATCTAGAAATTGAACATTATAATATTATCTGCATTCAGACAGATATGATAATGACTGCAGTGGGAGCTTTCCAGTGGAAGGGTGGATATCAGCTGAACAAAGCAAATTATAATTCAGCGGTCTTTCAAGCTGGAACTGAGCATGACAGTTATTTAGGTGAGATCTCTTCGATTGTGTAAATCAATATTAATCAGTCAAAATACATCAGAATATTTTCAAGTCTATTTTCTTCACAGGTTATTCCTTGGCAATAGCAACAATGCGGGGAGCAAAGTATGCAGTCATGGGAGCACCAAGACACAAGCATAAGGGACAAGTTACTGTTTCAAGAATTGATCGAAGTGATGTAAAACAACTGGATCCACCTAAGGTTGTAACACTCAAATTAATGTAAAATATTAGCACAACACAAATTAATGCAAGCGAGTGAAAGTACATGAATTCGGAATAACTGTACAGTGACTACATTGCTTCCCTTCCTCTTTTCTCAGCCTCAGATTGGCTCATATGTTGGAGCTGAGGTGTGTGCGGTGGATTTGAACACTGAATCCAATACAGACCTACTTTTGGTATCGGCTCCAACATACATTGAGTCTGACCGGGAGGGCATAGTGTTTGTTTACATCTTCACACGTCGGGTCAGTGATTATTTAGAGATTCAATTAAAGGGATAATTCACCCAAAAATTAAAATTTGATGTTTATCTGCTTACCCCCAGGGCATCCAAGATGTAGGTGACTTTGCTTCTTCAGTAGAACATAAATGATGATTTTTAACTCCAACCGTTGATGTCTGTCAGTCGTATAATGCGAGTCAATGGTCACACAGTTTATAAGAGTCAATAAACATGCACAGACGAATCCAAATTAAACCCTGCAGCTCGTGACGGCACATTGATGTCCTAGGACACGAAACGATCGGTTTGTGCTAGAAACCGAACAGTATTTATATCATTTTTTAACTCTAAAACACCACTATGTCCAACTGCGTTCAGCAATCGCTTGGTGATGTCTGATCGCGCTCTGACAACGACAGTGATGTCTCGCGCTTATACTTCAATGAGTGCTAGACATCACTGTTGTTGTCAGAGCGCGATCAGACATCACCAAGCGAAGGCTTATTTTTGCTGACCGCTAAAGCCTTTAATAGAGTTCATCATGACTTTTAGATGTATGTGTTGGATGCACGATCTTGTTTATTTCTTGTGCAAATAAATTTAGAAACAAAGTCCTTGGATTCATGATCATTACAAGTGTGTCAAACAAGTAAATTTCCCCTACTCAATTTTATGGTCCAAAATAGTTGGCAATATTTACCTTTCCTTGACTCACTTCATAGACTCTAATATTCTAATACTTTTGTTATCTGTGTCATTCCCTCTTGAATGAAACAGAGGATTGTTGGATCATCTGTGCGATCAGGTTTGCGGTTCTTTGGGATTTCATTGAGTCAGTCTTCTCTAGACCAGAGTCAAGACAAGCTTCCTGACATTGCTGTTGGGTCCAAGGGAGCAGTTCTGCTTCTCAGGTCTGTTTTCTGTTATAAAGAACTAAAATATTTACAAATGCACAGTTTCAGCCATATTCATTCATATGTGTTATATGTGGATCATTCAGGTCCAGACCCATCGTGCTCTTGGAAACCAAAGTAACTTACAACCCAACCAAAATACCAACCAGTGAAACAGACCAGTCACTGGAAAACACCATGAAAGTGTGCTTCACCATGCGTCCATACAGACACCGCATAAGAGGTTGATCCAAAATTAGAAATATTCCTTCATGTTGTAGTTAATGTTGAAGTGTGTAAATTGTTCAATGTGTATCTAGTTTTTCATGCCTTATTTTTCAAATTCCATTTGATGCCATTAGTGGTACAAACTATAACTTTAAAAGTTTATATTTTTTCTCTGAGGATTAACACTCATATATGTAAATACAAAATAATTATTTTAAATTGTAAAAATCACAATATTTACTGTATTTTTAATCAAATAAATGCAGTCTTGGTGAACATAACTGACTTCTTTAAAAAACTTAAATCTTGAAAATCTTGCCACTCTCAAAATTTTTGAATGCCAATGTAATTATATAAATATGCTAGAAATATAAAAATATTTTGTCTTTACAGAGTACTACACTTAAAAGAATAAAACTTTTGAAATGTAAAAAATTGTCCATGGATTACACACACACACACACTATATATAAAAGACTGTTTTATATTCATTATCTAGACCTATCTGCAAATATTAATTACACCATAATGCTGGATGCCAAGCGACAGAAATATCGAGCAAACTTCTCACCCAAAAACCGGCTACTCAGTAATGTGTTGAAAGTTGTAATGAATGCAGAAGCTTGTAGAAGTCATCGTTTCTTTATAGACGTAAGTCTAAACCACTTTTTGACAATACTTTTTTCTTATCTCACTCTTTTGAATATATGAGTCAGTTATTCTTGCTGTAAGAATGAAATCTCAATGGGAATAATTAAATCTAAGATGCAACAATGTAGCAATACAAACTGAAAATCTTTATTTTCACTGTAAATTATTGTCATTTATCTATTCTTGCCCACTCAGGCTTTCTCAGAAGATGCTCTGAACCCAGTGTCTAATCAGTTGATGTTCACTTTTGAGGGTCTACCATCTAGATCAATGCAAAACATAAAGCCAATTCTGCTGCCAGAGATAAAGACCACCACAGACCACAGTGTAAGAGAAAGCAAACCAGTGTTTGGTTTAAAGTATTAATCATTCAGATGTAACATTAAATGGAAAGCTTAACTAAAAAATAAACCTCTGTCATCATTTAGGCCTACATAAGTAGATATTTTGAAAAAATGTCTGTGCTTGTCCATACAATGGAAGTTTGTCATTGTCTGTCAATTCTCATTTAGAATTATTTTGGTGAACTGACTCATAACACATAGTATTATTTTAATTTACAGTGATGCAGTTTTATATGATTTAAGAATGTACTGTATATCTAAATATCTTACCTCATTCTACAGCTGGATTTTGAGATAAACTGTGGACATGATGGTGTTTGTGTTGATGACCTCAGGATGGATTTCAATTTCTCTGGGTGAGCAAATAATTGCAACACAGACACTGGAAAATGTACCTGTGTCAACATTTTTGCCAGTGTTGGGGAGTAGTTTAACTACATTTTTCAGTAGCTTGTATGTAGTTCAGTTTTAAAACAGTGTAGCTTTTCCAGTAGTTAACTACATTTTCCAGCAAGTAGCGGTGTAGCGCGACCACAAGCTACAAGCTACATTCCGTTTTGCGTTCTGACGAGTTCGTCTTCAGCGTCTTCAGATCACGAACTAAAATCGTGCATTACCGCCATCTATTGTTATATAACGCATCTTGCGGCTTTATCAGTTCATCGGCAGTTCATCGGCAGTTCATCGAGAAGAGATTGTCTGATGATTATGTAAAGGACAAAGCATCCGTCAACTGAACAGAAAACAAAATCGCGTTATAGCTTAGTACGCTTATCACACGGCAAAGGCTGATCTAATAAAAACAGTTGCTCTGGTATAATAATGTTCACGCGAGAAGCACATGATTCGCGTCTCAAAGCTTTATCACTGCATGTGCTGTGAGTTTAACCTGTATTTTTCTGTGTATCCAATTTAAGTTCCGGTTCGGTTTAAGTGCAGGTCCGGTTCCAGAATCAAATCATTGAGGGTGCCTCTGAAATCAGTGAGGGTGTTATAGTAAAGTGCAGATGTAACGTGTAAAGAACGGCTCCACCATAATAAGAATAGCAATGTATAGTGAGACATTTAAGATTAAGTAATTTTACAAATAATTGGAATAGAATTTCAAAAATATTGATACAAAAATTCTAATATTTTTCTAGTCTGCATTTACATTGTTTATTCTTATTCTTATTATTGCATATTTTTGTCCCGTGTTATGGTTATGGTAGCAATTTTGAGAATGAATCCTGCATTTATATGTAGAAATCACTTCTGAAACTGCAGAGTGCAATTGGTGGTCGGTCCTCTCATAGCATGAAAAACAAAATTTATATTAAAATTCTGAATGTATAAAGCATGCAAAGAGAGTCAGTGTGAGATATTGGCTACATTTGAGTATTGAATCTTTTGATATAGTTTACAAAATAAAACAGTACGCTTTGAAATCATAATTGCAGTGCATTGCTTTGTTTTAAACCCCAAACATCTTGCTTAAACATTCTTCATGAACAGTTATCCAGTTATTTGTAATAAGCTATGTCATTAAAAAAAAAAAAAAAAAAAAAAAAATCAAAGTAGTTTCAGTGTAGCTAGCTACTTTTTGATAGTAACTTGTAGTGTAGCTAACTACTTTTTCAAAAGGGTAGCTTGACAGTAGTTTAACTACTTTAATTTATGAGTAGCTTGTAGCTTGTCAAACTACAGTTTCAGAGTAGCTTCCCCAATGCTGATTTTTGCAAAATATGTACCAATACTAGGGGTGTGAGAAGAAAAAATCGATCCATCGTGATTCTCTCTCCAACAATTCTGGATCGATTCTGAGCTTGCTTTTTTATTCAGATGTGTGATGACGCTAAGTGTGCTTTAGATACTCCCGGATTCTGCTTGCTTCCAATTTCTCACACACTTAGACCACTCGAACCTTCCGCAAAATAATCTTTCATAAAGTTCTGAAAGGTTGATGCGAATTACAACGACATTCATGGGATTCACTGCACAGGATGGCCTGTGAGAGACGCGTGTTTTTTTTTATGTTGCGTGCGCGGTCTCGCCCGTCTGTATTTTCCTTACAAATGCTCTACAAAGGCAAAATTTATGTCGTTTGGAATGCAGTGGACTTATGTATTTAAAATATGAAAGTCACTTACAGAAGGGTGCTTCAATTTCAAATGCTGATGCTTTGTATGTGAGGAGTGCTCGTGCATGCGGCTGTGCGCGACTTCTTGTGAGTGGTTTAATACTTACGTCTCAAAATGGTTTTATGATGCAAAATTAATGTAAACACAGCCAGTTTTGTCTTAAGGGATTAAATGGACAAGACAAACTGCATTAGTTATTATATTTCAAAAGAGATCCATGCATACATGCTTATTAGATCCCCCTGCTGTCTGGGATGTAACAATAAAACGACAGTAAACATGAGAAAGAAGACGTTCAGATAATCTTCAATACTGAAAGCACTCTATTGCTTGTAAAATGTTTTGTTGCTCCTCTTTATTATTTGCTACTTGCGTGTATGTTTTGAAGTTATATTAGTGTAAAATTCTTAAAGTCCGCGTGAACCGGAAGTTGCAAACTACTTTTCTCCAGTGCTGTGACGTATTTCAAAGTGAAACGGAATATTGAATAGAGTGTAGAGTTTTACTTTAGCGCTCCTCCTCTCCATCTCTCGCTCACAGCAGTCTAACGGTTGGAGGGGAGTGTTTTCAACCCAAGCCGTCAAACTGACGTTATCAGAGAAGGAACGCCATTCCGAACCGGATCAACTTTTCAGATTTTGATTAATGATTACCGCGACAAACAGTTTTTTTTCTGTGTTTTAACTTGCACGGATTAATTGTTTACCACAAGACTAGTAATATGCACTAACAAAGGAAATGGGGTCGATTTTGATTTCATGCCGACTTTAACATGGACCATTGTTTAAATTATAGCCTACAATTGTTTAATTAGGCCTACATTTTTTCAATTTGTAATTATTTTTTAAAAAAGTAGGCCTACTTATGTAAGCATATGTAAATGTAAGGATTTTAAGGTTTTTAAGTCGGCAAACTAATTAATAAAAAAAAGTAGATCAAGAATTGTTTTGGAATCGGATCGTGAGGTGACTCCCACCCAGGTGAAAAAAAAGTATACTTTTATAATATACTTAAAGTGCTCTATTTTCGGGCACTAATTTTGTACTTAAGTAGTACTAAAGAAGATTTTTTTAGTATATTAAGATCATCTTAAGAACATCTAAGTGTACTCAACTGTGCTATTTTGAGACAGCATGAAATATGAACTAAAATGTGCTTTTAATATACTATCTCTGTGTTTAAAAAATATTTGTAGAATATAGCTGCAAGCAGCAATTCGGGGCCAAGCCCCAGAAGGGGCAGTAGCGCAATACGGAGCAGGAAGAGCAAAAACAGCAGAAATTGAATGTACATGCAAAACAGCTGGTTCAGAAGGACAGGTGGAAATGAAATGAAAATCAATAGAAGTTCAGAGAATGAACAGGGAATGAACTAAAAACACTTGTATCTCATTCAAGAGGAATAAAGATTAGTACAATGCTTATTTGGATAAAAAAGGTATCAAAATGACTCATTACACACAATTGTATAAAGGAACCCCACACGGGATTCGAACCCACGACCTCCGAGTCCAGTGTCCATTTCTCATCTCATTGCACCACTGTGCAGGTGAATGTTGGCACACCTGCCGAAGTTCATTAGTTCATGTGAAAATGAACTCAAAATGAAGAATTTTTATAAAACTGCACTGAATGTTATATTTAATAACTACTTTAAATCATTCTGCAGCTCATCATGCTGTAGCGCAATACAGAGCAGGAAGAGGAAAAACAGCAGAAAATGAACAAACATGAAACAGCTGGTTCAGAATTACGGGCGAAAATGAACTCAGAATGTACATAAGCTTAGATGAAAATGAACACAGCATGAAACAAAAAGCATTTATTTCTAATCCAAGAGGCAGTAAAGGAATCAAAACACACTATTTCATAAAACCGCTCCACCTGGGATTCGAACCCACTATCTTGGGGTGCAGAGCTCATCAGGTAACTGGCTTTACACATTGAGCTACTTGAGGATGCACATTCAACAATATGTGGAAGAGAACTTTTAGTGTAAGAAAGAATTTACAAAAAAGCATTACTTAGCATGCTAACCATATTAGCATGCTAAGCTAACTTAATGCTAATGAAGCTCATGGTTAACTTGATAGCTGAAGAGCCACATTAAAGAGAATGACAACTGGTTAGCATGCTAAGCTAACTAGCATAAGACAACAAACACAAGCAAGGTCACATTCAGAGATGAATATCTTGGGAATGGTAGCGAATATCAAAAATCCGTTCAGTCATTTCTGTGCGGCTCGGTCCAAAGATCACCTGAGCTGATTTTGGACAAAATTGGACAAAAATTGTAGGAGGAGTAGTGAAAAAATGGAATACTGTACTTTTCAAAATGGCCACTACTGTACTGGGTGGAGTCTTAATGTAAGATATTGAATGTGATCAGTATGAAGAGAGGAATCAGTTGTATTGACATTCATTTTTCTGGAACAAAGGGTTCAAAAGTTATAACCTTTACAAAAGTGAATATTTGAACTGGTGGTGGCGCTATAGACTTAGTCCTAGATACTCCAAAGTTGGTCAAATTACTTTTAATTACTATCACTACAAGCATGCCAAATTTGATAATTTTCCTTCTTATGGTTCATTGATTACCATACAGGGGGAAGAAGAATAACTACGAATTTGGACATAAAGGAATTGCATGTGATAGCTTCAGATTAGACCAGTTTTAGGCAGAATGCCTAGAACAGACACAAGTTCTGCATCTTTTCCTGCCACAGTACCTCATGCGGTCTGGGCATGTGTCACACTGAGTTTCGAACCCACGATGCAGAGCATTCGGGATCCGTGGCGTAACACATTGAGCTAATCAGCCATGCAAGTTCATCAGTATGCTAAGCAGAGGTTTCAGTGTGAGAAAGAGTTCACAAAAAAAAAAAGCTTCATAGCATGTTAACCATATTAGTATGCAAAGTTATTTAATGCCAACTAAGTTTTGGTTAACCTGTTGACTGAAGACCACATTAGAAAGAATAGCAATAGTTTAGCATGCTAAGCAATTACTGTGCTAAGCTAACTAGCATAAGACAACAAACACAAGCAAGGTCACATTCAGAGATGAATATCTCGGAAATGGTAGTGAATATAAAAAATCTGTTCAGTCATTTCTGTGCGGCTCGGTCCAAAGATCATCTGAGCTGATTTTGGACAAAATTGACCAAAATTTGTAGGAGGAGTAGCGAAAAAACTGTTTTTCATTTACTTCAATACGGCAGATAGGTACATTTAAGGAAAATGACAAATGATACATTATCGGAATCGGCATAAGCCAGGGAATAAAATGACATGAAGCATACACATTTTGGAAAGTGTTTTCAAAAGTTATAAGCGTTTTTGAAATAATCATTACATCTGTGGAACAGTAGGTGGCGCTGTGCTGAAACTTCTCAGGTACCTTCACGACCTTCTAAAGGTCATACATACCAATTTTTGTGAAGATATGTCAAATTGTTTAAAAGATATCGCAATGTATGACAAAATTCAAAATGGCGGACACGTGATTCATCCAATATTGACAGAATCGGTATCGTCGGATTCGGCATGATCCAAGGAATCCATAGACACCAAGATCTTGATTTTCTGACAAACTGTTCAAAAGTTATTGGCCAAAATAGCCATTTTTCATATCTCATGACCTGTAGGTGGCGCTGTTCCCAAGTTTGGCATAGACCCTCAGACCATGGTTCTGATGAAGGGTACCAATTTTTGTTTCGATTGCTCAAAGTTTGGCCGAGATACAGCCTCTATACTAATTTTGGGTCGACCTCGTTAACTTCGTGACATCATAACCTTTGAACAAAGATGAATAAAAAAAATCTGTTCAGTCATTTCTGTGCGGCTCAGTCCAAAGATAATCTGATCAAAGATTGGACAAAATTGGACAAATTTTGAAGGAGGAGAAGCGAAAAAAACAAATACTGTACTTTTCAAAATGGCCGCTACTGTAATGGGTGGAGACTTAATGTAAGAAGTTGAATAGCATCAGCATGAAGAGACGAATCAGATGAACTAAATTTAATTTTTCTATGACAAACAGTTCAAATGTTAAAACCGTTAGAATGTTGAAATTTTGAACTGGTGGTGGCGCTATAGAGTTGGTTCTAGAGACTCCAAATTTGGTCCAATCACTATTCATGAGCATCTCTACAACTGTGCCAAATTTCATCATTTTCTCATGTTCCGTTGATAGGGCTGCCATAGACTCCCATTCGGGAGGAAGAATAATAATAATAAAAGGGAAAACGTACAATTACAATAGGGGCTACAGCCCCTTCGGGGCTTGGCCCCTAATACTACTTATAGTACATTTGAACCCATAGTGTACTACAAGTGGTATATTTTTTAAATACAGAGATAGTATATTAAAAGCACATTTTAGTTCATATTTCATGCTGTCTTAAAATAGCACAGTTGAGTACACTTAGATTTAACTGCCTATTTTGGGGCATAATTAAAAATGTCCCCTTTAAATGCTCGCGCTCCCCGCCCCCAAGCTCGCAACTCTATAATACATTGCATAAACAGCTAATATAACCCTCAAAATGGATCTTTACAAAGTGTTCGTCTTGCAGCATATCAGATCATGTAAGTATAGTATTTATTTGTTTACATTTGATTCTGAATGAGTTTGATAGTAGCCTATGCTGCGGCTAACGGGGCTAAAGCTAACATTACACACTGTTGGAGAGATTTATAAAGAATGAAGTTGTGTTTATGAATTACACAGACTGCAAGTCTTTAATAATGAAAATAATGACATGGCTGTAGTCTTTGTGAACTAGTGTTAATTTCGTCAGACGAGACGAGACGAAATATGTTCGTCAACGACCTTTTTTTTCATGACTAAGACGAGACGATGACAAGACTGCACCACTGTCCAAAAACGCTGACTAAGAATAAATTAACATGCATTATTGTTGACGAAAAAAGACGAGACGAAAATGTTTTGTATAAAATAAAAACTAAGATAAAATCTCTCTTCATTTTCGTCTACAATCGTCTCTGCTTTTTCATCAGCTGTTACGCCTTTAAAATATTCGGAACGAGTTCGCGGCTTCGCGCTGTTGCTCAAGTTAAGCCTCGTTGATATGGCGTTCCGAATGGCTCAAATATATGACTTTGCAACATGCATTTGTCTCACTGAACGTCTCACTGACGTCTTAATTTTTTGCTATTAAATCCATTCATTTCAAGACGCAGACGAGGCGTAGACGTCATGCAGACGTCACGTAAATCACGTGTGGCAGTGAAGTGTAGAGTCAGACGTTCACGCGTGATTCACGTGTAGCAGTGAAGTTATTTATTTATTTTTTCGCTAACAAGTATCAGAACACGGTCCTCACACGGCTCAGTGCAGTGTGTGAGCCAATGCACAATTTACCTGCACTTCATTCACTGCTCTCAATGGACGTGACATCTCCGTCTGACTTGTAACGTGACGTCTGCGTCTGACTTTTTTTTTTTTTTTTTTGTCAGTTTTTACTGAAATTTTTTCCCCGGCAAACTCAATATACATTAATTATGTGCATATTAAATATAAATATATTAATATATAACAATTTAGACTTTTTTTTTTTTTTTTTTTTTTTTACTTTTTTAAATTGTAAAAGTATAAAGATAACATAAAAAGTATAAAGCCTAAAAGCAATGTTTTAGCGAAGTTTGTGTTGCTTATAGGTATACTCATGTCGTTTAGTTTTATGAAATCCGTTTTTAAATTTTTTTACATTTGGGGGTTATTGTTTTTTTTATCTTTTTACATTTTTAATGTAGCCTACACGCTTGATGGCCAACCCATCGATCGCAATCAGCTGCTAGATCTGAGGCTGTTGCTGTAAAATAATAATAAAATACATGGAAAAATGCATTATGCCTGATTAATGTTCAGTTTTTCAAGCACCTCTCTTATATTTTACATTTAAAATATAAATTAGGATTCTAATATTATTTTATCATGTTTTCCTTTCTTTTTTAAAAAGAAAATGTTAACTTTTATTCAGCAATAATGTTAAATTGATAAGATTTCTATATTTTGAATAATAATCTGCCAGTATTCATCAATCAATCCTGTAAAAATATCCGACGTTGACATTGAAGGATCATGCGTCAAAGAAGACTGGAGTAATGATGCTGAGAACTCAGCTTTGCATCTCAGAAATAAATATAAAGTATATTAAAATAGAAAACCATTATTTTAAATTGTAACAATATAATAATAACAATATTAGCCAGACCCCGCCCCTTCAATATATAAATAAATAAAACCTTATATAAATGATTCACCAATTTTGTTTGTTTATTTATTTATTTGTCGTGTCCTCGATCCTTATCGTTGCGTGAAATGAAAATAGAGCTAAACAACGACGCTGGCACTCGCTCACCAATAGATGGCGTCGTTGGCCCATGTTTAATTCATTTTACCGACAACAGAAATAAATGATTGGGTGCTTATACAAGTATATAAATAAATAAATAGTTTCAGTAGCCACAAGAAGAAAAGAAAACAGATAAGTTAACAAAGAAGTCATGAATAGAAGTAAAAACTACTGAATTCTAGCAGCTGCATTATGGACTAACTTTAACTTGTTTTTTGAAGATGCAGGACAACCAGATATCGTTGAGAAAACCTAAGATAAGTTTTTTAAGCTTTATGATCAGTGGATTGTGTACCAAACAAGCAAAGATTAATTAAATAGGCTATATATAGATGTGCGATAGAGACAAAAATGATATCTCGATATTTTCTGGGATTTTTAGCCATAACCATAATCAGAATATTTTTAGCCGAGTCTGTCTTTCTCTCTCTCTTTCCCAAACACAGCTGATGTGCAGCCACTACAATATTTCAGTTTTGTGTTTTAATGGCAAGGTGGTCAATTTCTTTTCGTTTCTTTAGTTAATTTAGAAATATTTTGGGAACATTCTATGTTTGTTAAAATCAAGTTTTTTTTTTTTTTAAGGAACAACCGAGCGGCCAGCCGCAGGAAGCACAATGAGCATATGTTTGATCAATTTAGCCTTCTTCACAAATCAACACAACTTGCATAAAATAATATTTATGGATGAGAAAAAAAAAAGAAAAAAAAAACACGTCATGCATTTTACCATACTAATTTAAATAAAATTACCCTAGATAAATGTGCGCTATTGATTAAAATAAATAAATAAATAAATAAATAAATAAATATAAAAAAACAAACAGAATGCGCATTTCGTCTCTGGCTTAAGAAGGAAGGCTTCACAAAAATGAACCGAGACTAAGCGAATAGTTGCCTCATTAATGGTAAAAATATCTATAAAATGCTTTAAATTACTACTTTAAAACGAAATAATTCAAATCGAAAACAAACTTATTAGCCTATGTAATCCGTAAAGTGGTGAATACATGTTAGAACAACTTTTTTATGATTTCTTCAAAGTATCCGTGAATATGTGGACAAGAAGCAATTGCATACAGAATTTTTTATATCATTTGTATAAATGTTTACTTTTTGGAATAAAAAGCTATAATAAGAAAGGTAAAAAGCACTTAATTGCTAATTAAACATAATTGAGGATAAGTGTAAACAATAATAGAGAATGAAAAGGTATAATAAAGCTCAAATTAGTGTATGGAATGTGCTGGAAACCCTTGCAGCAAACGCAGACGTCACGTAGACGTCACGTCCAGGCAGTCGAACTGTAATGTGGCAGACGCAGACGTCACGTTCGGCAGACGCAAACGTCACGTTCGGCAGACGCAGACGTCACGTTCGGCAGACGCAGACGTCACGTTCAGTGAGACGAGTGCATGTTGCAAAGTCATATATTTGAGCCATTCGGAACGCCATATATATTTGAGCCATTCGGAACGCCATATGTGGCTGCAACACGAAACTGCTGAACACACAACACCCAAAGCGAACACGAGTGACGAGCGACGACGACATGCTAGCTTTTGAATTGTGTTGGTTAAAATAAAATACTCTTCAGAACAGGTTAATCATTTGTGAATGTGTCTCCTAAATCAGAAATTGAAAACCAGACACGTTTAACATTTGCATTCAACAAAAATCTTTCAACAAGTGTATTTTGTCAGGTAATTATGACATTTAACCAATGTTTGAGATATGTGAAACACTTTTTTTACTGAAATGTTTATCAGTAATAATCTCAGTAATGTGTTATTTAAAAAAAAAAAAAAAAAAGACTACAATTTTTTGACTAAAACTAGACTAAAATTAAAAGACTTTTAGTCGACTAAAACTTGACTAAGACACTTTGAGTTTTCTTTTGACTAAAACTAGACTAAAATGACGAGACGTTTAGTCGACTAAAACTTGACTAACAAAAAAAGATATGTGAATGACTAAATATGACTAAAACTAACAAGGACATTTGGCACAAGACTAAGACTAAGACTAAATTAAAAATAGGTGACGAAATTAACACTATTGTGAACACAGTAAGAAATGATGGTAACTTTTACCACATTTAACAGTACATTAGCAACATGCTAACGAAACATTTAGAAAGACAATTTACAAATATCACTAAAAATATCACGTTATCATGGATCATGTCAGTTATTATTGCTCCATTTGCCATTTTTTTTCTGCTTGCTTACCTGCATAAAGTCTGTTGATTCAGCTGTGCAGATCCAGACGTTAATACTGGCTTGTGTAATGCCTTGAACATGAGCTGGCATATGCATGAATTTGGGGGCGTACATATTAATGATCCCGACTGTTGCGTCACAGTTGGTGTTATGTTGAGATTCGCCTGTTCTTCAGAGGTCTTTTGCAAAAATCAAATTTATATAAGAAGGAGGAAACAATGGTGTTTGAGACTCACTGTATGTCATTTCCATATACAGAACTCTAATTATTTAACTATGCCGAGGTAAATTCTATTTTCAATTCTAGGGCACCTTTAATATTATTAAATATTATTAAATTGTAAAGAAATTAAATATCCATTTTTGTCAAAAGAATTCCATGAGCAGTTCACTCTCAGCCAATAAGATTCCACATAGCTTTTTCATGGATCAGCTGTCTCTTCTGATTGGTTGATAAGTTTTGACAGCGCTTAATCCAGAAGCAAATTAATTTCTGCAAGAGCACGGAGAGATTTGCGAGTGCACGGGACACATGCTGTGTCTCATTTCATTTAATTTCGAAGGCTGCATCCTCAAGAGGACGAATCCTGTGAAGGATGCGGTATATGGAGTGTTCTTAACCAGAATTAAGACGTCCTTCGTAGGACACACAGGCAGGAAAGGAAACAGGAAGTCAAGTCAAGTCAAGTCAAATTTATTTATATAACGCTTTTACAATTGGTAATTGTTTCAAAGCAGCTTTACATATTAGAAGCACAGAAAAAAGGGAAGTGGTTAAAAATAAGCTGTACAAACAAGCGTGGTAATAAGTAACATATACAAGATGGTGCTACATTAAGCCAATGTCGGCTGACTCCCAGGGGTGGAAAAAACCCCCTAGGAGAAAAACCCAGCGTGCTAACACTGGGAAAAAAGTCCTAGGAGGGAAAAAACCCCTTGGAAGATATATATTTATATGTAAAAGAAGTATATCATTGCTATGCCAACGAGTTCACAGCAGCCTCACTGCACTCTGAGCAAATTAATGAAAATTATTTATAAATTTGTAAAGTAATTTGAACTTACAACAGATATCTGTTACAGAGACAAAGGAGGATATTAAAAAGAACAAAGTTTAAAACAAAAACAAGCATGAAACTACATTTAAACATATTTGCTTGTATGTACATTTGCCAACGCCACCATTTATTTTTTATTTTTTTCAAATAAATGACGGTTGTTAACAACAATGCAAAGAATTGTGGGCTATCTGCAGCAGTGAAGGATACACCTCATGCATCCTCCGAATTCCTGTGAAAGAAGGACACATTCGAAGGTCACGTTCGGTGTGTCCTACTTACTTTTCTGAAATGATATAGTCTCAATGACGTATGCAACCTTCGAATGCGATCTCCGGAGGACGCAGCCTTCGAAATGAGACATAGCTACAGTTTCAGCGTGCACGTGCAATATCTGAGCAAGAGGAGAGGCATTTCATAAGAGAGCACTGTATATTTGAGAGCGCGTGTCCAGTTTTGGGTGAGAGCAAAGGAAATCCTCGCTCAAGCGGAGAGATTTGCACTCGAGCATTACATTGATGTGCTCTCGACATTTGCCAGCCCAGTGAGATGCGAAAAGCGGTACTAATCACGTAAAAGATGAGTCATGGTAAAAGAGCTCAAAGACAGGAGTTCAAAAACAAACAAAAATGCAATGGTTACGATTTAATTTTTATGTCACATTTGCTTTTGTTAACACTATCGGGTAGGTTTAGGGTTTAAAGGGTTAGTTCACCCAAAAATGAAAATTATGTCATTAATGACTCACCCTCATGTCGTTCCAAACCCGTAAGACCTCCGTTCATTTTTAGATTTAGTCCAAGAGCTTTCTGTCCCTCCATTGAAAATGTTTGTACGGTATACTGTCCATGTCCAGAAAGGTAATAAAAACATCATCAAAGTAGTCCATGTGACATCAGAGGGTCAGTTAGAATTTGTTGAAGCATTGAAAATACATTTTGGTCCAAAAATAACAAAAACTACGACTTTATTCAGCATTGTCTTTTCTTCCGGAATCCTTTCCACTGAATTGATTCCACTGAATCCTTACATCTGTCGGCGTTGGTAATGCACTTTTACGTCGCCGTGGTTGTTTTTGCCGATTAGGACATCTGCGACATTTTGAAGCATCGAAAATACATTTTGGTCCAAAAATAACAAAAACTACGACTTTATTCATTGTATTCTCCGGGTCTGTTGTCAATCCGCGTTCACGACTCTGCTTCTTCTTCTTCTTCTTCTTCTTCTTTCCTGTTTTACAGCGGTTGGCATCCAGCTTATTGGTGCATTACCGCCCCCTTCTGCTCCGGAGTGTGGTTCACGACTCCGCAGTGACGCTGCTGACGTGTTATGTGGTGCGCCAGAGCTTCGTTTACAGTCTGAGGGAGACGCACGCTGTATTCAAGCTATTCTACATTGTTTGTATTTTGGTATTGCTATATTTTTAAAATGGTGCGTAAGTGTGCATGTCGCGAATGTCCTAATCGCCAAAAACAACCACGGCGACGTAAAAGTGCATTACCAACGCCGACAGATGAAAGGATTCAATGGAATCAATTCAATGGAAAGGATTCCGGAAGAGAAGACAGTGCTGAATAAAGTCGTAGTTTTTGTTATTTTTGGACCAAAATGTATTTTCGATGCTTCAAAAAATTATAACTAACCCACTGATGTCACATGGACTACTTTGATGATGTTTTTATTACATTTCTGGACATGGACAGTCTACCGTACATACATTTTCAATGGAGGGACAGAAAGCTCTCGGACTAAATCTAAAATATCTTAAACTGTGTTCCGAAGATGAACGGAGGTCTTATGGGTTTGGAACGACATGAGGGTGAGTCATTAATGACATCATTTTCATTTTTGGGTGAACTAACCCTTTAAAATATATGATGCATTGCTGTGTCTGCTATTGCATAATTCCCACTTTTGGACACTTTTGCTTTAACGGACATTAGACGACACTGCAAAATCAAGCTGTTATATTCATATATTTAATGTCCAACATTCCCAATTTTTCTGATGCATGTCCTTAATTTAATTTCATATGTTGGTATTAATACAGTGTTTATAATGCTAATACTTGAACTTCAAAGAATTTTAACCCAAACTGACTGGGTTTCTAGAGAGCAAAGGTTTTGTGAAAAAAGTGGAAGACTTAAACACAAAGTGTGTAAGATAAACTTAAAAGGATTTGATGATCACTAGTGATAGTATTTTATTCTGTGTTGTCATCATTCAGGTTGGATTTCAGCTTTAATGTACTTTTTTTTTCTTTTTTTCTTTTTTTTAACAAAGCAGCTGATATTGCCACGTGGACTGCCGACTCGCCTTCACCACAAAATTGCGGAAATGCAGGGCCGCTGCTGGGCGCCGATGTTGCAGTGGAACGTTCTATTGAGTTTTACTTCTTGTTGTTAGTGTATATTTTTGTGGTGAATGTGGTGAATCTTGCTAATTGTGGAACAGTTGTGGAACTATGTGGAACAGTGGCGTCATCAGAGTTCGTGCAGCTCATCTTGAGAAACTGCGCTGCCTGACTCAGGCGGGTGATCTCGAATCACTCTTGCGGTACTTTGATGCCACACATCACAGCCACATGGCGTTGGCGCTGTCTCAAGTCGGACAAAAATTCTTACCGGCATGCACTGCTTCAAGTCAACCGCCGTTCGGTCTGTGCAGCGCTGCATCATGTCAAAAAAGCCTATAATAGGGAGATAAGAGGGTCTGTATCTCTTACCATTGAAGAAAGTGTAACGGCTAACTTAATCACATGCAGTACCTTTCACCTTATGGTGTCGCCGTTCAAAACTCCTCCTTGCGTACCTCCAATGCGTACTAAACACGCTTTTATCACCACTCTCACATTTCACTTTGAAACTGTTTCGAAGCATGAACAACGCAACGTATTTTGCATTTTGTAAAAATGTTGACACAGGTATGTTTTTCTAATGAGCCTGGGCTCAATATTTATTATTAGTTATTCTGTATTACACAAAGATCAGCACACGTGAATATGTGAAAACAGAATAATAATGGAGATTCAACAATGACTTTCATCCTTATTATACTGTGAGAATCTCTCTTTGGTTTCTGTGATCCAGGGCTACAAACATAGAGGTTGGGATAATGCAGGAGATCAACGTGTTGTAGAGAACAGAGGAGAAAACTCATACAACACTCTCTTCACCCTCAAATACCCCTTTGGACTTTCCTACAGGAGAATCACATCTAACCAGGTGACACCAGGATGATTGTATTAAACAGAGTCACAATTTGTCCACGAATCAAATACAGTTTTTCTGAAAGGCATTTTTTAGGCAATTGGAATGTTTATTGTCATTGAATTTGTTATGAGTTTATTATTGAATGAGTATTTACACATGATTTTCTGTATGAGCAGGGCAGAGTGGAGTGTGTATCTCTGGACAGTGAGCAAAGCGGTTCATTTGGAGAAACCACCTGCCACATCAGTAAACCCATCCTCAAGGGCAACGCTCAGGTGAGCTCACTTTTTCAACTGTCCTGTGAGTTTTTCTGTTCAAGCACTCATCGTTTCCTCTCTGTCCACTTCTAGGCTGTGTTTCTTATTACATACAGCATTGATAAAGAAAGCACCTTTGATCAAAGTGTGACATTCACTGCTCAGATCAACAGGTATTACATATTTTCTGTGAGATGTTTGAGTGCACTCAATGTGTACAAATACATCGCTTAACCATGAGCTGTTAAGAAGTTGCTCACATGTGAGAAACTGATAGCTGAAAATGCTACTACTAACCAAAACCTTCCATCACTTACAGTGGGAATAACCAACACTCTCAAACCAGTCAGTTATTCAGAGAGAAGAGCATTGGTGTCAAATATGCCATTAACATTGCCTTAATAAGGTTAGTGCTCTTGTTTTTTCTACAGTCATTCTCAACTGGTTTTGCTTCAGCACCAAGAATTGACAATAAACATTATTTCCACTTGATGAAACTGAAAATCTGGGGGTTCTGAAGCAAAATTAATTTAATGTTACATATAGTCAGAGTTATGTTTTCTTTTACAGTAAATCTAATAAAAATCTATTTTATATAGGCCTATATATTTTAAATATGAGGGATGAACAAAACACTAAACATGGGTTACACTTTATTTTAAGGTGTCCTTGTTACAGTGTTATTATACAGTATACGGTGTAATTATAAGTACTGAGTAATAATTATTAATGTGTACTTACAATAGGGTTAGGTGCAGGAATAGAGTTTACAGCAATTACAGTAACACTTTAGAATAATGGTCCATCATTAATAAGTAACTATGTAGGAAGTAATACAGGACTAATGAGTAGTACTACATTAACACTTCAGCTACTACTATTAACTACTATAGAAACAAGCTTAACTAATCAGTAAGTAATATCAAGCTTAGAAGATAGTTCCTTATTAGCTAATCAATAATTACCTAATGAGATTACTATCATTAATAACTATTAACTAACTGACAAATTGTAAAGAACATTATCGTGTTTCTGAGACGTAATCAGTCATCATTTTTACTCTGAATACAGTCATAAAATGCATTATTAATTACTCAAGTGTTAGCTAGACACTATGCAGGAACTACTAGTGATCTGAATGATCTTTTTCACTTTAAAATAATGGTCCAGATCACTAGTACTTCTTGAGGAATGACTAGGTACTTGAGTAATAAGTGATGCATTTTATGACCATGTTCCGAGTAAAAAAGGACAATCTTCAAGAACGCTAGTAGTTCCTGCATAGTGACTAGGTAACACTTGAGTAATTAATGATGCATTTCATGACCACGTTGAGAGTAAAAAAATATAATTGCTCACATCTCAAACACTTTAATTATGTTTTTAGTAATTAATTAGTAATTCTTTATAATTTGTCATAGTTACCTATTAGTTCTTAATGATGCCAATCTCATTCTGTAATTACTGATTAGCTAATAAGGAACCATCTTAGTCCTAAATTTGATATTACTTACTGATTAGTAATTAGATAAGCTTGTTTCTATATTAGTTAATAGCTGAAGTGTTAAAGTAGTACTACTGATTTGTCCTGCATTACTTCCTGCATAGTTACTTATTATTAATGACGGACCATTGTGCAAAGTGTTACTGCAATTATTATAGTAACTACATGTAAAATGTGTAACAAGGATGATGTAAAATATCAAATATGTGTTATCAAACATGCTTAATGTGTTTATCTGAAAAAATTACTTGCCAAAAAAGGCAAAATACAGTTAAATAACTGACATATTTTCCCTTTATTTTAAATAAGACATGAAGATTCAAGCCTCCACATTAATTTTACTGCACAGAAAAATGATCTTGCTAAACCAGTCAAACAGATCCTAAAGGTACTGGAGTGAAATTCACACACTTCCATGAAAATAAATTAAATAAGCATTATCTAATCCAAAACTGGATTTTAATGTCTTATTCTCTATATCAATGTATATTCATGGCAAAAAAAAAAAAATGGTATTTTAATGTCCTTCTCTCTTTCAGGTTGAAAATGACTTTAGAGAATTAACTTTCAAAGTTTTCATCAGAGTACCAGTGATTCCGGGAGATAAATTCATCTGGACTGACACAAACATAGAGGTATGTATATATGAATGTGTTAGAAAAACCCTTTTAATTTGTCAAATTAAAAAACAACTTATCACTAGAGTTTGTGCTTTTAGATTCCAGACTGTGTGAAACAGAGGGATGAGCGGCCGATTGTAACTGATTTTGTGGAAGTAATTAAAAAGGATGGTGTGGTTGTGAGTGTTTGAGTTTCATTCCCTGATCTAACTAAAACAAATCCATATCATGTTCCATTCATGTTTCATCTTCTTTGTGCATTGACCACATTGCTCCATCTGTCTGGATATGTGTGTGTGTGTGTGTGTGTGTGTGTGTGTGTGTGTGTGTGTGTGTGTGTGTGTGTGTGTGTGTGTGTGTGTGCTTTTGTTTATATTACATTGTGGGGACCAAATGTCCCCATGATGTAATATAAACCTGAGTTCACCTACATCGTGGGGACCAGCCAGCGGTCCCCACAATGTAAATGGGTTTATAAATCATATAGAATGAGTTTTTGTGAAAAAGTAAAAGTTTGCACAGTTTCCTGTGAGGGTTAGGTTTAGGGGTAGGGGCAGGGTAGGGGGATAGAATGTACAGTTTGTTCAGTGTAAAATGCATTGAAGTCTATGGAAAGTCCCCACAATTCACAAAAACAAACATGTGTGTGTGTGTGTGTGTGTGTGTGTGTGTGTGTGTGTGTGTAACGTCTGGATGGATCCGTTCAGAGTCAATAAACTTTGGAGTTTTCAGAATGCTTTTAACCTGATGAACTTTGTTTCTTAATCACTAAATCGGCTCCGAACAGTCTACTAAAGATGAGCCCACTTGACACCTTTGTTGCCCTCCGAGGTAACACAGCAGGCCCAATTTCCTTGCTCTTAGGACATCAAAGGGGCCCCTCATGTGGACTATGGGCCAGATCCACATTCCAACACCCACACACACTGGCACACACAAAAACACACACACAGACACACATACAGAAACACACAAACATAAATTTTTAACTGTATACATATCCTACCACTATGCTGAAATATATATTTCATATATTTTAGGGCCTATGCATGTTTCCTAGTGTTTAAATTAGTGTATTTGTGCTAGTGTGCATTTTAACGATATAATTTTGTCTGTAAACCATAACTTCTTGTCTATGCCTTTCTAATCTGGCGAGTTTGGTCTCTCCGTAAAGCTCCGGACTCGAGCTATTTACTGAGGTGGGTCACATGGCTGACATATGCATTTTTCTATGTGTTTAATGATACTGTGAAGAAAGCACTCGATCTCGAAATCCGGTCTGATGGCCACTAAGTATGCAAATTCATCTAGGAGACCAAACCAAGGAACTTTGCCCGCCAGATAGTGCTGCGCATCTATTGGCCGCTACAATTCAGGAGGTGTGTTAGTTTGGGTTTCCATAAAAACAACAACACACACCTTTTCTGTGTTCTCCCGGTGACCTCCCGATCGTCTCGTGCACGTCTCCCCGGACGCCTCAGGTGACCGCGCTTCCCAACCACGCGCGCAGCTCGGGAGGACCACTTCCTTTCTCTCTCTCTCTCTTCGGTTAAGTTACTTAAGTTTAAACCTCTTTTGAAAACCCCGCCGGAGAAACCCTCTCGGAAAGGACCAAGCCAAGCGCGTTGAAACTGCTACTCACGGACTTGAACCAATAAGCAAGTATTATCATTTACCTTAAATTTGTCTAAACTGATTTCTGTGCTGGCTCTCTCAAAAGGGTTTAACTGTGTAATTTGCCATTCTTTGATCATCTTTCTTTCCCTGTCTTTTCTTCATTTTCATTCTCGTGTATATATGTGTATTCTTGTATATATATTTAGATGTATAACCTCTGTATTCGTAGTTTGCATATATTAAAACGTTATTCACGCTCGATTGTTCTGTTTGTTCTTTCAGCTGAAAACCAAGTCACTTTAACGTTTTCGATCGCTTTATGCTTTGATGTTATAATAGCAAGTTATTTTCATGGCCAGATAATAACTCTGTTTATAATATTCTGTGAGGGACTTAGTTTGCTGGACAAACGAACAGTATCTCTAAATAATTATTAAACCAGAACTAATCATATATGTAATTGATTATAATTCGTAATTGATTCACAATATATGTTTAATTCCCCGTTGGGTCGATATATGAATCATAATTTATTCATAACCTTATGAATTATTATATTCATATTTCATCCATAAATTTATTAATAACCGCTACACATTCGTTACATGTGTGTTGGTTTTTGTGGTTTACGAGGACTTTTGACCTGAATACGCACCGGCATTACGGGGACATTTGGGTTTATGAGGACACAGGCCATGTCCTTGTAATTCCGGCAATGTAGATGCCTTTCTCTATGTCCCAGAAGCACCCTCTCCAATTTTCGCGGCATGTCCTTATATACCACAAAAACCTGATTTTATACCATACACTGTGTATCCTCTGTGTATGAGAGTGCGCCCCTGCAGCCGGGTCCTGGTACTGTACCGGCGTCATCGAAAATTTGCATTTTTCACACAAGTGTAAGTATTGAGGCCTGTGATTGGTCAGATCGGTACTGGTAGGCGGGAAATCACGAAAACAAGATGGCGCCGACGGGCGGAGCCTAATTCCGCAGCCCCTATTGGTTGCATACGCAATGAACAACAAGCGAGACAAGATGGCGCCGGTGGGCGGAGCCTCATTCAGCTTCAGCATAGGTGTGTATAACAAGCGAGTTAATGCAAAATACTAATTATTTAAGTGTTATTGCCTATAATTTTTCATTTGTGAATTAAATATATGAATAAATAGTGATCCTCGATTAAAAATATCCCTTAAATGTCATGTAATAAAGTATAAAAGTAACTTGAACGCTGTTTACTCAGTATTTATACAGTTTATTTAGCTCGTTAGCATATGCTATTCATGTAAACACAACCACACATTAACTCGTGCGCTCACATCACATATATTTATTATTATTATTTTAATCCCGCGTATATTATATTAAGTATGGTTTATAATAAGAGTTTTCGCGTTCATTTCCTGTTTGGCCCGGATAGAAGCTGCACCTGAGAAGACATCTGAGCACCTGATGGAGGCTACTGTTATTTTAAAGGTAAGTTCTTCTGCTTTTTAAATGCTTGTGGGTCCGTTTGGCTTGTTTGTTCATGTTTTGTATGCTCTTTGCAGCTCGTTTTACAGTTATAAAACAGCTAGCTCGCGATGCTAACGGCGCTAGCGAGATTGTGATTGTGTTTAAAGACTGTCAGGAGGGAATCAGCGATGCTTGTCATTTTAAACTGGTTTTCGATTTAACTATAATTGTAACTGCATCATTTTCTGATCGCATGCAATAACCTAGCCAAGCCATCATAATAAGGCGTTGTCATGACTACAGTCGGCATTTCACCCAGTACAGTATCCTCACATACCAGCCTACTGTAAATATTACTACAGTTCTGCTTGATTTAAAGACATTAAGAAACAAAGATTTACTGGCTATGATAAGATGTATCAGAACTGTCAGTCTTATTCAGTCAAATTAATACTGTCAGTATTATTGTCTATAATTTATCAATTGTAAAAATTTATGAAGGAATATTGATCCTCAATTATATATAAATCTTAAATATCATACAATAAAGTATGAAAATAACTTGCTGTTTACTATAATTTATCTTTTGATGTTTATACTAAAAACAGAAGATGACAGAAGACACATCAGATCATGCTGAAGTGAAACAGTGATGGAGAAAGCCCAATCTCTGGAGGAAGACATACAGTATTCACAAAGATTCATCAGTGATTTCACCTGTGTCAGGTATATTATATGTTATTTACAGTCATGATTTTACTTGTTTTATTATTAAAGGTTAAATGTTACTCAGGGTAATAGGGCTGCACAATATTGCAGAAAAACTGACATTGCAATATTTAGTTTTTCTGCAATTTATATATTGCGATATGAAAACAATTCCACCAGATGAATTGAATAGCTCTATTTGAAAATAATTAATCATTCTAGGATGATTGGGATAATTTTGTAGGGTAGTGCATCTGCTTAGAGAATAATAAACGAATTACAAGCTTAGATAAACACAATAAAAATAAGATACAAATTAAAATAAGCAGTGCTTTATGTTTTTCAGGTTAATCTAACTGTATTGAGATTAGGGCTGCACGATTAATCGCATGCTATTCTCACGCGCATTTCGTCAGTAAAGCCGGTTCCCTGATTACCGCTAAATCGCCATCACCTGTTTTTAAACGGAGCGCCTTTTAATAGACGGAGCCGTAGTTCACGGACAAGCCACGCAATATCGCGTTCATTATCGCAGGCGATTCATCTGCGATATGAACGCGATATTGCGTGGCTTTTCAGTGATCTACGGCTCTGTCTATTAAATGCCGCTTCATTTGAAAGCAGGTGATGGCGATTTAGCGGTAATCAGGGAACCGGCTTTACTGACGAAATGCGCGTGACAATCGCATGCGATATATCGTGCAGCCCTAATATGCATCACATTACATGCGTGTTCATGGCAGTATGTCAGGTTGTGTGTAGCTTTACACCTGTTTTATGAGGACACGTGTTTTATGAGGACATTGTGAGAACATGTTCTTCATGTTTGACTTGACTGAAGAATCTCAGTGTGTTGTTAGATTGACAGAAGCCTGGTCTATGAGGACACTAGTTTTACCGGGACTCTGGGGTGCACCCATATGGAAGATTGGGATCGATACTGATAACCCATAATTCACAGCTCACTGTAGCAGATGTCAATATTGAAAACTCATCATTGTGTTTGTTAGATTAGATATTGAGTAGGTAAAAAGAAGCACCCTCAGTTGAAATTGACTTTCAATGAGTAATACTGCAATGAATAATTTTTTTTCTTTATTTTGATTTGATTTTTATTTGCTTTTCTTTCTTATTTTCAGATGGTAACTGAGAAGAATCAGATTCAGAAGAATAAGATACAGCAACAATAAAGGTATCTAATAAAGTAAAGTAATAATTGAGTTAGTCCTTAAAGGTGCTAAAGAGGATGTTTTGTTTTATACATTTTTGCAATATTACTTGAAACTGTGTTTACTAACTGATAAAACACTATTTATTAGGTGCACTGAAAGTAATAATATTATACAATATATACAACATCTGTGCATGAGGTAGGGCCTTAAAAACATCAGCCAATCGCGTAAACGATTGGCCCTCTGGCTTGTCAATCACTGCCGTGACGCTCCTTGTGAGAGACTCTCCAGTAACTTTCCACACTCCACAGGCGCCGCATGCAATGTTTTTGTCAGGAGACAGGAGTAACAACTGCAGATTATGAGTTACCTGCGGTGAGTCCGACATAATGAATCCACTAACACGACACAGCGAATGCCGGTGGTAAACACTCGTGTTCCTATACTTGTGCACGAGTTTTGGGAGGCGTTCCCTCGAAATGAGCTGTGAAGGAGGGGGGCTGTTCTTACGCATGCGCTCATTTCAAAAACTCACTAACAGTCTTTGGTTTCTCAGTCGACGAAAAGATCCTCTTTAGCACCTTTTAAAGAATAGAACAGATTTCAGTGTTTCTAAGAAGCAGATTGTTTGCCACAGTTATCAGTCACTGAATTATGATTGTGTGTGTGAAAAGTGAGTCACGATCACTTACTGTACGACTAGCACACCTCGTTTCACCACTATCACTCTCATACATACCCCTAACCTAACCCTAACCCTAACCCTGAACTCAGGGCGCCATCCAAATGTATCTAGTTATCAGTGTCCCGGTAAAACTAGTGTCCTCATAGACCAGGCTTGTGTCAGTCTAACAACACACTGAGATTCTTCAGTCAAGTCAAACATGAAGAACATGTTCTCATGATGTCCTCATAAAACACGTGTCCTCATAAAACAGGTGTAAAGCTACACACAACCTCACATACTGTGATGAACACACACACATAATGTAATGAACATTACCATGGGTTTTTAAATATTGAAATATTGATTTGAAATGGATCTATTTTGTGATCTTGTATATGATCTTAAATCAATATTTCATGTGCACATATTTATTGATCGGAAGCTGTGAATTGGGGACACTGATCATCCTGTCCATGTTTAATTTGCATTAATCACTGTCTGACTGTACATTATCCCTTTGATATATTTCATATATACTGAAGGTTTGTAACTCTTAGTTGAAGTGATTGTATATAAAGCTTTATTTCTTATTTTCAGATAAGCCGTGAGACCCCGCTGTCATCAGTGACGATTGTGCTGCTCTTACTGTGGGCCTACACCAGGTAAGTGAGAGTTGTGCTGTAAGAGAATGAGCAAATGTAGCAGAGACACTTGTGAGATCTAAGCTGTTAACATATTCAGACCAGTGTTTATGTCTAATTTGATGTTTGCAGACTCTCAGTGAGGTTGGACCCTCTGCTCTCAAAATGAACAGTCTGTCCCAGTCAGAAGTCAGAGATGTACAGAAGGTATTGTTTTTCTTTTTGGAAATCAAATTAGGCATGTGCAGATAAATCTAAATCCAAATTCTAATATACTTTGAGAGCCTGATTACAAAAACAATAGACAGTGTCCCAAACACTTCAGCATAAATCAAACATATACAGTACAGCAGTCTAGTTTGAACCAGTATAAGATTCCTTTACTTTTACAATTATTTTGACACTACCGTTCAAAAGTTTGGGGTCAGTAAGAATTTTTAATGTTTTAAAAGAAGTATCTTCTGCTCACCAAGCCTGCATTTATTTGATTAGAAATACAAACAAAAACAGTAATATTGTGAAATATTATTCCAATTTAAAACAGCTGTTTTCTTTGTCAGTATACAGTAAAGTGTAATTTATTCCTGTGATCAAAGCTGAATTTTCAGCATCATTACTCCAGTCTTCAGTGTCACATGATCCTTCAGAAATCAATCTAATATGATGATGTGATGCTCAAGAAACATTTATTATTATTATCAATGTTGAAAACAGTTGTGTACAATTTTTTTTTTTCAAAATTCTTTGATGAATAGAAAGTTCAAAAGAACAGCATTTATTTAAAATAGAATATTTTCTAACATTATAATTGTCTTTACTGCCACTTTTGATCAGTTTAACTTATCCTTGATGAATAAAAGTATTGATTAATTTTATTTCTATCCCCCAAAAATAAAATTAAAATTCTTACTGACCCCAAACTTTTGAACGGTAGTGTTTAATGTTACAAAAGATTTAGATTTCAGACAAATGCTGTTCTTTTGAACTTTCTATTCATCATAGCATCATTAAATAAAAATGTAAATAAATGTTTTCAACATTGATAATAATCATAAATGTTTCTTGAGCAGCAAATCATCATATTAGATTGATTTCTGAAGGAACATGTGACACTGAAGACTGAAGTAATGATGCTGAAAATTCAGCTTTGATCACAGGAATAAATTACACTTTACTGTATACTGACAAAGAAAACAGCTGTTTTAATTTGGAATAATATTTCACAATATTACTGTTTTGTTTGTATTTTTAATCAAATAAATGCAGGCTAGGTGAGCAGAAGATACTTCTTTTAAAACATTAAAAAAATCTTACTGACCCCAAACTTTTGAACGGTAGTGTACATTCATATGGCCAATTTTCTTTATTTAAAAAAAGTGTCAACACTTTACAGTAAAGTTTATTGTTAGTATTAGTTAACATGAGCTAACAATGAATGAACAAATCCTGTAGAAGTTTTATTAATCTTAGCTAAGGTTAATCTCAACATTTCCCAAGACATTTTAGGATCCAGTGTTGTATCTGTTAACCTAAAATATGCGTGTTCATGTTAGTTCACAGTGCATTATTAACTCACATTTACAAGGGTTTTGCTCAGTTGATTCATGTTAGTTAATACAATAACAAATGAGACCTTATTGTAAAGTTGCAAAAAATATATATATTGCCTCACTACTACTACTACTAATAATAATAAATAAAATTAAATAGAAATGCAAACAAGTTATTGGTCAACATTACTTAGGCTACATAAAAAGAAACACAATACATGTGGCTATGGACGAATAAAATGAAAGCCTGTTGGGAAATGATTTTACTCAAACCATATTGTTGATGAAAATAATAAGAACAATACAAGTTGTAATGTTTTTGAAAAAAAAAAGTGTATATAAACATCTTTATTAAACATCTTTAGCATTACTGTTTCAAATAACACTGTCTTAGCATGAACCTGAAGAGCTGAATGAACACCCATAAACCAAAGCGCTTTGTTAGATGGTTTTAGCTCAACGGGGTGCAACTTATATATGATAAAGTAGATATTTATACAAAAAAATTACAACTTATACCTGCACAAAATCATGCACAGATGTACATGAATTAAGTCACAAAGTGTGAACTCCTGTTCTGGATACGCTCCCCACAACAACACACTAAAAAACGGCAACTAATCCAAAATAATTCACAGCGTTTTATTACAGTCGTGTTCTCATTATAATGTTATGTATATATGACAGTCCCAGCCATAGTTATTAATGTTATCCATTGCTGTTTGAGATGATCACCGGTAGGCCTACAATGAAGCGCTTTACTGAGCGTTCATTAACTCAACCAAATGCATCCTATATGAGTTTAATCAGATATATATACACAAAATAAAAAAATACAACTTATAATTCCACAAAAGGCTGCGAATGCACAAGCAAACTGACTGTGCTAGTCATAAAGGTGTAACTCCGCAGATGCGCTCTTCGTGTAACAACGCTCTGATTTCACAGATTTGTGATTCACCGTAACTGTATCTTCCTTCAAGCAGTTCAATACTATCATGGAGAACAACGCACATCATATAATCCATTATTTATCAGTGTTAAAATATCGGCCTAGTTCGGACTGAGAATGATAACATTAAAATGAGCATTTATCGGCCAGTAAGATATGGTGGCTGATATATCATGAATCCCTGATTGGTTATGGCAGTATATTTATAGAGTTTTAACTATATGCATGATTCTAACGTTAACTTATGTCACTGTTTTAAATGTGTAGGTCACTACTATAACGCATTAGTTTGATCACTATTAATACTGAGTGGTTTAAAATGTACCATCATACCTGAAGACATTTGTGTTGAGCATGTGAACACAATAGCCAATCGGATGCGTTTGTTAGTCTGTATGAGTTTTTGCTTAGCGCGAGTGCTGCATGTTGAATCCTTTCATTATAACCAACAAAGTATTGACACAATGCCAATAAAAGATGCACAACGTAGACAGACACACACACACAACTTCATTTATTATAACAGACGTTTCTGCAGAAGTGCAGCTTTGTGTTTCTCGTGTTGTAATTGATAGCTTCAGTGGCTAATATGGCAGCGATCTTTGCTTTCTGTAGGCCTATATAACACATTTGTTTATGCTGCTAACTACACATTGCATAGTTTCTGGATTGACAAATGTATTTATATGTGCGATAAAATCCAATTGATGCTGATAACCATAGCAATGGGTGGATCAAAATAATCTTGATGCTGTGTGTCAAATTATCTTTTTATTAAGTATTGGAGTGTAAATGTAAAAAATAATAGACCTCCCACTTTTGCAATGTAATGTATTACTTTGTTCATTTGTTCAAACTGGCCACTCAGTGACTTTTTACTTTTAAATGTACAGATATTTAAATATAAAATTGTTCTAAGCTCTTTCTTTTGTCATCTGTCCTGACAGAATTAATTATTTCATTTGTGAATGAATAGGACATGTTAAATTCCAAACTTTTTATTCGCATTTATTGTGGATTTACTGACAGTACTGTGCTCACAGTTCACATGGGTACAGTATTTTGTACTGTGGATACAGTTTTCATCCACCACCACCAAAGAGCATTTCTGACCCAGGAAAAACCCTGTAATGTAAAATAGTTTTCATTGTATGTTTTCAGTTGACAGTGATCAATCAGTGTTAATCAGTGTTAAGTATCTGTACTGCTTCATTTGGATCATCTCTGAATCCTTTGTCTGTAGTAGAATGTTTATTTTTCTTTCTTTACCTTGCTTTCAGGTGAGCCCTGAGAAGGACCAGTTATCAATGGACAATCAAGATGGTGTTAGACGGAGAAGGTAATAAAAAGAGCATTGCATCATTTTAGAAAATGCTAGTCTAGTGAGAACTTTTTCACATAATCTTTGGGCCTGTTAACACCTGGTCATTTCATGTGTTTTTTACTGATTTGTTCAAACAATTTCATTTACGATTGGCCACATAAATGTGTCTGTACAGAATCAGGGGCCATATTCACAAAACATCTTAAGGCTAAAAGTAGCTCCTGACATGCCGATTTATGAGAAACTCTATAATCGGCGTGTCAGTCCTAATTTTTGCTCTTAAGAGTATTTCACAAAATATTTTAGTGCTAAAACTAGCTCCCAAATCTGTAAAAAGTTAGGAGTAGTCAAGAGGACTCCTAAATCACTAAGACCAAATCACAAACAATCCTAATGGCCGTTGATGCCAATCCGCCCAAAGACACTGAACACTATTGAGACAATAGCGATAGAGCCTTGGGTGCTGAACCTTTTCTTCATACATGTAATAAATATTTGGATTTATAGATTTGAATTTATGAAAAAATGCCAAAAATCTATAATAAATAAATAAATAAAGTCCAATTACCTGTAGCAGTTGTTTTCACAAATTCACACTTACAAATAATTGAATAGAGTAAAAAACCAAGTGTAATAAGTGTATTTGGTGTCCTGTTCAAGGCGGTCGAGGGATCAGAGTTTGAAAATTTAGCCCAAATCCATAGTACTTCCTCATATCTCCACTGAGAGTGAGGAACGGGGTGGCGACGGGATGCAGAAAACGGTCGAGGAAACTATAGGTGAGATCGGCTCTAGTCAGTGTATATATACCTCCTCTCGAGCCAATTAGACCGCTTGAATGTGCTCCTCCCAAACTTTGTTTATAAAACATCATTTGACACTTGAATTCTGCAATCTCTCGAGATGCAGACATGTAAGAGGCTGACAATTAGCTGAACGTATACTAGTTTAATTGACCCTTCGCCAGGAGTTTGATTGACAAACAATCTAACCAATTATAACGCTAAATCCACCATTTTGTCCGACAAAGCAGTCAGGAGTTTAAGATTAACCTCGGTGGACTTGAACTTGAAAAATGGTGTACTGATGTCTTTCTGTGTTTTAAACAACATTCCTTCTGATGTTCATTCATGTTTATTTGATGCTATAAATGAACTAGTAGGAAGAGATGATCGATTCACGAGCCGCTTGAGCGGAGGCGCTACAGCGATCTGTCTTCAATTCCCGCGCTATACGCAGATTTAACAGTATTCACATCATTAAAAGCTACCGCTATGACCTCCATTTTATTGATCATGAGCAGCATCAGCACTGGTCAAATCATTTATTCTCACATCTTTTAATGAAGATGATTGTGTGTTGAGCGTTTTCGACTTTTTAAGTTTCATTTGAGGTATTTTGCACGTCAGCTTACTGAAGAGATACTCATCTGTTCATCTGCGCCAATGCATGCTGCAGTAATGCTGTCATATCTTTCTATAACATGCCTATAACACATTCTCACATGTTTATTATTTAGTATTTTTGGGAGGAGTAAAATGTATTATTGTATAAATGTATATATTGTTTTAGACAACGTCCAAAGTGATTTGAGCGATCGGATTTAAATCTGTCTCGAATGCGTTTTGGAGGGCATTTACACCTGGTCTTTTCATTATTGCATAGCAATCCATTCAGAGAAAATGCATGAAGTGACCAGGTGTAAACAGGTTTAAAAAAAACGTTTGAACCAAATGAGCTGAAAATATTTTTATATGCCTCATAATAGTGCTGGGCGGTATGACCAAAAATTTATATCACAGTATTTTTCAAAATTATATCGGTTTCACAGTATATGACGGTGTGTGTGTGTATATATATAATATATATATATATATATATATGACTGGGCGTTAACCACATTTTCTACTGATTGAGAGAGTAAATACTGCAGTAGATTGACTAGAATGCCCTGTTTTACTGTCAGGATGAGTGAATATTGTAGAAAAATTCTACATTAGAGTTAATACAGGTTTACAAAACCCCACAAAATGATGCTGTGGGGAGACAACAACCAATAAAACACAGACCTGCAACACATTCATTACAGACACATGAATATTAAAATATGACCATGGAGATAGAAAAAAAAAAGAGTTGAGGGCACTTTAAGCATTTTAAAAATCTAACGCTATATAACAACAAACTGCCAAAAATAGGGAGAAACGCGGAAGAACATTTAAACTGTCTAAGGATATTTTCAGTACATTTAAGAGCACTACAGTCTCTGAACAAATGACACACGTAAGTTTAACACAGAAAGCAGTTAAATAAAGCAGTTAAATTTTTGACCATTCTTCTTTGAATTGTCAGTCTATTTATTAACTCACATCGTCTTCTGTGTAGCAGAATAACCCATCGTGTCATCGCGGTCGTGATCAGACGTACAGTTCAGTGTCCTTTGCATAACGTTACATTTCATTTGAAGAAGACGTGATGAAATATGTGTGCATACACGCTGCTGGCTCATGTTTAGAGTATTAGAGTATATGAAATAGGTCCATAAACGTAAACATGCTCGCTCCGGTCTATATAATATGATCCATGTGGAGAAAGTTGTTAATCTCATCACGGAGATCAGCGCAGAAACCGCTCTATCTCGCTTGCTGGTTGAATTCTCAGCTGTAATCAAGGACTGAATCCGAAATGGCCCCCTATAACCTCAAATAGGGCATTATTTGAGGCGACAGCCATTTGTAGTGGCGTCCGAAACCATAGTGGACATTATTGAGTGCACTCATTCAATCCCACAATGCACCACAATGAGTGTACAGCCGATGCACACACAACGGCTGTCCGAATTCACTCACTCGTTTTCATTCATTCTTTCAAGTGAATAATATAAGTGGATAACGTAGGGAATAGTGAATGAGGATTTAGGGGGTGATTTCGGACTTACTGTGATGCGATCTCAGCTGTGCTCTCACTACAGTGCACCAGTGAAACGGGACGCTCTCAAACAGTGACGGGCTGCGCCACATTCTGAACATTGGTTAAGCGACACATACAGGTATTGCGGTATCATCAAAATTCATATCATAACAAAAATAAATACCGGTATTCGGTATGAACCCGTATACCGCCCAGCACTACCTCATAATAAGATAAATTTTGGTCTTTGTGTTTTGTTTCATTGCTTTGGCAAAGCATTTCAAACAAACTAAAATCAACAGCACGATGTGGCTTTGTGCCCTTATCAAATTGCAAAAGCTGATAATTTGGAGATCACACTTTGTTCACTCGATCATCTTGTGATTCGGTGTTTTCCACGTCTCAGTTCACAGGGAATGAATGTAGTGAACTCTATCTCAGCAGTTTAACATGCATTTGGGAACGCAACGAGCACCAGTTACACATTTCACATTCGCATTATTTACAAAATTTGTGTGGCCAGTTGTTTCAAGTATTTCACCTGATTTGTAATAAGATGCATTTATAAACCTGTTTTCACTGAAACAGCTTAAGCGAAGAAATGAAGACAGAAGTATTGTAATGTCGTATTGTAAAATAGTTTTTCATTTACAGTAGTAGTATATTTCTGTCTTGACAATAATTCTAATAATAGTCATCTAAAAGTATTAGTTATTATTATTATTTTTATTTTTATTTATTATTAAACAGCATAAAGTTTCATAAATTACTTTTGAAAACAGGTTAAACTGAAGATGTTCTTGTGTTTTAAAATTCTGTTTTTCTTCAAGATGAGATCAGTATGATGGATCCTAATGCCAGTGATCCTGATGAAAGCGTTTCTGAGGATGTTGTTCCTGCTGGAGCTGCGCAGGCGTCTCCAGTAATGCTGGTATGTGTTAAATAACAGGTTTATGTTTATTATTATTTTAACCCATTATTATTTTAGATTATTGCCATAAATACAATGCATAGATACAATTATATATTTATAGTTCAACTTAACATTTGTATTTTCACGAAAGAAAAATGGTTTTAAGCCAGTTATTTATATCTATTGCTGTAGTGTGTCAGTAGGAAATATCAGTTTATATTTCCAAACATTCCTTTTGCCATTAATTGTAATAATTAATGAGCAATAATCAGTTATTATATACAGAGATTTTTTGCACTTATATAGTGCAACTTTTCTATAAGAATATTATTGGAATCAGGGTTGCACCAACATTGTAAATCTGGTTGATACAAATGAGTTTATCATTTTTGTGTTGGTAAAACACTTGGAGATGTTTAAAGGGATAGTTCACCCAAAAATGAAAATTTGATGTTTATCTGCTTACCCCCAGGTCATCCAAGATGTAGGTGACTTTGTTTCTTCAGTCGAACACAAATGATGATTTTTAACTCCAACCATTGCTGTCTGACAGCTGTATAATGGGTGTCAATGGAAACACAATTTATAAGAGTCAAAACACATGCACAGATAAATCCATATTAAACCCTGCGGCTCGTGACGACACATTGATGTCCTAAGACACGAAACTATCGGTTTGTGTGAGAAACCGAACAGTATTTATATAATTTTTTACTACACCATGTCCAACTGCGTTCAGCACTCGGTTAGTGAGGTCTGATCGCGCTCTGACAACAGCAGTGATGTCTCGAGCATATACTTCAATGAGTGCCAGACATTACTTCCGCTGTTAGACCGCGATCAGACCTCACTGGTGTATTAGAGGTAAAAAATGATATAAATACTGTTCGTTTTCTCGCACAAACCGATCTTTTCGTGTCTTAGGACATAAATGTGCCGTCACGAGCCACAGGGTTTCATTTGAATTTGTCTATGTACACTCCTGAACAAAATCTTAAGACCGGAGGAAACATTTCAAGTATTCGCATTTCACACTATTGGATCATAACCAGGTTGTAAGTACTGCTTCAAAATGCCAAAAGAAGAAACAGGAACACGAGACAAAAAAAAAGAGAACATGCAATTTATTGAAAACTGCATTTAAACTCAAACAGGCTGTTCATCAGCTGATCAAAAGTTTAAGACCATAGCCTTAAAAAGTAAACATCTACACAAAAATAGGGCTTTCATGTCATGTCTTGTTCATGTCTTGATCTCCTGATGGCAAAGGCAAAAAGGCCTTCTGTCTTTGAACGTGGCAGAATTGTTGAACTGCACAAGCAAGGGCTCTCACAATGCACCATCACTGCTGAGGTTGGACACAGTAAGACAGTCATTTTACATTTCTTAAAAGATCCTGAGAGTTACGGGACAAAAAAGTCAAGTGGTACACCCAAAAGGATTTCACCTGCACTGAGTTGGAGGATCCGACGGGCTCTCCGTGAAGACACAGGCCAATCCTCGCCCCAAATTAAGGCCCTTACTGATGCTGACTGCAGCCCAATAACCATAAGACGGCATCTGCGAGAGAAGGGCTTAAAGAACAAAAAATGTCTTCAAAGGCCATGTCTCTTCTCATGCCACAAACCTGCCTGTTTGGAATTTGCAAGGGAGCACCAAACATGGGACATTGAAAGGTGGAAGAAAGTTTTATTCTGACGAGAAAAAAATTAACCTGGATGGTCCTGGTGGCTTCCAACACTACTGGCATGACAAGGAGATCCCACTGGAGATGTTTTCTATGCGGCACAGTGGAGGAGGCTCCATCATGATCTGGGGTGCTTTTTCCTTCAATGGAAAATAGAGCTTCAGGTTGCTTAGGTGCATCAAACGGTGGCTGGTTATGTGGAAATGTTGCAGCGTGCATCCCTCTTGACTGATGGCCCTCGTCTGTGTGGTAATGACTGGGTCTTTCAACAGGACAACGCTGCAGTTCACAATGCCCGCCTGACGAAGGACTCTTCCCAGATCTCTTTTGGACCATCCTGTGTGTTCCCCTGATCTAAATCCCTTTGAGAATGTTTGGGGATGGATGGCAAGGGAAGTTTACAAAAGGAACGTCAGTTGCAGACCGTGGATGCCCTTCGTGAAGCCATCTTTACCACTTGGAGCAACATTCCCACCAGCCTCCTGGAAACAGTCACATCAAGCATGCCCAAACGAGTGTTTGAAGTGATCAACAAGAACAGTGGGGCTACTCAATATTGAGTCCTTTTTTGACACTTTTAGTTCTGTTGTGGGGTTTTTTTGGGCTATGGTCTTAAACTTTTGATCAGCTGATGAACAGCCTGTTTGAGTTTAAATGCCGTTTTCAATAAATTGCCTACTCTCTATTTTTTGTCTCTGGTTCCCGTTTCTTCTTTTGGCATTTTGAAGCAGTACTTACAACCTGGTTACGATCCAAAAGCACAAATTGCGAATACTTGTAATGTTTCCCCCGGTCTTAAGATTTTGTTCAGGAGTGTATATGTTTTGACTCTTATAAATTGTGTTTCCATTGACACCCATTATACAGCTGTCAGACGGCAACGGTTGGAGTTAAAAATCATCATTTGTGTTCGACTGAAGAAACAAAGTCACCTACATCTTGGATGCACTGGGGGTAAGCAGATAAACATCACATTTTCATTTTGGGGTGAACTATCCCTTTAACAGGCTAATAACATTTAATCTCCAGAATAATATTTTGTGTCACTTGAAATTTTATTTTTAGATATCAGGTGTATAACCAGTTTTAAGTTCTAGGTATTTGAGAGTTAAATCTTAGTTTCCTGATCAGTATGTAACTGATTTCTTGCAGATGTTCAGAAGATGCCCATTTGGAAAACTGCTGAGTTTGTCAAGGTACCTGAGGTTTAAATTAGAGTACAACCATCATTGTAAGTACATGAGCTTTGATAGAGTGGGAGCTTAATAAAGTATGTATCTGTACAGAGAATGAGAGTTCGGCAGAAATTAAAAAACGGAAAGGAAAAGGACAAGACGGAAAGGACAAAAGGTTTGCTGGTCAGATGCTGATTGCTGAAGTTACAGCTGTAATTGATCATTTTAAGGCACATATGACCAAAGGAAAATTGTGGACAAAACACAAGAGATTTTGTAAGAAATCAAGGAATTAGCTTGAAAAGAAAAGCACAAAATAAGTGATGTTGCATTGTGTCTCATTTGATGCTGTTGTATAAGGATTATTATTTTAGTTGTTGGTTATGTTAGTTTCATTCTAGAGCATGAATATACTAAGACTTCACTCTGTAAATCTCTAAAGTTTAACTGTTCTTTAAAGCAGTAGTTTGTCACAAAAACATGACAACTTAATATTCAACATTATTATTGATCTGACTGCATTGACACTATTGTATGAGAACTGAACTGAGCTGGACGATGACATGACTGTTGTCTCCAGAGCTGCTGCTGCTGTATAGATGAAGTGAACTAAATTAATAACTGATGAGTTTTACAACGTAATTGAATCAACACTGAACTGACTCTGGCTGAACAATGACACGATACTCTTCTAGAGCTGCTGTACAGCCCAAACAATCTTTGTTGAACAATGTTCCTGTTATGAGGGCTGCTTTGAAACAATATGTAGTTTAAAAAGCGCTTTATAAATAAAGGTGACTTGACTCAACATTTCTGTTCACATTTTTTCAAAGTTTTGAATGGTTGCCATTTCAATATGTCAAAACAGTAATGATGCTTTCTGATTACACAGATTACACAGTTGTCCATGTGTTATTGACCTAGTTTTTTAGTTGTGGATTTCATTTTCCCCTTAAAATGCCATTCCATGATGGTATTACATGGTTAAAACCGGAAAAACACGATGTTTATGTTGTTATTTTAAGTCATAATTAAAGTACTTCTAATACACACTGGTCCCTGTAATGTTGGAGTGTGTCAGTTGTGTATTGTGTTTAAGATCAGGTACTCATTAATCACCTCAGTCTTAGTAATACACCATATCGTCAGGTTTGTGTGTTGTGTGTGGTCATGTACCATTAAACACACTGGTCCCTGTAATGTTGGAGTGTGTCAGGTGTGTATTGTGTTTAAGATCAGGTACTCATTAATCACCTCAGTCTTAGTAATACACCATATCGTCAGGTTTGTGTGTTGTGTGTGGTCATGTTCCATTAAACACACTGGTCCCTGTAATGTTGGAGTGTGTCAGGTGTGTATTGTATTGAGGAACCGGTACTCATTAATCACCTCAGTCTTAGTAATACACCATATCGTCAGGTTTGTGTGTTGTGTGTGGTTATGTACCTGTAAAACACACTGGTCCCTGTAATCCAGAGAAATGACATGTTTTGTGTATTGTACAATAGGTGTCCTCATAAATCAGGTTGTACCCAAAAATCACAATTATGTCATAGGCGGGAACATTTTTGGATGGGCGGGAATGTCCTTGTATACCACTGATATATCAGGTTGTCATATTTTCCGTTCTGTTGTGTGTAAAGAAACTTTAAAGCCAGATGTGTGATCTGCAGATCAAAACAAAATTTTTGATAGTTTTATCATCACTGTAGGGCATCGGGAAAGGTGTGTCCCCCTAAACCACAATCCTACTGGTTTGAGCATCAAAGTCCTTGTAAACCACAAAAACCAGTATGTGTGTGTGTGTGTGTGTGTGTGTGTGTGTGTGTGTGTGTGTGTGTGTGTGTGTGTGTGTGTGTGTGTGTCAGAACTGCTCTGTGGCGGTGTGTGCCGTGTTCAGCTGTGATGTCAATCTCATAAAGAATGAAAGGAAACTCTATTATATATCTGGCAATGTCAGGTCTGGATGGATTGAGCAGGTATCTGACTTATAAAGCTAATTCAGATCACAGAACAGACCATATATATTCATAATTGTTTGATCATTTCTTATTGTCATGATCTGTGTCTCTCTCAGACTGGACTCAGAGCTGCTGTGTTTGAGTTGGTCAGTTCAGCATCACTGGAATACGACGAGAGCAAATATATTTTCTTTTCCTCCGATTCTCAACATACTGCACCGTCTCTCCAGGTAATGCATTTTTACCAATTGCAAAATTCAAAAATTAACCAAAAATGTTATGAATAAAGTTTAAATAAAAAAAATAAAAATAAAAAAAAAATACATCGAAATAACATTTTAAAATTTAAACCTAAAACACTTTTTAAACCCGAATCACTCTTAAACACAAATTAATAATTATACAAATTATAAATAAATTATTTTTTTTAACATATAAGATTATAATATGTGCTGTAAATATATTAGATCTTAAATTTTTCAATCCATCCATACTGAGAAATTCTTGCATGTTTCAGGCCTTAATGATATTATTATGTTTATATGTGAAGGTGGATTATCAGAGGTTATATTGTATCATGTGTGTATGTAGATTAACACTCAAGTGGAGGTGTATGAGGAGGTGAACCTGAGATCATTCATCAAAGAGATCATTGGAGGAGTGATAGGAGGACTGCTGCTACTGGCTCTCATCACAGCTGCCCTCTATGAGGTATATCGCCTTCATAAAATCAGTTTTAGTCCTTCACACTTTCACCTTTATACACAATCTATATTTTTTAATGCTTACAGCATGTATTACTTCATATTTTGTCTTTACAAGGCTGGGTTCTTCAAAAGTCAGTATAAGCAGATGCTGCAGGAGGCGCAGGGGGATGCAGGAGGAGAGCCAAACATGACATAATGTGCACTCAAACAGTTATAATATATAAGTACTAATTGTGTTTTGTGGGTTCGAGAATGAAGCATGAATGCATTTAACACCTCAGAGCAGCAAAATATTTCAGACGGATTTAGAGCAATTTATGATAATGAAAACGAGCATTTTGATTGAGCATTCCAATTATTCAATCAAAGTAATCTTCTTGTACTATACTGTCCCTCTAGGGCACTTTCTTCTACTCACTTGCTCTTAACTGTACCTCGGTGCCACTATAAATCAAAGGGTTATCGGGCCTTTTCTGTGGCTGGGCCCAAGCTTTGGAATGGTCTCCCCTATCATGTGAGGTCTGCTCCTTCATTGGACATTTTTAAATCTTCTCTTAAATCGTATTTTTATTCTTTAGCGTTTGGAAACCTGTAAATTATTCTTGTGTAGATCTGTTTTGTACTTTGTACAGTACTTTGGAACAATCTACATTGTGTTTAAATGTGCTTTATAAATAAATGTTGTTGTTGTTGTTGTTGTTGTTGTTGTTGTTGTACTACTAATCATTATCTTATCAGTGAGCTCAAAAATGAGTTACCAATAAAAGTATTTGGTGCATTTTATATATTTAACTTCCTTCTTTGTTATGAAAACTGATAATGACTGAGTATGAACTGTAGCAGAAATATTGGAGGATCTTTTTCTCACATGCACATTGTTTTTGAGATGTTTTCTATGGAAGCTTGTTTCCACCACAGAAGTAAAGAAATTACAAATGTTAACTGTGAAATTTTATCTCACAATTCTGACTTTTTCTTTTGTAACTTTTTTTTTTTTTTTTTTTTTTTTCTGAGAATAGCAAGATATAAACACTTGCAAGGAATTGCAAGGAAAAAGAGACAGAATTGTGAGTTTGTATCTTGCTAATCAGGATTTATTACATGCAATTGTGAGTTTATATCTCACAATTCTGATAAAAAAGTCAAAATTGCAAGATACAAACTCTCAGTTGCAAGAAAAAAGTCAGTATTGTGAGATTAAAAAATTGCAATTTTTTATTTAGTGGCGGAGACAAGCTTCCATGGTTTTCATATCAGGTTTCTTCAGATTTTCATAATAGGGATTTAACTGAGTGTTTTTTGAAAATATTTAAAGGGGTGATGAACTGAGAAATCAAATTTTTCTTGAGCTTTTGACATATAAGAGGTCATCATACTTTAAGAATATCCTGTAAGTTTCAGAGCTGAAAACTTCCTTGTTAGTCCAATAAAAGCTTTAATTGACACCAGACCCAGCAAACGACAGGATTTACAAAGTGGGGATCTATGACGTCAAAGGGCAACAAGCACCGCCTCCGCAGAAGAAGATCAACGCCTACTTCATCCCTGCCTGTTTAGCCCTGTCCATCGATTCATGCATGACATGCAATAGAATAGGTAGCCTAAGTAACATAGGCCTATGTAGTGCTAAACCAGATCGAGCTACCAAGCAATAAACATGCCGTTGAGGATTACAAAATATTGTGCAGACCTGGACTCGACAGTAATGCAACAACATGTAAGTAACTGTGTTAATTCTAATGCCTGATCTTATATATAATGATTCATGTACAGTCAGATGTTCTTTGTCTGTGTGTCAGTAAATCAAACCCGTGACTAAACGTCAACTTGCATTGTTTGTAGGATGAAAATAATCTGTTATTTAACGGTGATTACATTATAAGCGATCAAAGAAAGCCCCCTTTGCAATGCAGCACATGCTGAAGCTGTCAAACAGCACGAGTTTATCAGTGACTGACGCGCAAAACTCACGTTTTATTCAACAAATCTTTTAGTTATATCGCGTTTGCACAGTTAGTGAAGATGAAAGCATTTATTAGTGTACAAACCAGATTCCAAAAAAGTTGGGACACTGTACAAATTGTGAATAAAAATGGAATGCAATAATTTACAAATCTCATAAACTTATATTTTATTCACAATAGAATATAGATAACATATCAAATGTTGAAAGTGAGACATTTTGAAATGTCATGCCAAATATTGGCTCATTTTGGATTTCATGAGAGCTACACATTCCAAAAAAGTTGGGACAGGTAGCAATAAGAGGCCGGAAAAGTTAAATGTACATATAAGGAACAGCTGAAGGACCAATTTGCAACTTATTAGGTCAATTGGCAACATGATTGGGTATAAAAAGAGCCTCTCAGAGTGGCAGTGTCTCTCAGAAGTCAAGATGGGCAGAGGATCACCAATTCCCCCAATGCTGCGGCGAAAAATAGTGGAGCAATATGAGAAAGGAGTTTCTCAGAGAAAAATTGCAAAGAGTTTGAAGTTATCATCATCTACAGTGCATATTATCATCCAAAGATTCAGAGAATCTGGAACAATCTCTGTGCATAAGGGTCAAGAAAAACCATACTGGATGCCCGTGATCTTCGGGCCCTTAGACAGCACTGCATCACATACAGGAATGCTACTGTAATGGAAATCACAACATGGGCTCAGGAATACTTCCAGAAAACATTGTCGGTGAACACAATCCACCGTGCCATTCGCTGTTGCCGGCTAAAACTCTATAGGTCAAAAAAGAAGCCATATCTAAACATGGTCCAGAAGCGCAGGCGTTTTCTCTGGGCCAAGGCTCATTTAAAATGGACTGTGGCAAAGTGGAAAACTGTTCTGTGGTCAGACGGATCAAAATTTGAAGTTCTTATTGGAAAACTGGGACGCCATGTCATCCGGACTAAAGAGGACAAGGACAACCCAAGTTGTTATCAGCGCTCAGTTCAGAAGCCTGCATCTCTGATGGTATGCTGAAAGGTATATCCAAGTTCTAGAACAACATATGCTCCCATCCAGACGTCATCTCTTTCAGGGAAGACCTTGCATTTTCCAACATGTCAATGCCAGACCACATACTGCATCAATTACAACATCATGGCTGTGTAGAAGAAGGATCCGGGTACTGAAATGGCCAGCCTGCAGTCCAGATCTTTCACCCATAGAAAACATTTGGCGCATCATAAAGAGGAAGATGCGACAAAGAAGACCTAAGACAGTTGAGCAACTAGATGCCTGTATTAGACAAGAATGAGACAACATTCCTATACCTAAACTTGAGCAACTTGTCTCCTCAGTCCCCAGACGTTTGCAGACTGTTATAAAAAGAAGAGGGGATGCCACACAGTGGTAAACATGGCCTCGTCCCAACTTTTTTGAGGTGTGTTGATGCCATGAAATTTAAAATCAACTTATTTTTCCATTAAAATGATACATTTTCTCAGTTTAAACATTTGATATGTTATCTATGTTGTATACTGAATAAAATATTGAAATTTGAAACTTCCACATCATTGCATTCTGTTTTTATTCACAATTTGTACAGTGTCCCAACTTCTTTGGAATCGGGTTTGTATAAGTAGGCTATAATAAATAAAAAATATCAGTAGGCATATTCTTAAAAAAAAAAAAGTTTAAATTATGCAAACTGATGCCTTTAACAAACACACAGACTATTGATCAACATTGTCTGATAGGTACAGTAGGACTGTTTTAAAAAATGTATACGTTTTCGTAAAAAATACAATTTTCCTATGGAGAAAGTGAAATACTATGAAAATAGTTTTAGTTATGATTTTCCCCCTATTTGATTTAGTCTAGTTAGTTTTGTATCAAATACAATGTGATTTTCGTTGATTCGATCTGGCAGCAGCTCATTTTTCCTCTTGGGCGAGCGATTCGATCATAGCTTATCCTGCCATGAAATCACCCATAGACCAGCAAACCAATGAGAACGCGGGACAATGATGACATTCCATAACAAAACAGCGAAGGCGCAAAAGCTGCTGTAGATCAGCTTACCCGGAAGTCTCCGTAACTGGCAGATTTAAAGAAAATCACCATAATTTGGCAAATAAATAAATTACGACAGTTACATAAGCATTACCAATCATATAGGCTTTATGGTACACCTCAAACAAGGGATTTAACAGTAATTATAGTGTTAATATTAATTGCAGAGTCCACAAATAGCTTGGGTATGCAGAGCATTCGCAGCTTATATGGACCGCACGCCACTGAGATATATATGTGTATATATATATATATATATATATATATATATATATATATGAAGACTTCAGATGCAAAAGCCTCTAAGTGCCATCTGAAATTTTCTTCTAAAATGAGCATTTTTATCAAGCACGTATGTTTTTGTCAACCCAGTCTCATATGAAAACGTATCCTGACTACGTTGGTCCAAAGTGCAAAACGTAGAGGGGTTACAATAATGGCCCTTAAATTGTATGACTGTTACATTTTTTTTTTTTTTTGCCTATTGTTTTGCGTCCAAGTCACGTGACTTTAGAGAGCCCGGCCGTGAGAACAAAAAACATGGCGGACATTTCTCTACTTTTTAGTGAAAAAACAATATTTTGAGTTAGTTTCTGCATAAAAATAAGTTTTGATTACATTTTTAGCGAGAAATATATATTCTATTTTCATAATATTCACTCAGTGAATGTACATAATCACTCGCTTGGGCGTTGTTGCAAAGATTTTTCTGATCTCGCCAGAATAATGTGAAACTGCTACGTTTTGGTTGCTATGAACAATATTTTATTTTCTGCATCAAAATAAGGTTTGATTACATTTTAAGCAAAAAATATATATTTTATTTTCATAATATTCATTCAGTGAATGTACATAATCACTCGCTTGCGCGTTGTTGCAAAGATTTATCTGATCTCGCCAGAATAATGTGAAACTGCTACGTTTTGGTTGCTATGAACAATATTTTGAGTTAGTTTCTGCATAAAAATAAGGTTTGATTACATTTTTAGCGAGAAATATATATTCTATTTTCATAATATTCACTCAGTGAATGTCAGCCCGTTCTCACTCCTGACCGTTCTCACGCTGAAGAAGTCTCCTTCAGAACACATCGCGATATTTGGCATCAGTTCGCGTGTGCTGGATGTTGGTAAGTAGTCGTAAATACGCTGTTCTAATGTTTGATATAATGTCTTTTCTGTTTGCAGATATTAATCAGATTAACGTTAGCTCCCTCATGTTCAGTCACTGCATTATATCTGTCACCTCCGCTGAGGTTTTGCTTTTCATTACTTTCTATATTAAATACTAAACTAGGGTGATTAAACACTGTCACGTGACGTGCAATATATTGCACAATATATATAACATATTCAAATCAGGTTCAAAGTAGTACAAGTGTAGTTTCAAAATGGTATTTGTTGTAGAAGCACGGTAAAAAACAACACTTACCATGCTTTTTACCACAGTATTGGTCGTTTTAATGTGATTTTTGTTGTAAATACAGAGTAACCACAACACTTATCATGCTTTTAATGCCTAATAATGTTAAATCCAAAAACTGTAAGGTCAATAAGAACTTCTTTCCTATATATATTTATATATAAACCTATATATTATAAATAATGATATTTTCTTTTCTCTTGTTTTAGCTGAAAAGACAAAAAGGGCCTTTCGGAAATGGATGAAGGAGACAGAAAGCTGCAAAGGCAAATAATTGCAATGGTATGTATGTGTTGCTTTTAACCCTTTATCAAACATTTTATCAAGCATTTGTTAAATAGTCTCACAGTAAATTAAAATTAAAGTCAAATCCTGTACATATTTATCACCTTATTTGTAAATCAGTTGTGCCCCTTCTTGGACAGTTGGACGTCCCACACATAAAAGTTTATATTAATTCCATTGAATTCTTTAAAATGATTACAGATTGGGCCCAAAATGTTCCAATGATACATGATGTCTCTCCGCACCTCATAACTACCTCTGTTTGCAAGAGTGGAAATTATCATTTGACTTGTCACATGACATCAGATATTCAATTATTTTGTCATAATCAAAATAATTGAATATCTGATGTCTATTCAATATCTAATCAGTTACACTGCTGATAATGTCCTGCTTGCATGTGAAACATGTTATTTTTTTATTTATTCTTTTAAATATAAATATAGCTTGCTATTAAAGACATATGTTTAATCATGGAAATGCCCACATATCAGTGAACTTATTACATAAATGCATTTAACATTTAATTATGCAACACTCTTTACAGAAGGAAATCCTACAGTTATGTGTAAATTGACAACTTGAATGTGATGTAATAAATTTACCTTCCTTTCTGTCTTGCAGGATTACTTGCAGATTACTTAGTCCTTCTTTTTAGGATCTCTACAACATCAAACTCAACAGCTCTTTTAAGAGCCGACCCTCACAAGAGCTACTAGTGAGTCGCTGCAAACCTGCCGTGATCAGCCCTTTCCAGGTAAAGTTTCTAGATATTTAAATCAGTATTTACTCATCAAATGCTCTCCTGGATGGTATGGTAAATTAACTTATTTATAACTGTCTCAATTTGTATGTTTTAAGAACAAGAGTAATTGCACACAGAGTAAGTAGAGACTTTCTTGTTTTTCTGTGCAGAGAAGGAAGACCAGTCCTTATATCAAAGCAAGCTCATCGAAGTCCTTTGTTTAGGGTGAGGAAGGAACATGACCATCTCATGCCCAAAGAAGACAGAAGTCCATTGGTATGTCTTGTGTTGAGGCAATGCTGTAATATGTAGTACAGAATTTAATGTTGTTCTCTCAAAGGACTATTAAGTTCTTAAAAAGTTCTTAAAAACTGTTCCTTCTGTTTTTTTTTTTTTTTTTTGTTTGTTTGTTTGTTTGTTTTTTTTAGATAAAAGCAGACAGGGAAGCTTTGGAAGATAATGAGTTAATATAATATAATATAGTATAATAGGAATTAAATAGTAAATGTTCTTTAAATTATGTGTAATACCTAGTTTTTTTGGCTTGAAATAAGGCCTTATACTGCACAGACCTAAAACATTGTATTTGTGTTTTAAAACAGATAGCAAGTGAAGTCACTAACAGAAGATCCTAGAGGAAAAATGACTGATGTGCAGCTACGGAGGAACACAAGAGGCAGAAACTATGCATGGCCATGGCTTCTTCATGAGTACGGTAAGTCCTGTGCCTATTCTTAATTCTTGCCTTAAAGTTTTTATTGCAGTATTTTAACAATTTTACATTGTACAGGTTATCACTTGGTTTTTGACCAAATTATGCTCTTGAAACAAGAAACAGAAGAGTATGTTGTCCTGAAAGAAATCAAGGCTCAAAAGAGAGCATGCCTTTCTAAAAGATCTTTTAAAACAGGTTGCTGTTAATATGGGTAAAACAGTTTTTGTTCAGTACTTAGCTTACAGTCTGTGCTGCATTTTTATTATAATATATATATTATGTACTGCTGTTTTGTAAAGTTAAATCAGGAACAGGCAACTCTAGCCCTTTTGCTGTCTCCTTTTTGAGGTGGAGAGTTTACCTCCAACCATAATTGAGCACACCTGAAAATTTTAACCAAAGTCTTCAGGTGTACTTATAGACAGTTGGCAGTTGGGTTTGAGGTTGGAGCTAAATCTGCAGGACCGTGGACGCTGAGGGCCAGAGTAGCCCACCACTGTTTAAATCATGCAGAACATAAGCTGACCTGGCTGTCCATTAAACTACTTAACTTGAATTGTCTGTGTTTTTTTTGTTTTACTTTTAGACCAGGACTGAAGAACGCCTGACAATGGGATGTTAAGACTTCTTCCTCTGGTTGAGAAAAAGCTACAGCACATCAGTGATCACATCTTCTGGTCATCAGTTGTACTGTAGAGTACAACTGAACAAACTGTTTAGAAGAAGAAGAACATGAACATGATAGAGACATGTACAGGGAAGAGCAAGAACCCAGTTCAGCTGTGATAATGAATCTTTATTTTAAACTCAATATCAAATCTGTTTTCTGGATCATAGTTGACTGGATGGGATTCTGTGGCGCTCATTTGTGCAATAGGAGTAAAGTCTGTGAATGGATTATTTTGACGTTAACGTATTTTTGAAGACACGTTTTTATTTATCTTGAATCTCATTTGTCTTTATGCAAATTTCAACCTTATGCTGTATCCTCCAATAAAGTGTTGTGTAATAAATTATGGTGAACGTGGTGTTTGGTAGAGTAAATACAATTTAACTAAGCTGAGTTTATTTCATAATTTAAAAAAATGACATATAATTTCCATGATTGTTTTACTTATTAATACATAAATATATATTACATAAATATTTTCGATCTAATTCATGATATTTGGGACAACAATGCACCAAAAGTTGCATATACTTTCATGTTGTGACAAGGATGGCAGTTTCCAGATAAATAAAGGGAAAGAATGTGAATAAAGAGAGGCTGCAGTGGGTTATACTGATACAAACACTTCAAGCAGAACTGAAGAAGATCGATGTTGATCATTCTGGTACATCTACTACTGCATTCAAAATGACAGCTGGACATTACTGATGTCAGGCATGTGAGGAGCAAGAAGAGGGGGTGATAATGACATTTTGGCACAGTTTCTTATTTTACTGAATAGTGTATTATCCTTGTGTAACAGTAATAGTGAAGTGTAAATATAAATAGTTTTTAGTTTACTGCCAACACTGGCAGCTGGATAATGGCAAGTTGTTGTGGGTTCATCCATTATATTTATTGGTGTTCATACAAAAAAAAAGCAAAGAAATAATCAACTACTATTCAATTAATCAATTATTATTATTATTATTATTGTATTACAACATTTTGTTATAATATTTCCATATTTCATCAGATGGTCTCACAATACCCATCAAAAACCTATACAAGCATGATGTTAGAATGGAAAATGAGGAAATGATAAAATACTGCAATATTTAAATGTGATTCAACAAAGTTTGTTATCCATGATGAGGAGTACACACCTGTGTAGATTTTAATGCCCTTCCACCCCCAAGGGGCCAGTACCGGCCCCTGGAAGAGCAAAAAAATGCACATTTCAAATGGCTGTAACTCAAAGTCCGGTTAGCGTATCAAAGAGAAAATCAACAGGACAACTGCTTATGCTATGATTACTAAATAATGTTGGGCACAGTTTTCAGACATACATGGAAAGCTGGCATAAAGGTTTTTTAATAGTGATTACAGTAAAATATTAAATTTCAGCCTGTCCCTCATATATGTAATAAATGTTTGCACAATAAACATATTTAGATATCGAGTTGTCCATTAAAGATATTATTATTTTAACATTTATCATTTCTTTACTAAACGTTTTAAACTACATTACCCATATGTCTCTGTCATTCTATCAATGAACGGGAAACATGGCGCTGTAGTTCATTGAGAAGCTAGGGTTAGGGTTGGGATCTCGGTAAAGGAGTAATTTCTCACAACATGGAAACACTTTATAGTTAACTTAATGTATGAGTAACGTAATATTCACACTAAAACAAACTTTGTAAGATAAAGCGCTGTTTTATATGGGCTGAAAGGTAGTCCAATCACAGCGAGTTCTGCGATAGAGTCACAGCCAATCACAACACAGCTGAACAGATGCGTCACGCTTACTTGTCCATTTATGGTAAATGACGACAGATCTCCTTCGGTTCCGGCTGACGAGAAAGATTCCTTAAATATATAATTAATCTAATTAAATATAATAAAAATCACATTTTACAACGAAAGACTCCTTTGTGTTTTAAACTGATGCATAAATATATTTGAAAGAGATATAATTGCATCTACTAAAGTGCTTCTAACATTTACAGTAGATATGTAGTATATTAAAGGTATACATTTAATCACTTATTTATACCATTCTTTACCATTTGAACTCTTGGAATTAAAATAAATATAAATAAAAGCATAATGAATGTACTCGATTTTGTAATCATATTCCAATATTTAGTGTCAAAGACAAATGTAGTCCCCAAACTACTGCACAACAGTATAAAAATCAGTTAATTGTGAGAAAAAAATATATCCAGTTACAGAGGCAATCTATTATAGTGAAATATAACTACACAAATCGATATGATGAAGTATTATTTTTACAAACCAAGATATGAGATAAAATTCCATGTGAAAATATGTTTCTTTAAAGAATAGGGGGAAAAAATAACATTTTACATTCTCAACTTTAATACAATACAATATTGTGTTTATTGTTCACTTTTACTGTAACTAAATGAAAGGCAAATTCAAATAGTTAATGCATTTTATAAATGTTAAATATTTTCAGCAATAAAATGCTTCTATAAAATACATTCATGGGTATGTTACATTTACATTATCCAGGTACTGATATAATGATACCATAGATGTAGTTAAGGTGGACATTTACTATAGTGACACTGTAATAAAAGGTTTAATGAAACAAAATGCAAGACATTTTCAAGTCCATCTAAATGAAGAGGTAACAAACTCACAGAATAATGTCCAGAATGTCAATGTGTCATTTCTGTAATACTCTATATCAGCACCAAACAGAATTAAATAAATATTGATTGTTCTCAGAGGGTTTTCCTGAACACTCTCACTAACTTCAATTGTTCGGACAAACACCTGCTATACACACATGCAGAAATACATATTTGACTATAGTCGCAGCATTACTAGAACTTTTACCAAAACTCCGGATGAGCACTGGTGCTTCTTTGATAAAGGCTAGAATATGGAAAAAGATAAATTACTATTTTCAATATTGGTTCTGCACGTTTAAAGGAGATCATAAGGAGGAGTCCACGTGAAGACTTTTAAAAACTGTGACAGAGTGAAGGGTGCACCTCCCCGGACACACCCTAAGCATGACCAAACAACAACACCCAAAGACAGATATGAAGTGGACACCACCAGGAGAATGCAGGGGAAGACATGGAAACGAAGGCCTGAAGAATGTCGGTGTCCCATGGGAAGATGTGGAGAATGTGGTCACAGATTGGATACGTTGGAGGACACTTGTTACCCAATGTGCCCAGCACAGCACTTGATGATGATGTTGTGAGTTCATACATAACCGTAGGATTTCCTTCTGTAAAGAGTGTTGCACAATTAAATGTTAAATGCATTTATGTAATAAGTTCACTGATGTGTGGGCATTTCCATGATTAAAAGTATAGCAAGCTATATTCATATTTTAAAAAATAAAAAATAAAAATAAATAAATAACATGTTTCACATGCAAGCAGGACATTATCAGCAGTGTAAATGATCATGACAAAATAATCGAATATCTGATGTCATGTGACAAGTCAAATGATAATTTCCACTCTTGCAAACAGAGGTAGTTATGAGGTGCGGAGAGACATCATATATCATTGGAACATTTTGGGCCCAATCTGTAATCATTTTAAAGAATTCAATGGAATTAATATAAACTTTTATGTGTGGGACGTCCAACTGTCCAAGAAGGGGCACAACTGATTTACAAATAAGGTGATAAATATGTACAGGATTTGACTTTAATTTTAATTTACTGTGAGACTATTTAACAAATGCTTGATAAAATGTTTGATAAAGGGTTAAAAGCAACACATACATACCATTGCAATTATTTGCCTTTGCAGCTTTCTGTCTCCTTCATCCATTTCCGAAAGGCCCTTTTTGTCTTTTCAGCTAAAACAAGAGAAAAGAAAATATCATTATTTATAATATATAGGTTTATATATAAATATATATAGGAAAGAAGTTCTTATTGACCTTACAGTTTTTGGATTTAACATTATTAGGCATTAAAAGCATGATAAGTGTTGTGGTTACTCTGTATTTACAACAAAAATCACATTAAAACGACCAATACTGTGGTAAAAAGCATGGTAAGTGTTGTTTTTTACCGTGCTTCTACAACAAATACCATTTTGAAACTACACTTGTACTACTTTGAACCTGATTTGAATATGTTATATATATTGTGCAATATATTGCACGTCACGTGACAGTGTTTAATCACCCTAGTTTAGTATTTAATATAGAAAGTAATGAAAAGCAAAACCTCAGCGGAGGTGACAGATATAATGCAGTGACTGAACATGAGGGAGCTAACGTTAATCTGATTAATATCTGCAAACAGAAAAGACATTATATCAAACATTAGAACAGCGTATTTACGACTACTTACCAACATCCAGCACACGCGAACTGATGCCAAATATCGCGATGTGTTCTGAAGGAGACTTCTTCAGCGTGAGAACGGTCAGGAGTGAGAACGGGCTGACATTCACTGAGTGAATATTATGAAAATAGAATATATATTTCTCGCTAAAAATGTAATCAAACCTTATTTTTATGCAGAAACTAACTCAAAATATTGTTCATAGCAACCAAAACGTAGCAGTTTCACATTATTCTGGCGAGATCAGATAAATCTTTGCAACAACGCGCAAGCGAGTGATTATGTACATTCACTGAATGAATATTATGAAAATAAAATATATATTTTTTGCTTAAAATGTAATCAAACCTTATTTTGATGCAGAAAATAAAATATTGTTCATAGCAACCAAAACGTAGCAGTTTCACATTATTCTGGCGAGATCAGAAAAATCTTTGCAACAACGCCCAAGCGAGTGATTATGTACATTCACTGAGTGAATATTATGAAAATAGAATATATATTTCTCGCTAAAAATGTAATCAAACTAGGGCTGGGCGATATATCGCATGCGATTGTCAGGCGCATTTTGTCAGTAAAGCCGGTTCCCTGATTGCCGCTAAATCGCCATCACCTGCTTTCAAATGGAGCGGCATTTAATAGACAGAGCCGTAGATCACTGATAAGCCACGCAATATCGCGTTCATATCGCAGATGAATCGCCTTCGATAATGAACGCGATATTGCGTGGCTTATCAGTAATCTACGGCTCTGTCTATTAAATGCCGCTCCATTTGAAAGCAGGTGATGGCGATTTAGCGGCAATCAGGGAACCGGCTTTACTGACGAAATGCGCGTGACAAAAGCATTCGATATATCGCCCAGCCCTAAATCAAACCTTATTTTTATGCAGAAACTAACTCAAAATATTGTCCATAGCAACCAAAACGTAGCAGTTTCACATTATTCTGGCGAGATCTGAAAAATCTTTGCAACAACGCACAAGCTAATGATTATGTACATTCACTGAATGAATATTATGAAAATAAATAATATATATTTTTTGCTTAAAATGTAATCAAACCTTATTTTGATGCAGAAAATAAAATATTGTTCATAGCAACCAAAACGTAGCAGTTTCACATTATTCTAGCGAGATCAGAAAAATCTTTGCAACAACGCCCAAGCGAGTGATTATGTACATTCACTGAGTGAATATTATGAAAATAGAATATATATTTCTCGCTAAAAATGTAATCAAAACTTATTTTTATGCAGAAACTAACTCAAAATATTGTTTTTTTCACTAAAAAGTAGAGAAATGTCCGCCATGTTTTTTGTTCTCACGGCCGGGCTCTCTAAAGTCACGTGACTTGGACGCAAAACAATAGGCAAAAAAAAAAAAAAAATGTAACAGTCATACAATTTAAGGGCCATTATTGTAACCCCTCTACGTTTTGCACTTTGGACCAACGTAGTCAGGATACGTTTTCATATGAGACTGGGTTGGTTTTTGTTCAGTTATTTCACTTTAATGGCAAAAATTACCTCTTAATTGCCAATTGCCATTAAAGTGAAATTACTGAACCTAAACATGAGCTTGATAAAAATGCTCATTTTAGAAGAAAATTTCAGATGGCACTTAGAGGCTTTTGCATCTGAAGTCTCTCTCTCTCTCTCTCTCTCTCTCTCTATATATATATATATATATATATATTCATAATTGTTTGATCATTTCTTATTGTCATGATCTGTGTCTCTTTTAGACTGGACTCAGAGCTGCTGTGTTTGAGTTGGTCAGTTCAGTGTCTCTGGATTATGACAAGAGCAAATATATTTTATTTTCTTACTTACACTACCGTTGAAAAGTTTTTTATATATATTTTCAAAAGTCTCACCTAGACTGCATTTATTTGACCAAAAACACTAATATTGTGATCCTTTAGAAATCATTCTTATATGCTGATTTGCTGCTTAAGATTTCTTATTATTATCAATGTTGCAAACATTTAAAACGCTTGCATGTTTTTCAGAAATCTTTGAAGAATAGAAAGTTGAATAAAATAATTAAAGATTAAAAAACATCTTACTGACTTTTAAATGGTAGTGTATAACATTTTAAACAGGATTACAACAACAGAACAAGAGACAAGGATGTGGATCATACACACACTAAAAGACATGCCTTATAGCAAAGAAAAGATTGTACATAGTAAGGTGGCAACAAATTACTGTATCACTGAATCATTCTTTTAGAAACAAGTGACATCTTTATGAATCCAATGTGTTAAATTTGTGCAAACACTTTACAATAAGGTTCATTAACATTAACATGTTAACATTAGTTAATGTATTAACTAACCTGAACTAACCATGAGCAATACATTTGCTACTATATTTGTTAATCTTTGTTAGTTAATAAAATACAGCTGTTCATATCGTTCATGTTAGTTTACAGTGCATTAAATAATGTTAACAATACAACGATTTTAGAAATGCAGTTCATTATTAGTTAATGTAGTTAACTAATGTAAACTAATGAACCTTATTTGTAAAGTGTTAGTGAATTTGTTGAGATTAGCAATTTATTAAACTAATTTTACAAGTGTAAAATACACAAAAAAGGAATCAAGTATTGTGTATTTTTTCCCCCCTTACTACTATTTTTTTATTGGTTGTTTAATATTTTTTCCTTATTATGAAAACTGAAAACACTAAACTGGAAGTTCCTGTTCCTGTTTTTTTTTTTTTTTTTTTTTGTAATATTGCAACAAATATCATACCATGGACTTTATATCGAGATATAATTGTATTCTGAGATTTTGATATCGTTACATCCCTACTTCTGACTGCACTAAAAATTCACTTGCTCAGATTTTCCCACTTTGTAGATTAATACTCAAGTGGAGGTGTATGAGGAGCCGAACCTGACCAAAGAGATCATTGGAGGAGTGATAGGAGGACTGCTGCTACTGGCTCTCATCACAGCAATCCTCTATAAGGTATATCGCCTTCATAAAATCAGTTTCAGTCCCTCACACTTTCACCTGTCTACACAATCTATATTTTTTAATGCTTACAGCATATTTGTAACGAGGCAGACTCGGGGAGATCCATTTGCAGCTTTATTATAAGTCCGTGGTTGTACAGGCAAGGGTCAGATAACAGCAAGAGCAGTGTCAGAGGCAAGGCGTAATCAGGGTCGGGGACAGGCAGATAATCAGGGCGGGCGGCAGGCAAGACAGGGTAAATCAGAGAACAGGCAGAAATATCACAAGGCTGGCAGCAGGCAGTAATCGTGGGTACAAGGCAGTCCAAGGTCATACACAGGGAAACAATACACATGGAGAAACGCTCAGAAATGTTGGCCGAGGCAAAACAAGACTTTGTGTGGCATTGTGGGCCAGAGGGTCTTTTATAGCCCAGGAGATAGGGATCAGGTGGAGGTGTAAACAGTCCAGGTACGGGGGGTGTGGGAAATGTAGTCCGTGAACAGTCTAATACTCGGGTGAGGGCGCCCTCAGGTGGCGATTGGAGGGAGCCACAGAGGCCGAGTTTGTGACAATATTACAGCATATTTTCTCTCTTTACAAGGCTGGGTTCTTCAAAAGCCAGTACAAGCAGATGCTGCAGGAGGCGCAGGGGGATGCAGGAAGAGAGCCAAACATGACACAATAATGTGCATTCAAACAGTTATAAGATATATATGTACTGATTGTGTTTTGTGGGCTTGAAAATGAAACATGGTTAACACCTCATTGTAGCAAAATATTTCAGACTGATTTAGAACAATTTATTAGAATGAAAATGGCACAATTTTGAAGTTACTTCAGATTACTACTCATCAGTGAAAGTATTTATAGCATTTCAAATATTTGACTTCTTTGATTGAAAACTGATAATAACTGAGTATGAACTTTAGCAAAATTATTGGAGGATCGCTTACTCACATGCACATTGTTTTTTAAGATGTTTTCTATGGAAGCTTGTTTCCTCCATGGAATAAAAATATACAAAAGGTAATTGCAACTTTTTATCTCACAATTCTGACTTTAGTAACTTTGTTGCTTGTTTGTATCTAGCAATTCAGATATTTTTTGTTTTACAATTGCGAGATATAAAATTCAATTGCATCATAATTCTGACTTTTTAATTTGCAATTGAGTTTATATATCGCAATTCAGAGAAAAAAGTCAGAATTGTGAGATAAACGTGCAATTCTGAGAAAAAAAAGAAAAGACAATTGTGAGACAAAAGTTTGCAATTACCTTTTTTATTTGTTATTGAGTGGCAGAAACAAGCTTCCATAGTTTTTTTTTTTTTTTTTTTTAAATCACATTTCAAGTTTTCATAATAGGGATTTGCACTGGGTGTATTTTGAAGATGTTTAATGTTTTCTGCTTTATATATATATATATATATATATATATATTTTTTTTTTTTTTTTTTGCAATATTGGTATATTTAAAAATGGCACTTATTGTTAAGGAAATTAAAAAAAATATTTAAATTAAGTAATTTTGGCATTATCTATTGTGCCATTATTTATGTATACCTTAAATTGTATTTGAAATAAACATTTGAGTATGAACGTAAGTCAGGAAATTCTGTGATTTGGGGTGTTTGTGAGGCTGAGCAATTGCAGCAAACCCTAACAGATACCTAAAACCTTTTGCCTGTTATTTATTTATTTTTCATAAATCAATGTAGAAAGACACATTAGAATGTGCTGAAAACTTGGAATAGATAAACACTCGATGCAAAGTCCCATATTTCCTTATATTTTATAGCCTAAACCAAAATCAACACTATGAACAATATACAAGTGAAAATAGAAGTTAATTATTAAACTATTGTTACAGTTTACTTGGTGACAGACTAAATAAATCACTTACAACTTGAAAAATATGTACTGGAAGAAGAAAACAAAAAATGATTTCCAACACTCCATGTACTGGAAAAAAAGTTTAAATGTTCAAGATGTGAAGAACATGCAAAAATGCGTCCTATGGGTGTAAATGGCTCCTGTTGCCATGTAGATGATAAAGGGAGCTCAGAAAACTTTGTGCTGCTCTAGTTGCAACCTACTTCAGAAGAAAGTTTCATCCTAGTGTGTCATCTGCAGATCACTGTGATATTTATGGCTTAGGGTATTTGAGAGTGTGCTAACTTTGGTCTTTTTAGTTATTTTAAACATGCTGCTGTATTCTTTGTGGTTGTTAGGATGATTCAGATTCAGACTCTGATCCCACACTACTGCAAATTTCCGTAACTCTGGATGGCCTCCTATGCTCCACACTTCTCTAGAGATCTGGTTAGCAACAGAAACAATTGCCGTAACTCTTTATTCTCCCTCTGTAACTTAAGTCATCTTTCAACCTTTCTCTAGATTGTGATCCTGAACTTGAACTAGACACCTGCAATATTCTAACTTGAGTACTGCTTGAACAGGTATATCCTCCCAACCTGAAATTAAAGGTGATGGAAGATTATTATTAATTTTAAAATACATTCAATTAACCCAGTTATTTGCCCATTGACTACTATTAGAATGCCATTCATGGATTTATCTCCACCAAAAGTGTAAACATTGATCCTCCCAGGCACCATCAAAACATTGAGATCAGTCCATTTAGATCTGTGACCATGTGTCTGGGACCATGACTGATTCATTGCATGGGCAAAGACATTAAGCAGTGCAAACCACTGATCTAATGGACAAAACTGATGGATTAAATCACCAGGTGTAAATGAGTACGTCTTCCTCGTCTACTTGTGATCCGAATGACCAAAACACCTCTTAATTTTAAGTGTAAACAGGGCCAGAGACCTTCAAGATTAAACAGGCCATGAACTGTTCAAAGAAAACAAGACATTGCGATGAAACGCAACAATGGACCCTTCAAACAAATATTCCAGTTTATTATCGCCCTAAACAGTGTTAGTCTACTTAATTGCTTACTCATGACACACAGCAGCACAGCTAAAAAGTATTTCTAATATCATTGACCTTTTATTGAAAGTAGCCTACTTTTACCTGTTTAAGGGGTCCTTGTTTATGATTCCACATTTTTAACTTTAGTGTGTAATGTTGCTGTTTGAACATAAACAACATCTGATGTTATGATGCTCAAAGTTCAATGCAAATGGAGACATTTTCTTTTACAGACATCACGTTTTAAGGACTACAACAAACGGCTGGTAGGGACTACATAGAGCTTCTTCCCAGGTTGGTGACATCACAAACCCCAAAATTTACATAAACCCCGCCCCGAGAACACACAACAAAGGGGGTGAGGCCATGTTGGGCTGCTTTAGAGAAGAGGAAGAGTTGTTGTAGTAGAGTGTTGTTGTCATGCCGTCATTTTACGCATTTGACTGCTTCACAAACGAGGGTCAATTCAACGCTGGATTTGCACAAAAGAATAACATGATGGCACATGCTAGTGGATGAGTTGAATCAACTCCACAGTAACTACATAAATGTATCCACTAACCATTCAGAAACGTCCAGTTTCATTCTAAAAGTTGTAACTTCTTCCTGAGTCTCTCCATCAGTGTCGACTCCGGTTTGAACAATGTAAGGCTGAACACCGTTACTGACAATCCTCATTTTGGCTGTGTGACATTCTCCAGCTTTGTTGTTGTTGAGCAACCAAATCATGAGCTGTTAAAGCCCCGCCCTCTTCAGGAAAGGGGGCCGGTGTTCTGAAATATTCAGTGTCTGAGATTTTCGGTGACACTGGGCGGAGCTTACATGAATATTTACGAGTTTCCTGTTTTGTGTTAAAGCGACTTAAAAATGTTAGTGCACGCTCCTTGGCTTACAAAAAGGTAATTAGCCTATGTTTCAGCCTATGTCCAACAAAAGTCTGTGCAACGCACAACAACAAAATAAACAATCCACAATAGGGCTTCACTCCAGTGTTGTTGCCGTGATCAGCGTTCTCAGTCAGCAGTCCCTCTCTCTCTCACCCACTCCTGCTTCTCCTGGCATTTTATCCTGTCTCCGTGCCAATTACTGGAATGAGAAACAGGTGTTCGTGATTTACATTTAACCCACTCACTCACCACGCGTCTCCCGACACTCTCTCCCGTTGCAGACCTCGCTGAACCACGCCCCCCTCACCACAGTAGGCTATATTGTAAGACGTGTTAGCTATGTTTGATATGAACACAGCCAATGATTTGCCAGAGGTGTCAGGATTTGCTAAATGAGCCAATAGTGTTTAAGTAGCCTATTTTTGTTATTTCTGTTTTCCCTCGTATCGTTTTAAAAGTTTGCCGAAATGTATGTTAGCATAATAACATTAATTGTAAACTCCTGTGGTGAAGGCAGCAGTAAACTTTCCTAGTTTGCAGAAACACTTCTAATCTGGGTAGATTTGAATTTCTAGTGTTTTATGTTTCCAAAATTGCACACATGCATGAAAACATGATAATGTACTTTGAATATATTTTAATGATTATCTTAATAGGCCATGATGAATTATGCATAAAATGTGCGTAAAATGTGTATAAAATTTCAACACAGAATCAGTTGCTCTTTTTTATTCAAAATGAAACTACTCTCATTATTTACTTTCATCTTTGATATTACAGATCAGCAAATTACTACATGGTCTATTATTTTTATAAACATTTTAATTATTATGGAAACTAAAACATTTCATTGTGAATATACTGCAGGTTTGCTCATTTCACAACTTAGCTCCTTCTACACTACTGTGTTAAATTGAATCCTGATTCACAGTGCTTCAGTGTTATTTCAGATTTAAGATGTTTTGTCTACTAAAATGCATTGTTTTGTGGGAAAAAAAAGATTGAGAATGTTTCCTAATAATATGAAAAAAAAAAAACTTTACTAAACTTCACTTTAGGATTTAATAAAGTGTCTTTGAAATTATTTACCAACTGAGCAAGCAATTAAGAAGTGACAGAACAATCACAGCAGTGTGTATGATAATAATAATAATAATAATAATAATCCTTGAACTTTGCCAGTTACGTCTTCTCCATATAAACAAAAATAAATAAATAAATAAATAAAATCCCCATTAGTAACTTTTAGTTTTGTAGTTGATCAATTAACACCCAGAAATCAGTGGCTGTGTCCCAAATAGCCCCCCATACCCTTAAATATGGCACTATTTGAAGGGACAGCCATTTGTAGTGGTGTCCGAAACCATAGTGGATTATGTTGAGCGCACTCATTCAGTCCCACAATGCACCACAATAATGGGTGTACAGCTGATGCACGCCAAAGAATATACGCTAACAAGAAGCGACACTCAATAGAACGTTCCATTGCAACATCAGCGCCCAGCAGCGGCCCTGCATTTCTGCCATTTTGGGGTGAAAGCGACTCGGCAGTCCACTAGTTTCTATGGCAATATCAGCTGCTTTGTTAAAAAAAAGAAAAACGTTTATTAAAGCTGAAATCCAACCTGAATGATGACAACACAGAATAAAATACTATCATTAGTGATCATCAATTCCTTTTAACAGTTTAATTTACACACTTTGTGTTTAAGTCTTCCACTTTTTTCACAAAAACTTTGCTCTCTAGAAACCCAGTCAGTTTGGGTTAAAATTCTTTAAAAGGCTTATAAACACTGAATTAATACCAACATATGAAATTAAATTAAGGACATGCATCAGAATAATGTGTAATGTTGGACAATAAATACATAACAGCTTGATTTTGCAGTGTTGTCTAATTTCTGTTAAAGCAAAAGTGGGAATTATGCGATAACGGACACAGCAATGCATCATGTATTATAATATCATTATGTTTGTAGCGTGATCCATTAAATGTAGGACTATTCTCAGGAGTGTAACGCTCTGTTGACATCCATCCCATGCAATCCGGAGAATAAACCCAATGTGAAAAACATGTGGTACAGTCTGTCTTTAAACAGGTGTGTGCCAAAAAATCCACAGGCACATGGCATTTAAGCTGTCTTGTTAAAGACTTTTGCTAATGAACTGACCCCAGCTTGGTGGCCTGTTTTCCAACAATCGGCACTCATACTGTCCCCAGCCTGTGGAAAAAATCTGTTATCACACCTGTCCCAAAGAAACCCTGCCCAATAGATAATGATGATTTCAGACCAATAGCATTGACATCTATTGTAATGAAATGTCTTGAAAACATTTTGGTTTCTCTGCTCAGAGCTGACATTGATCCACTGCAGGATCCTTTACAGTTTGCTTACAGGCACAGGAAAGGTACCGATGATGCTGTTATTAGTATTATGCATCTGATTTTAAAACACTTGGATAGCAAAGCTTCTGCACGTTTACTTTTCGCAGATTTTAGCTTGTAATATGGTTCATCCCCTCCTTCTGATCCAGAAAATGAGCCAGTTGAATGTTAACCCTTTCCTGATTAAATGGTACCATTCTTTCTTAACCAGCCATACCCCGGTTCACTGTTAGACATTTCTGTAATTTCTACAGTTATTTACCATATATCGCCCAGTATTATACTGCTAATTCTCTTTACAGTAAATAACTGTGATTCCCTTTGCATCATGGGAATTTTCTGTGACGTTACACACTACATACAGTGATTTACTGTATTTTTTAAATTTGCAGTATACTACTGTATTTGCTGTAACGGATCCTCTGGCTCCATTTTTTTATTTTCCTCTTTTTGTACATTTGGTTTGACATTATTTGCCTTACACCGCGTGTCTACAACGATAACAGCCCGTGGCTGACTTTATTGGACACATTGAAGCTACCGGACCTTTACAAAATGCAAACCTGTTTGTCCCTTGTGTCAGAAATTGCGCGAGCGCTTGGACTCGGAGTACCGTACATATAACGGGGCATATGTAACGTTATACTGTCTGGGATTTGTCGTGTTGCGCCGGAGCATTCAGTACAAACAACAGTGATTGTAATGGGTTCTGTCTTTTGTTGAATCGCGTCGTTCGCGACACGTCCGGGGTAGAGACCGAACCAGCGCGGCAGCGCCACAGTCTGCGGCCGGTGTACTGATGCACTCCGTGAAGACTTATCCCCGAGAGAGAGAGAGAGAGAGACCAGCAAACAGGTAAACTGCGTTAACGTTTCATTTGACAAAAGATTTTGTTAGATTATGGAATTTAATATTTACTACAATGTATGCGTGTTTTTAAGGTCTCAACTGCAACAAAGCGCCGGTGACTGCTAGCAAGATTTCTGAGGTAAGCTGTACTTGAAATCATATTGTTACTTAAATGACTTAACAAAAGCAATGTTTTCTGCCTATGTTATTGTAATACTAGTTTAAAAGTGCGCCACAGCGACATTTTGCGGGCCATAAAGTTCATTGTCATTGTCAGTAGTATAGCTGAAGCACAGCTAATGCATCAGTCACTAGCATTGTTGAATTAGCAATATGTGAAGCAAGCAGTGGATTCACTGGTGCAGACTAGGTAGCATTATAAATTTGCTAACTTTTTTATCAAATAAGTGACTTTGCATCATTTCAAACATTTTATTTATTACATAGCAAATGAACCAATCAGAAGATGGACCATTTTCTATGTTCAGTCTCACCAGATTACATTTATCCAGGTAAGCACTGCATTACAACTCTCACTAAATCATTCATACCAAATTTAGCATTCTAAACAACTTTAGTTTATACTTTTGAATTATTTTGATCTTTTATTAGGCCGAAGACTCTACCATTGCAGTCCCAACTGACCAGGAAGGTCCTAATATCAGTGTACAGGTGGGTTAACTACTGTAGGGAGGAGAAAAATCATCACATAATGATTTCTTGCATGCGTCTTACTGTGTATTTATCTCACACAGCTCCCCCTTCCCTCCAGACAGGCTGAAATTGGCTAAATCGTCGATTACAATCTTTCTCTCTATGGATGTCAGCATTTTTGGACAGAATTTAGGATATGTAAGTATTAATTTAATCTGGCATAATTTAATTTACAGTTCAGCTGAAATTTTTTAATATGCTATTGACAAAAAGATGTTACTTAAATATATATATAAATATTCTTAAAGGGTTAGTTCACCCAAAAATGAAAATTCTGTCATTTATTACTCATCCTCATGTCGTTCCACACCCGTAAGACCTTCATTCATCTTCAGAACACAAATTAAGATATTTTAGTTGAAATCCGATGGCTCCGTGAGGCCTTCATAAGGAGCAATGACATTTCCTCTCTCAAGATCCATTAATGTACTAAAAAACATATTTAAGTCAGTTCATGTGAGTTCAGTGGTTCAATATTAATATTATAAAGCGACGAGAATATTTTTGGAGCGGCAAAAAAACTAAATAAATAACGACCGGCTGAAATCACGTGACTTTGGCGCTCCGAACTGCTGATTCGACACAAAAGATTCATAACGCTCCGAAGCTTCCTGAAGCAGTGTTTTGAAATCGGCCATCACTATATAAGTCGTTATTTTGTTTTTTTTGGCACACCAAAAATATTCTCATTGCTTTATAATATTAATATTGAACCACTGTAGTCACATGAACTGATTTAAATGTGTTTTAAGTATCTTTATGGATCTTGAGAGGAAATGTCATTGCTGGCTATGCAGGCCTCACTGAGCCATCGGATTTCATCAAAAATATCTTAATTTGTGTTCTGAAGATCAACGAAGGTCTTACACGTGTGGAACAACATGAGGGTAAGTAATAAATGACTAACCCTTTAAGTTATAGTAAAAAAAGATTTAAAAACAGAGGTTAAAAATAATTTGACACTAATATGGAATTCTCTCCTTTCTCTCTCTCACTCATGTTTTTATATAGTGTTAGAGCCTGGATCTCCTTTGAAGGACTGAGTACATTTGTTTTCGTGGACAGACCAGGAAACATTCTGATGTTGTCAGTCAAGTTCTGAACTGGAACCAATCTTTGGAGAAGTTCATTTATTTCCAAAGGTGGACAAAAACATTGTGTTGTCTTTTTTTTTTTCAATTTAAAGGAGAACATTCATAATAAGAAGAAATGTTTCTTGAACAGTCTTCTTTCAAAAACATTAAGACACTTAAATACTTTTGGCAACCAGTGTACATTAATCAAATTTTGGAAATAGTGAAATGATTTTGAAAGTGGGGTTATGTGTCATGTTACATAATGAGATTGAGAAAAGAACTGTTTTGTCCTGTGTTGGACATTTCATTTTTGACTGCTTAAAAATGTATTTATATTTTGCAGTTTCATGAATGTAATTTTTGATATTTAATTATAATATTTTTTTGACTAAGCTAAACAACCATTGACTTTACATCATTTTATGTTTTTTAACATAATGCATGTAGTGAAGGACAACACATAATGTGTTAATTTATGTGTGTTAATGTGTTAATTTAACACGTTTACACATCTTTGTGCTAACCTTTTTGACACATTTATTTTGTTACAAACAATAACAGCTTAATGAGTTAAAATTAACACAAAAAATGTTGTCCCTAAACTCTCCCATTAAAAATTTCATTTTTAACACATCCTTTCCAGCATTGGCAGATTGTTTATTTTGTGATATATATGCAATGTTTTAAATAAAAAATAAAATGATATTTTGGAATAATTTTGTGTGATTGTATCTCAGTAGTACTTAATTAAATTAATTCTATAATTCTATATAAAAATTATGAAATCTATATTTAGGACAAATAATTACAGTAGTGTACTGATTACCTGGGTTTTTTACAGTAATTGCACCGCATTACATAATTACAGTATCATGTAGTTACTGTAAAACTGAAATACGGTTATAGTACTGTAAATCTTAATTACAGTAACTTACTGGCAACAGTGTTGCCAGTAAGTTTCTGTAAAAACCCCTTGAAATGTCTAACAGTGTTGAGAGGATCAATAACACTCTCTCAGACTCAAAAACAACACACATAGGTGCTCCTCAGGGTTGTGTAAGCTTGCCTGTGCTCTTTACACGCTGTACTAATGACTATGTAGGTTCACACACAGGAAATGTTTTACTAGCCCCCCCTCCCCCCTTACTTAAAATTAAAGCTGTGAAAAATGCATTCTTAAAAAAAGAAAACAGTGTCATAGGACCTCCTTATGTTTAAAGCTTTCACAGTTTTAGTTGTACTGTTGTTTATTTTATCTTGACAATCTTTCAAATGTTTTATATTGTGAACAGACATATGATAGGGATGAAGAAAAAAATATGGCCTTTTTAGGCAAGAACATCAGCAAGTGTGAACTTCCTTTAAATGCCCTCTCATCTAATTCTGAGCTTTCTGCTTTCACACATACAAACATGCGAGTCTGCAAAAAGCACTGCAAAAAATAACTCAAATGCATCTGACAGCTTTTCACATATTGATATGCTCACAGTGAAAAACAATTTCACTTAAGAGGAAACCAAACAAACTAAAGCTTTTCAGCCACAATGACAATATTTACAGTATAGCATTGCCGCGAATTCCTTCTTTTTCTTTTCTTTCTTTCTTTTTTTAAATGTTTACAAAACACTTTTAATGTTTTCTTATTACATAATTGCCTCTATTGGTGCTACACGGTGAAATCACCAGCAGCTGTTGAACTGGCATCTGTTACTATAGAATGTATTTTATTATGGCTGTAATGTTGTATTGACCAATCAACAAACATGAATGGAAATATGCATTTTATATATTTCAGTTGTCAAATTACAGTTTGAAGTTACTAATTCATTCTTTATCACTTCTTTACTTTATCAATATCAAACTGCCAAAGTCACGTGATTTCAGTAAACAAGGTTCGTTGTTGCAAAATTTAAATGGTTCACCACTGGGGGTGTGACTTTGGCAGTTTGATATGCGCTCCGAACCACTGATTTGAATCAATAGATTCAATAGAAGCTGTTTTGAAATCGACCATTACCAGATATTGTTGAATAAAGTCGTTTTTTTTTTTTTTGGCACAGAAAAAAGTATTCTCGTTGCTTCATAATATTAAGGTTGAACCACTGTAGTCACATGAACTTTAAATACATCTTCAGTAGCTTTCTGGGCATTGACAGTGTTATTTGTCTTGTTGGCAATGGAGGCCTCACTGAGCCATTGGATTTGAACAAAAATATCTCAATTTGTGTTCTGAAGGTGAACAAAGGTCTAACAGGTGTGGAACGACATGAGTGTGAGTAATTAATGACAGAATTTGTTTGACAGAGAATGTTTGGGTGATCTAACCCAAAAGTTTAGTTGAACCTGGGATGGGATTTCTATTTCCCAGCATGCTTTGCCCATGGCACTCGAAAGGGAGAGTAAATGCTAAAATTTAGTGTTATATAATGTTTTTTGTTTGTTTGTCATTCATTCAGCAAGTGTTATACCATGTTCGCAAGTTAGCATTTTCTGAATTAGCTTGTTATAACTAGCTAAGTTTACACTAATAAAATGTTCACATGAGGTTACATGGGAATTTTAAGTTAAATGTATGAATTAGTGTACTCAAAGATTTCAAGTTAATAACAATTAAAATGTATGAGTATAAAATAAAAATCTGCCAGTTCTGCTTAAACTTTGAATTTCTTCAAAATTTTCAAGTTTTGCCAAATTATTTGGGCTTACAGTGTACATATGGTATACCTAGCCCAAGTTTGGGCTGACCTGAAAGGGCTTATTTCATGAGTACTGAGCCCGAACACACTCTTACTACCCTGTCTATGAAAGGCAACAGTGCTGAGTTGAGCAGAAGTAATGCAGTGTAATTTCTTCACGTTAATGATGTGCACTGAGCCGCTTAATAATGAAACAAGCTTCAATATAAAACACGCAGCTAGCGCATATATTTATATAATTAAATCAGCATTTGCGATTAAAGTCACACTTAGCGTGATTTCTATTTAAAGGGTTAGTTCACCCAAAAAACTATGTCATTAATTACTCACCCTAGTAGCTTCTTTATGGGCATTGAAAAGGGGAGTGTTATTGCTGGTGATGCAGGCCTCACTGAGCCATCGGATTTTATCAAAAATATCTTAATTTGTGTTCTGAAGATGAACAAATGTCTTACGGGTGTGGAACAACATGAGGGTGAGTAATTAATGACATAATTCTCATTTTCGGGTGAAGTAACTCTCTAATTTTGGCATATCGCGCAACCCTAATCTAAACTGTTTGTGTGTGTGTGTGTGTGTGTGTGTGTGTGTGTGTGTGTGTGTGTGTGTGAGTGTGAGTGCGTGTGCATCATTTGCTGAAACGCAAATTTAGCTGCAGCCAAGTGACTGAGCGACCCACCATTTCTCACTCTGTAACCCACAAATGGGTCGAGACCCTCAGTTTGAAAACGTCTCAGGTTACAGATGTAACCCTGGTTCCCTGAGTAGGGAACGAGACGCTGCGTATAACGTATAACGCATTGGGAAACTTCTGCATGATAACGTCATTGAAGCACTCATGTATCTAACCAATCGTGTAACGAGACGTCAGAGGCGGGTGATGTCATGGACCAGGAACTATAAAGCATACCCGGATGCAGAGATCGCTAGCTTCTGGGATAGGTCTGAAGCAAGCACTCACAAGTATGCTGGGGGTACGGCAGGAGATGCAGCGTCTCGTTCCCTACTCAGGGAACCAGGCTTACATCTGTAACCTGAGACGTTCCCTTTCGTGGGAACTGTTGACGCTGCGTATAACGCATTGGGAACGCAATCCCAACTGTGCCGTAGCTTCAAGTACTTGCTAATGTTAGCTTGACAAGATAGAAGACCCCGGAGCAGAGCCAACATCGAGGTTGTAAAACCTGATAAATGTGTGCTGGCATGACCATCCAGCTGCATCACATATATCCTCAATGGGAATTCCGGACATCAAAGCTTTTGATGCCGCCATACCCCTGGTAGAATGAGCATGGACAGCCAATGGAGAAGGCTGTCCGGCCGCTTCATATGCAAGTGAGATGGCCTCGACCACCCACTTGTTCATCCCCTGCTTAGATGCTGGGACCCCTTTCTTAGGGGACCCATAACAGACAAATAATTGATCTGATTTTCACCACAGGGCAGCTCTGTGGACATACGCATCCAAAGCCCTCACTGGGCAGAGCAGATTAAGTTTTTCCTGATCCGGAGTTTCAAAAGGAGGAGGATAAAAGGCCTGGAGTACAATCGGACCCGGGACATTGGTGGGGACCTTTGGCACATAGCCAGGTCTAGCATGAAGGAATGCTTTCACCATTCCTGGGGCAAATTTGAGATACGATAGAGCAATTGAAAGTGCTTGTAGATCTCCTATCCTCTTCAAAGAAAGGATAGCGAGTAAGAAGACTGTCTTTAGAGTGAGGAACTTTTCTGGAACATCCTCTAGTGGTTCGAAGGGAGCCTCGGCTAACCCTTGCAATACCATGGCCAAGTCCCAGGCCGGAGTTCTTGTACGCACCGGAGGCCTCAACCTCAGAGTTCCACAGAGGAAGCGTGTAACGAGGGGGTCTCGTCCTACCGAGGAATCCCCCTCAAGAGGAGCATGATAGGCTGAGATAGCCGCAACATAGACATTCAAGGTTGAAGGAGATAAACCCCAAGCGAAAAGGATTTCCCCTCAGAGAAAACCCCCTGGTCCTGAGCCACCAGGTATGACATTGGACGCAGCTGCTATCAGACCCAACAGTTTCTGGAACTGTTTTACAGTGAGTAATGGCCTAATTTCACCCCTTTCATGGCTGCGAGAATGGAACTCACACGAGCGAGGGACAGATGTGCCTGCATCGTGGTGGAGTCCCAGACTACACCTAGATAAGTGGTAGTCTGAGCCGGAACTAGCACACTCTTTTTGGCATTGAGCCTCAGCCCAAGCCTTTTCATATGGGACAGAACAGCATCTCGATGCTGAACTGCCAGTTGCTTTGACTGAGCTAGAATCAACCAATCGTCGATATAATTCAGTACACGGATACCCTGGAGTCTCAATGGAGCCAGAGCTGCATCCACGCACTTCGTGAATGTGCAGGGTGATAATGACAGGCCGAACGGAAGAACCCTGTATTGGTAAGCTTCGCCCCCGAAAGCAAACCTGAGGAACTTCCTGTGAGAAGGATGGATGGACACATGAAAGTACGCATCTTTCAGGTCTATCACCACAAACTAGTCCTCGGACCTGATCTGTGGGATAATCTGTTTGAGTGTGGATGTAACCCGTAATATCGCTCTAGTATTCGAATGAACTAATAAGGATGAATGGGCACAGTAGCGTGACAGTATAGTTAACGTCTAAGTTCGTAAGGAGGATTTGAGACAGCAATTTCACTACAACTTGTTAAGGAAGAAGGAAAAAAAATGTATTGGTACCATCAATTGAAAAAAATAGTTCAAAGTTTGCAAACAGTCAACAAAACTAACAGGGAATACAATCAGGCCTGCTTGGAATGACCAATAAAAGAAAGGTTTCCCAAAACAGTCTTTTCCTTGTGTTACTATTTGTCTCTTCGATAAAGTCAGATCCTTCCAAGAAGAAAAAATTTGAAGAAGAAAAATAGGAAAAAAAGTTTTTTAAAAAAAGAAGTAAAAGTAGTCACGTGACAGAGAAAGGATTTACTACCCGGGTAGTCTTAAACTCAGTTTCACTCAAAGTATCAAAAGAGTGTGGTGTGGTGTGTTGTATTCTCTTATCTGTATCCAGGGATTGATGACAGAATAAGGATGCTGAATGTGCTGCAAAGAAGGATGTGTTGCGACATCAACTAGGCACTGTTGGCTCGCCGTTCACTCGTCCACGATGGAAGAAGCACACATCAACAGCAAACAAGAGAAGAAGGAGAAAAAAAACCAACCTGCATAATGCAGAAAACTTATCACTCATTCACATTCACTTCATCTGAATTAAGAACAGATATAAAGCACAGGGAATTTCAAATATTTCTCTTTTCTTCCTCCAACTGCATATTAACGTAACTTATCTTACAAAGAAAATACTGTGAGAATATACCCACTTGATCAACATTAAACAGACTAATGTCTGACATTATATATATATTATGACAAAATAAAAACAAAATAAAACGACTAAATGGCAAACATGCATGTCATCACATACTCTAAATTCTCTTTCTTAACAGTACATTCCCATACAGTTAAATAATAACATCAAACTATCACAAATTGGCTCAATTTGCATCAACTAATGCACATCAAACAACGTGTGACGCAGTTGATTTTAACAACTCATTTGATTGAACTCCGATTGGTTTTTTATGTCAAACTATCCTTTATCTCTTTTATCAACATGCATATTTCAATACTTTCTCATCATCAGTTAGTTATCAATTGTATTTCTTACTGTAAACCATTAATTAAACACATATGACTGATTACAGTGCAATAACGGAGGAACACAACACTCACCGGAGTTCCTCGAAATAAAAGTACAAAAAGATGTTTCTTCCCCCCGGATTCGACTGGAAAAGAACTTAAAACAGTTTCTTCACACTTTATATTGCTCTCTTTTAAAATATTTGCACTCTGAAATCAACAATCTTCTATCTCCGCTCTCATTTGTAAAAATGGCTCTTTTCTCAATTATTGCGCTCGTCACGGAGGAGCGCCCTCTAGTAGAGAATAGCATCACTACAACTACTCTTCAATTTAAGAGTCCATTAACCACCCTAATTATGAGGGGTTACATAAGCATCTTGAATTTGAGCTTTTGTATTAAGCGATTTAGCACACATAAATCTATGATAGGACATAGTCCCCCATCCTTCTTTGGAACAATGAAGTAGTGGCTGTAGAAGCCTGACAGCTTGCTGGGAGGAGGAACCCTTTCTATAGCTCCTTTTCGCAAGAGTGTCATAACCTCTTGTTCCATAACCAGAGACTGCTCGGGGTTCACCACTGTGGGAAGGACCCCGTTGAATCTGGGTGGGCGAGACCCGAACTGAATTCTGTAACCCTTTTCTATGATGAGCAGCACCCATTTCGATATATTCGGTAGAAGTTTCCATTCTGCCATAAAATCTACTAAGGGAACCAGTCTCTCGAGACTGGCCTCTGGTGTTCTTTGAGCACTTGATTCGACGCTCTGAAGCGGCGCACCGGCAGAAGACAGTCGAATCAAGTGATGACCGGCCCTCCTCTGAGGGTCGGTGAAGACCGCTGCGCCCTGACGCACAATGGGTGGCAGGGTTAGCATGACGGTCCCCTGAGGGCGCCGAAGGGAAGCAGGTGTCAGATATTTTATCACCAGGCTCCCTCCGGAGGGGGTCGCCCTCATGGGTCCTGACCCACAGATGTCAGGGCCGCTTTGAAGCCTTCTTGGCAATAATCACGGCCCGCAGGTCCGTTTTACCCCTAGAAGGCTTCTGCTATGTGGGCCGCCCCGATCCCATTCTTTCTGCGGGGGAGTACAGGTGGCCACACTAGCTTATTGTTGCGCTCTGTGGTGCGCTGAGGAGCTCGTGGACAGCCGAGGCTGCTCCCGTTCAGCAACCTCGGGGGGATTTTTTGATCGGCGGGGGAGGAACCTCTGGAATGCCGCTTGTCTTTCTTGTCTTTCTAATAATATAGATAATAGACAAACAACACCAAATAAGACACACAAGATAACATGGAGCGCTTGCTGAAGACAACAGAAGCTAGTGATCTCTGCATCCGGGTATGCTTTATAGGTGTCCCTATTTAAACGCCATACACATAGGCCACCATATGCCATGTTACGCAAAGGCCATGATAGACCTTGCTATGAGAAGGGCCATGATAGGAAGCATTATGCAAAGGGCCACAATAGGCCAATTATATGAATAAAACATTGAAAGGCCATGATAGGCCAATTTTGTATGATAGGCTGGGTAACATAAGACGATAATAATCAGTCTTCACCTGATAACCATGATAGGCTGCGTTATGCGAAAGGCCCCGATAGGCTGTGCTATGTGAAGGTGCACATAGCAATCTATTATTCTATATGCCAATTATGTGAATAAAACGATGAAAAACCATGATAGGCCAATTATGTAAAGGGACGTGATTGTGAAGACCGAAGCCGAAAATATAGTAGAAAAACAAATAAAACCACCAGTAGCTAGTGAAGAAAAACATACCTTGATTATTACTTGAAAATGCCTGCTGAGCATTTGAGTTATTTTTTAGAAAGAACTTTCATGTATTACAGCCTATCGTGTCGTTCCAATAAATCCACTGTATAGATTTCACCAGTGAAGCGTACTTGTCATAATGACGTAGTCCACAAGACTGAGTGAAGTTTGCGAGGGAAGGGCATAAAAAAGTAAAATGCATCAAAAAGTTTAGAAATTCTTAGAAGAAACTGAAATAGAAATAGAAATTTGAGCAGAAAATGCAACAAATAGCTGTGAGGTTCATATAATGATGTCTGGCATTTATGCATTAAACACGTCGTGTTTAAAATATGCAGATTGTGCAGGAGTTTCTTTTGGATTATGTGCTTAAATCGTATTTCTTACATATTGCAGTTATTATGTATGTTAAATATTGCATTTTGGATGCTTTCCTTGTGAAAAGATTGGCTGTGTTTAGAAAAGTGTATTGAACTGGCACTGTAATTTGGGCATTCAGAAAGAAAGTTTGCATCTTTCCAACTGCAATTGCATAGTGTAGTGTTTGTCAACTGGTGGTGTGTGCAGTCAAACAAAAGCAACAACAACAAAAAACATAATTCGAATTGATTTTCTGGTGTAAGTCTTTTATTTTGAAAGACAAGCGTGAAAGCTGTAAAATTTTCTGTCAAACGCAGGTTAAGTAAAGAGTGCCTGAGAAAAACCTCATTTGACTCATTTGCACTGTTACTTCCTGATTTTTGATAATCCAGCTTGGGCATTTCCTTTTTCCCATTTTCTCACTACCATATTAGGAAAAAAATACTATGGCAGTCAATGGGGGGGCGAGAGCTGCTTGGTTACAAATTCTCAGATATCTTCCTTTGCGTACAGCAGAACAAATAATTTATACAGGTTTGAAACAACTTGAGGGTGAGTAAATGATGACAATTTTCATTTTTTGGGTGAACTATCCCATTAAGTCAAGAGGGATGGAAACCTACTCTCTCTTGCTGTGTGTGTGTGTGTGTGTGTGTGTGTGTGTGTGTGTGTGTGTGTGTGTGTGTGTGTGTGTGTGTGTGTGTGTGTGTGTGTGTGTGTGAACCAAAATAAACCAAAACCTAGAATAAACAGACTCGAACCTAGAATAAATCCTTACCCTTACCCAGCATCAGCTTTAGTTTCGATTTGTAATTTATTTGCATATTATACTCATGGCAGTCATTTTATAAATTGCTTTGAATTTAAATCCACAACCAGGATACACCACATAGAAAATACAGTAGTCTACATTTGAAGTGCATCAAAACCTTTTCACAACTTTGATAAACTTTTTTGATCCACTTCAAATGTTGACTATATCTCTTCTCAAATACTTCCTCATCTTTTAATGACTATTCAAAGAGTCTCTAAACTGCAATATAGGTGATTTGTTGTATTTGTGTATTTAATAAATTCTCAATTTTATTTTGAGCATGTATCCTCTTAAGCTTCATCCTTGAATATGTAATCATTTTTGTCTTTTTCAAATTGTTGTTCCTCTTTAGTAAGATGTTTCCACCCCATAAGTCTCCACCCCTTTTTACATCATTAAACCACCTCTAGATCTCATCTTTACAATCATTCATTTATTGGCTTGGCTGTCTCACCTCATGCATCCACAATATCTACATTTGACAAGTTATAATGGACTACAACTTCTGTATCAGATTTATCATCTTTTGTGGTAAGATATTTATTTATTTATTTTCTTCTCTATGTTTTATTATTTATTAGTAATTTTGTAACACACTGTCACTACCTCAATAGCTGTCTATTTCCTCTCCTCTGTAAGCCTTCTTGTGTTGCAAGTCTTAAACCTTTTTTGTTCAATTTTTGTACGATTGAAAGCAGCGAGTGGCAATAACATTTTAACTAGTTTCTTGATCTCACCAGTTAAAATTGGCTTTATATTCTCATTACAGTCTTTTTTTTTTTAATTTTAAGCGGTGTGGAATGCATTGCTGTAATCATGTTGTACACAAATAGATGAATGAGTGATTTAAAAAGAAAACAGTGTATCATTGTAGGAATTAAGTTTAAAACTCTTACAGTTTTAGTTTTACTGTAGATTGTTGATTCATTGTTGATCATAAGACATTAAACACGATGCATTTTAGACAGAGCCATAAGTTCAAAACCAAAAGTTATAGCAAAATATCATGACCAGACATACAGTGGCGGAGCCAGGATTTTTTCATAGGGGTGGCCAGGCAGGGGCTATAGCAACCAGTCTGGGGTGGCACAGAAATCTTCATTATTTTAACATAAAAATGAGTCTGACTATAATGGACTGTGCCTACAACACAACTGAATACAGTTAATTTGTACTTAATTGTAATTGAGATAGTGAATTAGATAATGAAATGCTGAGTGAATTTGACCTTTTTTTTTTAATCATTCCTCACTTGCAGGGCTCACACTATAGCTAAATTTCAACTTGTTCAGTCAGTTCTGGTTCTCAAAACCCCCAACAGTTTGTTCTCCATTGTTGCATCTCCATGGATGAGACAGATAACTACATACTGTAGTTCAAAGATCATTAAACCTTCATTGAATTTTATGTATAATCAATGACCTTCGACAATTCTAAGTTTGTCTTATTGTCAAAATAAATAACTGCAAGAGTTATATTATAGGCCTACCTAAATTAAACTCAGTACAAAGTAAAAAAAAAAAAAAATAGCAAAATGTTTTAGTCCAGAAACATGTGACGCATATATATATGAAGAGCTCTTTTCCAAAACGCTATAAATCCATTTTAATAGTTTTCATGAAAATGACATTTTTTTTTTTTTTTTACCTAGACCTATACATTTTGTTAATATTCAATTTATCCTGTTAAAATGGTCTATTGGCTCAGTCTGAACATGTTAAACAATGATTGTTAAATGAAACAATTTTGTTGATTATAAATTCAAAGTTTTTTTTTTTCAAAACGCTACAAATCCATCCTTTTTTTTAAGCCTTTTTATATAAAAACATCTAGAATCTTAGTATTGAAAGGGTGACTATATTTTTTAAACAATTTACTGAACTGGGGTGCGTTTCCCGAACAACGATGTAACTCGCTGCTGAACTACCATAGTAGCCTACGATGCATCGTTGAACAAATCAACTAGCTAGTCACTACTGTTTCCCGAAACCGTATTGTCGCAAACTTGTCGTTCAACCACGTTGGTGAATGACGTCACGCAGGTGGTGGAGTAATAACTTCTTTATATGAATCTGTTTGAGATCGAATTAATGCTAGAATTTCTGCTATATATTACGGACATGGCATTAGAGGACTAATTCTCATTTTCCTCAGTTATTTTGCTTTATTTCCAGATTAAATCAAATGCTTGTTCTGACGTACTAGAGCACGTACACACATGCACAGTCTTCAAAAATAGTGCTTTAAATCTCTTGACAAACTAAAATATATAAATTACATTTGTATATATTTGAAATAAAATATATACATTGTAGGCCTACTTAATGTCAGCTTGCTTATTTTGCTCAAGATAAGGATTTATTAAGTCCACATGTCATAAAAACAAGAAACTATGCTTCTAACCACAGCGCGAGAGATGTCGTTCCAACCACTCAAGTTTGCAATGCAGTTTGCGAATGTTCGTTTGAACGATGGTTTCAGGAAACACCAAATCGTTGAACTATGTAAGTAACGACGGAATTTGCGATGTTAGTTGGCTAACGATGCTTTTGGGAAACTGACCCGTTTGTTCGCCTGATACTATTGCTGCGTTCGAGGCAGGTTTTTGAGCCCGTAAGTGACGACTTTAAATCACGACTCACGACTTTGTAGCGTTCCTGGAAAATCACGCCAAACTGCGTAAAAGTGTAAACAAACCAACATGGTGGACCGTGTGGGGCTTATGCTCATTAACAATTATTTCTATCGCCAAAGGTGCTTACTCCTTGCTTATTTGAGGAAAACGGCGCATAAGGCAAGATAAGCTGTTATACCTTTTATTTTACCGTGCACTTGCATAAACACTGCATCCGTAGGGGTTGCCATTGTTGTTTCGCGGGCTATGTGACGTCAGAACCCGTAACTGGGAGTACATCGATCTAGTACGAGTTCACAGGTGGGAAGTCACGGCTTTGACTGCTGTTCCAGTGCACTTTCACGGGTTGGAAAAACACGGGTTACGGGTTGCCTGGAACGTGGCATATGTCACACACTTGCACACACACACACACACACACACACACACACACACGAGGTGAGGCGAGCCTCTTATAATGCAGCCGTGAGTTGAGCGCCTCTTCTTAGCCTTTTTATATAAAATCATCTAGAATCTCAGTATTGATCGGGAAACTATATGTTTTAAACAGTTTACTGAACAGGTTGACCGCCTGATACAATGACACACACTTGCGCACACACACACACACACATACGAGGCGAGCCGAGCCGAGACACCCTATATTCAAACGAACCTATCTCGGGAACCGAGCCGAGTTGGCGCTCCGGACTCCGGCCCCCACTGGCTCATCCAGGCCATCAAAAGTGTTAATAGAGTTTAAAGCACTCATTTTGAAGACTGAGCAAAAACAAACTCCCTCGCTTCAAAGAACCGCCATGTTAGATTGCATCGAACGCTCACCGAATTCTGATTGGTTGAGAGGACATATCGCATTTAGGCTAAAAACAGGTTCGGCGTTTCATGTTTCATTTTTAATCTTACGAAAGCTTCAAGTGCAGTTAATTATTTGACATGCAATACGTGCAAAAAGATACGGAGCCCCACTCTTGTGGCTTCTTGCTTGAAGCTTGCTCTCTCGTTTGCCGTCAAACGGATGACCACTGCCGTGTGTATTATGTGTCCTGCATGTGTCAAAATGCGGCGAAAACTCCCACATGACGTTAATAGTGTGATTAAGGTGTGTACATGTCTATAATGCACTCCAATAATGCGACTAAAACAGGAATACTCCACCTGTCTTAATTCGATTTGTGTTTACTTCGAGTATGACTTTAGTCGGATTAAGGTAATAAAACATTGCTGTTTACATGGTCCTTTCTTATTCAGAGTATTGTCTTAATCGTATTTATATCGGATTACTGCTGTCCATGTAAACGTAGTCAATGTTAAATTGACCAATTAGGAGACCGGAATGGAAATATCCATTTTATATGTTTCAATTGTCAAATTACAGTTTTACTAATTCAGTCTTTATCACTTCTGGACACTTTAGTATCTCAGTCGGTGATGGCTTTTAACATTGATCCTGTTACTTGGAAGACTTTCACTGCACCTTCACCGAGTCAAAATGTTGCCTTTGGCCATAAGGTGATACAGAAAGACATATCAAGGTGAGAGCAACATAACCACTGATAATGAAACCAAAAACCCCTGCATTGTTTGGAAATCCAGTACTCACCACACTGCACATGTTTCTTCTTCAATTTTGATCAAAACTTACTTGTGTTTAGCAGCCTGTGGAGAACAGCTTTATAAGCATAAAGTCTCCTTCACTCTGTAGATTATTATAGCTATGAGCTGAACACTAGGACAGGAAGAGACTGGCTGCAACATCAGTCAACCACTACACTTGGTTTTGTTTTTATGTGGCCTTTAGGGGTCAATCTAAAATAGATGCTGCTACAATAGATGGACATGGAAAAAAACTCAGATTATAGCTTTTGTGCTTCATTGCACATAGTGAAGAATTTGACTGGTTATTTAAAAAAAAAAAAAAACAGGCCAAAATCCCATATGGTGTCTCTTTGAATGCAACACCCCCTGTTGGCAATCAGTGAATTTACATTATATAGTTTGCGATATGATGTTTTAATGGGCTGTAGACAGAGAAAGTACCAAGAAGCATACAGAACTGTATATACCAAGAAAACTTCCTGCACACACAGTCAAACATTGACTGTGTTTAAAATAGCAAGCCAATAACATCATTCCTTTTATTTCTGCTGTATTATTTGTAAAGTATATACATTCTTTAAATATGGAATATTCATATGACCTATTATATTTATCAAAATATGCACTGTAAGGGGAAAAAAAACAAAACAAACAAACAAAAAAAAGGATAATGTCCTGGCAAAAAAAAAAACAACACACCAGCACCAGTTGTTACAAGTTCGGTTGCAGCAGAGATGTCCGATTCTGCATCTTCTACAAAAACGGGTTTATTAAACGAAGGAAAACAACAACCAAACACATTAAGCAAACAAGAGAACAGACAAGGAGTGCAGGGAAGTTAGTTCATTATAAAGGGAGTGCTAATGATGAAGTCCAGGTGCAAGTAATCCGTGAAGAGCGGGAGAGATGATGAGGGAGTGAGTGCAGGTGTGGAACAGGGAGGATCATGGGAGATGGAGTCCAGGAGAGACGTGAACTGTAAAACCCTAAAACACAACACATTATGAGCAAAACACTTCAGTATATCAAAATCAGTACAGAAAATTATTTTATATTAACACTTTTCCTAGTGTGTGAAGTATTCAAAAACATTAGCTTTTTAACATTAGCATTTTCTTTCCTGGTAGTTTTTGTATAGCTGTATCTGGCTTTCATTCCTTCACTGTACTATATTTTCTATATTAATGTATTATGTTTGTGATTGTTCTATTTTTTGTTGTGTATATAAATAACATAACCACAATGCCATTGAATTCTCTCCCATATGGAAATTACACATAGGATATACAGTATGTGCATTCTCTGAACTAGTTCTTTACAAAATTGTCCAATAAATTAATCATCTTGGTAAAACTTTATTTTAGAGTCTTTTAACTAGTTGCTTATTAGCATGCATATTACTAGAGTATTGGCTGTTTATTAGTAATTATTAAGCACATATTAATGCCTTATTCTGCATGACCTTATTCTACATTCTTAAAGTGAATACGTTCCCTATACTAAAGTATTACCATTATCTTTCCTCTGTAGTTGATTCTAACACACATTCTTACTTTTTTTTTTTTTCTTATAGTCTGATTGTGAGCGATCCTTTAATTCAAATCAGTCAAGATAAAAGAGGATTGATTTATAGCTGTGCTGTCACACAAGGAACCTGCTCACCACTGAAGATTGATGGTATTTGTTTTTTTTTTTACTACACTTATAATTGAAATATTATTTGCTACTTTTCAAGTAGGGTATACATTGGGGAAAATAATTATTTGATCCCCTGCTGATTTTGTTAGTTTGCCCACTTATAAAGAAATGAGGGGTCTATCATTTTTATGGTAGGTTTATTTTAATGGATAGAGACAGAATATCAAACAAAAAAATCCAGAAAAAAATACATTATATAAAGGTTATAAAATGCATTTCAGTGAGTGAAATAAGTATTCAGTATTTAGTATTTAGTACTTGGTGGAGAAACCCTTGTTGGCAAGCACAGAGGTAAGACGTTTCTTGTAGTTGGTCACCAGGTTTGCACACATCTCAGGAGGGATTTTGGTCCACTCCTCTTTACAGATCCTCTCTAAATCCTTAAGGTTTCTTGGCTGTCGCTTGGCAACTCAAAGTTTCAGATCCCTCCACAGATCTTCTATAGGATTAAGGTCTGGAGACTGGCTAGGCCACTCCATGAGCTTAATGTGCGTCTTCTTGAGCCACTCCTTTGTTGCCTTGGTGGTATGTTTTGGGTCATTGTCATGCTGGAAGTCCCATCCACGAACCATCTTCAGGGATCTGGCTGAAGGAAGGAGGTTCTCATCCAAGATTTTACAGTACATTGTCTCCCCTCAATTCGGTGAAGTCGTCCTGTACCCTTAGCAGAGAAACAGCCCCAAAGCATAATGTTTCCACCTCCATGCTTGACCATAGTGATGGTGTTCTTGGGGTCATAGTCAGCATTTCTCTCCTTCCAAACATGGTGAGTTGAGTTGATGCCAAAGAGCTCAATTTTGGTCTCATCTGACCTCAGCACTTTCTCCTAAGCCTTCTCTGAATCATTTAGATGTTCATTGGCAAACTACAAATGGGCCTGTACATATGCCTTTTTGAGCAGGGGACCTTGCGGGCACTGCAGGATTTCAATCCATTGCGGCATAGTGTGTTACCAATGGAAATGTTTTCTTGGTGACTGTGGTCCCAACTGCCTTGAGATCATTTACAGGCTCCTCCTGTGTAGTTCTGGGCTGATCCCTCACCTTTCTCATCATCATCTTTACCCCATGAGGCAAGATCTTGCATGTAGCTCCAGACCGAGGGCGATTGATGGTTATTTTGTATTTCTTCCATTTCCGAATAATTGCACCAACAGTAGTATCCTTCTCACCAAGCTTCTTGCTCATGGTCAACCCAGCCTTGTGCAGGTCTACATTCTTGTCTTACCCATGGTGGTGGAGAAGTCTGAATGGAAGATACAGATTCTTTGGATAGGTGTCTTTTATACACATAATGAGCTGACATCAGGAGTACTTGCTTAAAGTGACGGGACTAATCCGTGTTCAACATGGGCACATAACCAATCTGTAGGAGGCAGAATTCTTGTCCCGGCGCCATGGGCGGGCATTGGGGGGCCTGGCCCGCCCTGTGAGTCACTAGTGCCCGCTCTGGACGAGCCAACTCCACCAGAGATCGTATTATTATAGGGAGATAAGAGGGTCTGTATCTCTTACCATTTGGCCATTTCTAATTATTGGGAGGATAATTATCAATGTTTTTGGTGGTTACGGCCCTGTTATGCACAATCGGTCACCACTTAGACTCACATTATCCAGCTGAAGCATTGTCGCGTTTTTGTGATTCCCTAGTTATTTTTGTTATTGGCGTTTTAATCAGGCTAGGCTACTTGCCCGGTCGGGCAAGTAAAATTCTCTTTCAGTTCTTGTCCAGGACAAACGGACAACCGTTGATGTCGAGCCCTGCGACGTGTGTTTAGACTGCTTCAGTTAGGCTAGGTCCAATGCTTTACAACTCTTCTGTTGTATTGCATCAATTGAGTTGTAGCCTTTTTGTCCATTTAATTCATAATTAATGTTATTATGCAATGAGGTTGATCTCATTTGTGCCCCCCTGAAAAAATGTAATGCCCATCCATGAATTTGTGTCTGATGCCGGGTTTGGGATCAAATACATATTTTACTTGATCAAATGCTAATCAATTTATAATCCTTTATTTAATGTTTTTTTTTTTTTTTTCTGGATTTTTTGGTTGATTCTGTCTCTATCCATTAAAATAAACCTACCATAAAAATGATAAACTCCTTGTTTCTTTTGTAAGTGGGAAACTTACAAAATCAACAGGGGATCAAATAACTATTTTCCCCACTGTATACTACAGTTGGGTCTAAGGTAACACTGTATATGAGAGTTGTTCTCTTTATCATCAAATTAACAAATGTGCTTAACTTTCACACACACACACACACACACACACACACACACACACACACACACACACACACACACAAAAGTCAACCTTAGAAGTTTATATGAGGTGTTTTATTTCCTATTACCTTGTTACCAAATTTTAGCACATGCAATTTAGAACTCTAAATTTGTAGGTTTGTATTTTAGTAATTAACATTACATAAACATTCCAAATTCAAATTTATTAAATTGCACTGCTGTGTAACGTATTTGTATTCCTTTTTTTTTTTTTTTTTTTTTTATGTTTTTGTTTTTTTTTATGAAAATGAACAAACCGTCTGTGTGTTAATGAAGTGCCCTCAGAAGCTGTCAACATGTCTCTTGGACTTTCCATGGTTCAAGATCAACAGTCTTCAAAGCTGGCAGTAAGTTATTCAGAACACTGTTGGAATCAGTTACAAATAAAGTAGCCTACATTTTATAACTATTTCACACATGCAAATGGCTGAACATAAGCTCAACCAACCCAGTCTCATATGAAAACGTATCCTGACTACGTTGGTCCAAAGTGCAAAACGTAGAGGGGTTACAATAATGGCCCTTAAATTGTATGACTGTTACATTTTTTTTTTTTTTTGCCTATTGTTTTGCGTCCAAGTCACGTGACTTTAGAGAGCCCGGCCGTGAGAACAAAAAACATGGCGGACATTTCTCTACTTTTTAGTGAAAAAACAATATTTTGAGTTAGTTTCTGCATAAAAATAAGTTTTGATTACATTTTTAGCGAGAAATATATATTCTATTTTCATAATATTCACTCAGTGAATGTACATAATCACTCGCTTGGGCGTTGTTGCAAAGATTTTTCTGATCTCGCCAGAATAATGTGAAACTGCTACGTTTTGGTTGCTATGAACAATATTTTATTTTCTGCATCAAAATAAGGTTTGATTACATTTTAAGCAAAAAATATATATTTTATTTTCATAATATTCATTCAGTGAATGTACATAATCACTCGCTTGCGCGTTGTTGCAAAGATTTATCTGATCTCGCCAGAATAATGTGAAACTGCTACGTTTTGGTTGCTATGAACAATATTTTGAGTTAGTTTCTGCATAAAAATAAGGTTTGATTACATTTTTAGCGAGAAATATATATTCTATTTTCATAATATTCACTCAGTGAATGTCAGCCCGTTCTCACTCCTGACCGTTCTCACGCTGAAGAAGTCTCCTTCAGAACACATCGCGATATTTGGCATCAGTTCGCGTGTGCTGGATGTTGGTAAGTAGTCGTAAATACGCTGTTCTAATGTTTGATATAATGTCTTTTCTGTTTGCAGATATTAATCAGATTAACGTTAGCTCCCTCATGTTCAGTCACTGCATTATATCTGTCACCTCCGCTGAGGTTTTGCTTTTCATTACTTTCTATATTAAATACTAAACTAGGGTGATTAAACACTGTCACGTGACGTGCAATATATTGCACAATATATATAACATATTCAAATCAGGTTCAAAGTAGTACAAGTGTAGTTTCAAAATGGTATTTGTTGTAGAAGCACGGTAAAAAACAACACTTACCATGCTTTTTACCACAGTATTGGTCGTTTTAATGTGATTTTTGTTGTAAATACAGAGTAACCACAACACTTATCATGCTTTTAATGCCTAATAATGTTAAATCCAAAAACTGTAAGGTCAATAAGAACTTCTTTCCTATATATATTTATATATAAACCTATATATTATAAATAATGATATTTTCTTTTCTCTTGTTTTAGCTGAAAAGACAAAAAGGGCCTTTCGGAAATGGATGAAGGAGACAGAAAGCTGCAAAGGCAAATAATTGCAATGGTATGTATGTGTTGCTTTTAACCCTTTATCAAACATTTTATCAAGCATTTGTTAAATAGTCTCACAGTAAATTAAAATTAAAGTCAAATCCTGTACATATTTATCACCTTATTTGTAAATCAGTTGTGCCCCTTCTTGGACAGTTGGACGTCCCACACATAAAAGTTTATATTAATTCCATTGAATTCTTTAAAATGATTACAGATTGGGCCCAAAATGTTCCAATGATACATGATGTCTCTCCGCACCTCATAACTACCTCTGTTTGCAAGAGTGGAAATTATCATTTGACTTGTCACATGACATCAGATATTCAATTATTTTGTCATAATCAAAATAATTGAATATCTGATGTCTATTCAATATCTAATCAGTTACACTGCTGATAATGTCCTGCTTGCATGTGAAACATGTTATTTTTTTATTTATTCTTTTAAATATAAATATAGCTTGCTATTAAAGACATATGTTTAATCATGGAAATGCCCACATATCAGTGAACTTATTACATAAATGCATTTAACATTTAATTATGCAACACTCTTTACAGAAGGAAATCCTACAGTTATGTGTAAATTGACAACTTGAATGTGATGTAATAAATTTACCTTCCTTTCTGTCTTGCAGGATTACTTGCAGATTACTTAGTCCTTCTTTTTAGGATCTCTACAACATCAAACTCAACAGCTCTTTTAAGAGCCGACCCTCACAAGAGCTACTAGTGAGTCGCTGCAAACCTGCCGTGATCAGCCCTTTCCAGGTAAAGTTTCTAGATATTTAAATCAGTATTTACTCATCAAATGCTCTCCTGGATGGTATGGTAAATTAACTTATTTATAACTGTCTCAATTTGTATGTTTTAAGAACAAGAGTAATTGCACACAGAGTAAGTAGAGACTTTCTTGTTTTTCTGTGCAGAGAAGGAAGACCAGTCCTTATATCAAAGCAAGCTCATCGAAGTCCTTTGTTTAGGGTGAGGAAGGAACATGACCATCTCATGCCCAAAGAAGACAGAAGTCCATTGGTATGTCTTGTGTTGAGGCAATGCTGTAATATGTAGTACAGAATTTAATGTTGTTCTCTCAAAGGACTATTAAGTTCTTAAAAAGTTCTTAAAAACTGTTCCTTCTGTTTTTTTTTTTTTTTTTTTGTTTGTTTGTTTGTTTGTTTTTTTTAGATAAAAGCAGACAGGGAAGCTTTGGAAGATAATGAGTTAATATAATATAATATAGTATAATAGGAATTAAATAGTAAATGTTCTTTAAATTATGTGTAATACCTAGTTTTTTTGGCTTGAAATAAGGCCTTATACTGCACAGACCTAAAACATTGTATTTGTGTTTTAAAACAGATAGCAAGTGAAGTCACTAACAGAAGATCCTAGAGGAAAAATGACTGATGTGCAGCTACGGAGGAACACAAGAGGCAGAAACTATGCATGGCCATGGCTTCTTCATGAGTACGGTAAGTCCTGTGCCTATTCTTAATTCTTGCCTTAAAGTTTTTATTGCAGTATTTTAACAATTTTACATTGTACAGGTTATCACTTGGTTTTTGACCAAATTATGCTCTTGAAACAAGAAACAGAAGAGTATGTTGTCCTGAAAGAAATCAAGGCTCAAAAGAGAGCATGCCTTTCTAAAAGATCTTTTAAAACAGGTTGCTGTTAATATGGGTAAAACAGTTTTTGTTCAGTACTTAGCTTACAGTCTGTGCTGCATTTTTATTATAATATATATATTATGTACTGCTGTTTTGTAAAGTTAAATCAGGAACAGGCAACTCTAGCCCTTTTGCTGTCTCCTTTTTGAGGTGGAGAGTTTACCTCCAACCATAATTGAGCACACCTGAAAATTTTAACCAAAGTCTTCAGGTGTACTTATAGACAGTTGGCAGTTGGGTTTGAGGTTGGAGCTAAATCTGCAGGACCGTGGACGCTGAGGGCCAGAGTAGCCCACCACTGTTTAAATCATGCAGAACATAAGCTGACCTGGCTGTCCATTAAACTACTTAACTTGAATTGTCTGTGTTTTTTTTGTTTTACTTTTAGACCAGGACTGAAGAACGCCTGACAATGGGATGTTAAGACTTCTTCCTCTGGTTGAGAAAAAGCTACAGCACATCAGTGATCACATCTTCTGGTCATCAGTTGTACTGTAGAGTACAACTGAACAAACTGTTTAGAAGAAGAAGAACATGAACATGATAGAGACATGTACAGGGAAGAGCAAGAACCCAGTTCAGCTGTGATAATGAATCTTTATTTTAAACTCAATATCAAATCTGTTTTCTGGATCATAGTTGACTGGATGGGATTCTGTGGCGCTCATTTGTGCAATAGGAGTAAAGTCTGTGAATGGATTATTTTGACGTTAACGTATTTTTGAAGACACGTTTTTATTTATCTTGAATCTCATTTGTCTTTATGCAAATTTCAACCTTATGCTGTATCCTCCAATAAAGTGTTGTGTAATAAATTATGGTGAACGTGGTGTTTGGTAGAGTAAATACAATTTAACTAAGCTGAGTTTATTTCATAATTTAAAAAAATGACATATAATTTCCATGATTGTTTTACTTATTAATACATAAATATATATTACATAAATATTTTCGATCTAATTCATGATATTTGGGACAACAATGCACCAAAAGTTGCATATACTTTCATGTTGTGACAAGGATGGCAGTTTCCAGATAAATAAAGGGAAAGAATGTGAATAAAGAGAGGCTGCAGTGGGTTATACTGATACAAACACTTCAAGCAGAACTGAAGAAGATGGATGTTGATCATTCTGGTACATCTACTACTGCATTCAAAATGACAGCTGGACATTACTGATGTCAGGCATGTGAGGAGCAAGAAGAGGGGGTGATAATGACATTTTGGCACAGTTTCTTATTTTACTGAATAGTGTATTATCCTTGTGTAACAGTAATAGTGAAGTGTAAATATAAATAGTTTTTAGTTTACTGCCAACACTGGCAGCTGGATAATGGCAAGTTGTTGTGGGTTCATCCATTATATTTATTGGTGTTCATACAAAAAAAAAGCAAAGAAATAATCAACTACTATTCAATTAATCAATTATTATTATTATTATTATTGTATTACAACATTTTGTTATAATATTTCCATATTTCATCAGATGGTCTCACAATACCCATCAAAAACCTATACAAGCATGATGTTAGAATGGAAAATGAGGAAATGATAAAATACTGCAATATTTAAATGTGATTCAACAAAGTTTGTTATCCATGATGAGGAGTACACACCTGTGTAGATTTTAATGCCCTTCCACCCCCAAGGGGCCAGTACCGGCCCCTGGAAGAGCAAAAAAATGCACATTTCAAATGGCTGTAACTCAAAGTCCGGTTAGCGTATCAAAGAGAAAATCAACAGGACAACTGCTTATGCTATGATTACTAAATAATGTTGGGCACAGTTTTCAGACATACATGGAAAGCTGGCATAAAGGTTTTTTAATAGTGATTACAGTAAAATATTAAATTTCAGCCTGTCCCTCATATATGTAATAAATGTTTGCACAATAAACATATTTAGATATCGAGTTGTCCATTAAAGATATTATTATTTTAACATTTATCATTTCTTTACTAAACGTTTTAAACTACATTACCCATATGTCTCTGTCATTCTATCAATGAACGGGAAACATGGCGCTGTAGTTCATTGAGAAGCTAGGGTTAGGGTTGGGATCTCGGTAAAGGAGTAATTTCTCACAACATGGAAACACTTTATAGTTAACTTAATGTATGAGTAACGTAATATTCACACTAAAACAAACTTTGTAAGATAAAGCGCTGTTTTATATGGGCTGAAAGGTAGTCCAATCACAGCGAGTTCTGCGATAGAGTCACAGCCAATCACAACACAGCTGAACAGATGCGTCACGCTTACTTGTCCATTTATGGTAAATGACGACAGATCTCCTTCGGTTCCGGCTGACGAGAAAGATTCCTTAAATATATAATTAATCTAATTAAATATAATAAAAATCACATTTTACAACGAAAGACTCCTTTGTGTTTTAAACTGATGCATAAATATATTTGAAAGAGATATAATTGCATCTACTAAAGTGCTTCTAACATTTACAGTAGATATGTAGTATATTAAAGGTATACATTTAATCACTTATTTATACCATTCTTTACCATTTGAACTCTTGGAATTAAAATAAATATAAATAAAAGCATAATGAATGTACTCGATTTTGTAATCATATTCCAATATTTAGTGTCAAAGACAAATGTAGTCCCCAAACTACTGCACAACAGTATAAAAATCAGTTAATTGTGAGAAAAAAATATATCCAGTTACAGAGGCAATCTATTATAGTGAAATATAACTACACAAATCGATATGATGAAGTATTATTTTTACAAACCAAGATATGAGATAAAATTCCATGTGAAAATATGTTTCTTTAAAGAATAGGGGGAAAAAATAACATTTTACATTCTCAACTTTAATACAATACAATATTGTGTTTATTGTTCACTTTTACTGTAACTAAATGAAAGGCAAATTCAAATAGTTAATGCATTTTATAAATGTTAAATATTTTCAGCAATAAAATGCTTCTATAAAATACATTCATGGGTATGTTACATTTACATTATCCAGGTACTGATATAATGATACCATAGATGTAGTTAAGGTGGACATTTACTATAGTGACACTGTAATAAAAGGTTTAATGAAACAAAATGCAAGACATTTTCAAGTCCATCTAAATGAAGAGGTAACAAACTCACAGAATAATGTCCAGAATGTCAATGTGTCATTTCTGTAATACTCTATATCAGCACCAAACAGAATTAAATAAATATTGATTGTTCTCAGAGGGTTTTCCTGAACACTCTCACTAACTTCAATTGTTCGGACAAACACCTGCTATACACACATGCAGAAATACATATTTGACTATAGTCGCAGCATTACTAGAACTTTTACCAAAACTCCGGATGAGCACTGGTGCTTCTTTGATAAAGGCTAGAATATGGAAAAAGATAAATTACTATTTTCAATATTGGTTCTGCACGTTTAAAGGAGATCATAAGGAGGAGTCCACGTGAAGACTTTTAAAAACTGTGACAGAGTGAAGGGTGCACCTCCCCGGACACACCCTAAGCATGACCAAACAACAACACCCAAAGACAGATATGAAGTGGACACCACCAGGAGAATGCAGGGGAAGACATGGAAACGAAGGCCTGAAGAATGTCGGTGTCCCATGGGAAGATGTGGAGAATGTGGTCACAGATTGGATACGTTGGAGGACACTTGTTACCCAATGTGCCCAGCACAGCACTTGATGATGATGTTGTGAGTTCATACATAACCGTAGGATTTCCTTCTGTAAAGAGTGTTGCACAATTAAATGTTAAATGCATTTATGTAATAAGTTCACTGATGTGTGGGCATTTCCATGATTAAAAGTATAGCAAGCTATATTCATATTTTAAAAAATAAAAAATAAAAATAAATAAATAACATGTTTCACATGCAAGCAGGACATTATCAGCAGTGTAAATGATCATGACAAAATAATCGAATATCTGATGTCATGTGACAAGTCAAATGATAATTTCCACTCTTGCAAACAGAGGTAGTTATGAGGTGCGGAGAGACATCATATATCATTGGAACATTTTGGGCCCAATCTGTAATCATTTTAAAGAATTCAATGGAATTAATATAAACTTTTATGTGTGGGACGTCCAACTGTCCAAGAAGGGGCACAACTGATTTACAAATAAGGTGATAAATATGTACAGGATTTGACTTTAATTTTAATTTACTGTGAGACTATTTAACAAATGCTTGATAAAATGTTTGATAAAGGGTTAAAAGCAACACATACATACCATTGCAATTATTTGCCTTTGCAGCTTTCTGTCTCCTTCATCCATTTCCGAAAGGCCCTTTTTGTCTTTTCAGCTAAAACAAGAGAAAAGAAAATATCATTATTTATAATATATAGGTTTATATATAAATATATATAGGAAAGAAGTTCTTATTGACCTTACAGTTTTTGGATTTAACATTATTAGGCATTAAAAGCATGATAAGTGTTGTGGTTACTCTGTATTTACAACAAAAATCACATTAAAACGACCAATACTGTGGTAAAAAGCATGGTAAGTGTTGTTTTTTACCGTGCTTCTACAACAAATACCATTTTGAAACTACACTTGTACTACTTTGAACCTGATTTGAATATGTTATATATATTGTGCAATATATTGCACGTCACGTGACAGTGTTTAATCACCCTAGTTTAGTATTTAATATAGAAAGTAATGAAAAGCAAAACCTCAGCGGAGGTGACAGATATAATGCAGTGACTGAACATGAGGGAGCTAACGTTAATCTGATTAATATCTGCAAACAGAAAAGACATTATATCAAACATTAGAACAGCGTATTTACGACTACTTACCAACATCCAGCACACGCGAACTGATGCCAAATATCGCGATGTGTTCTGAAGGAGACTTCTTCAGCGTGAGAACGGTCAGGAGTGAGAACGGGCTGACATTCACTGAGTGAATATTATGAAAATAGAATATATATTTCTCGCTAAAAATGTAATCAAACCTTATTTTTATGCAGAAACTAACTCAAAATATTGTTCATAGCAACCAAAACGTAGCAGTTTCACATTATTCTGGCGAGATCAGATAAATCTTTGCAACAACGCGCAAGCGAGTGATTATGTACATTCACTGAATGAATATTATGAAAATAAAATATATATTTTTTGCTTAAAATGTAATCAAACCTTATTTTGATGCAGAAAATAAAATATTGTTCATAGCAACCAAAACGTAGCAGTTTCACATTATTCTGGCGAGATCAGAAAAATCTTTGCAACAACGCCCAAGCGAGTGATTATGTACATTCACTGAGTGAATATTATGAAAATAGAATATATATTTCTCGCTAAAAATGTAATCAAAACTTATTTTTATGCAGAAACTAACTCAAAATATTGTTTTTTCACTAAAAAGTAGAGAAATGTCCGCCATGTTTTTTGTTCTCACGGCCGGGCTCTCTAAAGTCACGTGACTTGGACGCAAAACAATAGGCAAAAAAAAAAAAAAATGTAACAGTCATACAATTTAAGGGCCATTATTGTAACCCCTCTACGTTTTGCACTTTGGACCAACGTAGTCAGGATACGTTTTCATATGAGACTGGGTTGCACAAGTAACATGCTGTCTGTATTTGGGCAGTTCACGTGAGAGAATCGCTTTATTAAAGTCCCCGAGAATGATTAAAACAGAGTCCGGGTGTTGTTGCTCGCTCTCTTTGATCATACGTGCGCTTGCGGAGGAATGTAGACGCTCACCAGAATGAACGAGCAAAACTCCCGCGGCGAATAGAACGGTTTGCAGTTAATGAAGAGTGTTTCAAGATCTGGACAGCACATCTTCTTTAACACAGTTACATCTGAACACCACCTTTCGTTGATGTAAAAGCACGTCCCGCCACCGCGCGATTTCCCCGTTGATTCTGCGTCGCGATCTGATCTAAACAGCTGAAAGCCCGGCAGACTTAACACACTGTCCGGAATGGCGTCGTTCAGCCAGGTTTCCGTGAAGCACAGAGCAGCCGAGTTCGAAAAATCCTTATTTGTCCGTGAGAGCAGAAGGAGTTCGTCCGTTTTGTTGGGCAGAGAGCGGAGATTCGCCAGATGGATGCTAGGCAGCGGCGTTCTTAATCCGCGTTGTCTGAGCTTCACGAGGGCGCCGGCGCGCTTTCCCCGTCTGCGCGTCCTGAAGCGTCTAAACAGCGCTGCCGCTCCGCCGACTACAACATTCAACAAAACGTCTGAATAATCGAAATCCGGTAAAAGATTTTGTGGTGTGTACTGCGGAATGTTCAGCAGTTCATCCCTGGTAAAACTGATGGTGTTTGAAAAACAGAAAACAGGAAAAACTAACAAAAACAGAACAAACACTGAAGAGCTAAGCACTGTGGCTGCCATGCGCGGCGCCATCTTGATCTTGATTCCAGCGTTAAATCCGTGAATATATGATCATATGAATATATGATATTGAATATATATGATGTGAATATATGATATATGATCATATACAGTTTTACAACATAAACGCTGCCCAGGTTGCATAATTTCTTGAACGATGATGGAGAGCAGATCATTCAGAAGAAATGTGATGCAAACAATGGATAATATATTAATATTTCACGGATTTAACGCTTTTGTGGACAAAAAGTAGTTTTTTTTGTTTTTCAATGGACACTCATGGACATTTTACCCAAGTGCAACGGATTGGATTTATTTCGCGATAACTATTTCATTATAAAGGTATGAAGTCCCGTTTGATTTTTCGTGTTGTCATGTGTAAACCTGACACATATTTCAATTACTGGTGCTGGAGCATATCATAAAAAAAGATGCCGTAGATTGACCTTTATAACTTTCTAATGATATAATTTATCTTTATTAACTAATAAAGTTATATCATTAGAATATTAATATTTTAGATAGTATTTCCTTTGCCTGCTAACATGATCACGTCGAGCTAGGCGGCGTGGTTTCAGTAACCATGGCACCTCAGTTCCAACCACGTCCCGCCTCTTTGCCCATTTTCAGTTATCCGGGAGTGACGAGCGGTGACGCGCAGCTAAAATGGCAGCAGCCTCATTTTCGCCTCATAACTGCTCTTCAGACATCTACGGGTGACGTCATAGACACCACATCCATATTTTTTTACAGTCTATGGGCCCACCTCAACTTTTTGATTTGATAATCCAGCCCTCGAATGAAACTACTTGAAGAGCCCTGCAATAGAGTCATTGCAAACTGAACTATGCAAAACTTTGCTACGAGTACAGTGCAAAACCCCAAATTATGCGTGCAGAGCAGAATTAGGATTATACGTACTTATAAACACAATTAAAAAAAAAGCCAATTAAATTCCATGCTCAATTCACTTAAAAAATAGTGATAAAAGAGCTGAAACAAGAAAGAAACGCCCTCGGCCAGTTGGTCTTGGAGCTGACTACACAAACCACAACATGCCTGGCTGAGAATAAAAACTTAGCCAGACCAAACCAAATAATTATAACACAAAACAAAAAATACCTAAAATATTGGACAGACTCAACAGCCCAACAAAGTAAATTGGAAAGTTATTTGGCCCTTAATATATGAATTTGCAGGATACCTGAGTACAGTGACCAACCCTAAGTCAGTCAGTCAGCCAATGGGACCCAATGTTGTTTTGGGCCCCATTGACTGATGGCATTGAAAAAAGTTGAAACAGTCTTCAGAATGTCTTCTTTCTTTCTTTTCCATAGAAGATACAAATGCACACAGGTTTTGGACGACATGAGAGTGAGCAAATAGTTACAGAATTGTATGTTTGGGTGAACTACCCTTTTAACATTTACAATTAATATTCAGCTTAAATGTTGCAAGGATGTGTAACAGAACAATACAAGTATTTTTTTGTAATGTACTTTTAAAAAATGCTGTCTGAAAGATATCGGTCATAAATTAAATACCAGTGGTGAGGTCTTACAATGCAAATATAGTCATATTGCTGGAAATTGTGTGATCAGTGTCCAGATGTGTAGTGAGCCAGGATCTTTACATGAAGTGCCTTCACTTGTGTTTACAATATACTGATTCACTAAGGAGTTAACTGATACACACAATGAGTGGTCGTTAACATATTGCAATGTGTAACGGTAGGGAGCATTGGAGTTGGAGATCCACATGCAGGCTTTATTTACAGAAAGAGCGTAGTCGTACAGGTAGTGGGTCAAACACCAGCAAACAGGAACAGGAAGGCAAGGCAAAAAGAGTAATCCAAAACACAGGCAATGGTCAAGGCAGGCAGCAAATGATCATCAAACAAGGAATCAAGTCCAGGGTCAAAAACACAGGTCTGGCTAGGCAGGACAAGGCAGAAACAGAATGCAAACCAATGGCTAAACAAAACCCAGCCCTGTGTGTGTGTGAGAGAGAGTGCAGCTTATAAAGGGTCACTGATGGGAAACAGGTGTGAGTGCATGATTGGTTCCTAGATGGGGAATTGTGGGAAACAGAGTCCATATGATAAAGCAGAACAAAGACCCAGGGCACATGTAACACTATGGAGTTTTGTTGAGTGTTTTTGAGGGTTACTTACTCATTAATAATAGTGTCAGCCCCCAAATCTATAGATAGCAGCTCCCTCCTCATTTTAAGTCTATGGGTCTTTATCACCCATTTTATTGACTGACCATGATTCATTCGAATCTCTTTTCAAATACCCAGGAGAGAGCTATTTACAACATATGGAGGGGCAAGACAACCAGCAAATAAAATATTGCTTGTTATTACTGATGGACAGTCACATGACAGGAACTTATTGACACAGGCATCATCAGAGGCAAATGCAAAGAGCATAACACGATTTGCGATTGGGGTTTGTTCTTCTTCACATTTAAATTTAACTTTTCAAATTCCCATGCATTTCTCAATGCTTGTTACAATAATTTCTTTTTAAGGAAAAATGTTTTTTGTCCCCAGGTCGGCAGAGCTTTTAATAGTTTAATTTTTTTTTTTTTTTTTTTTTTTTTTTTTAATAAATTGATTTATCCTTAAAAGATGTCAATGACATTTAGTGAAGTTCCTAAATGTAATTTCGGGAGGAGTGAACCAATCTAATCTTTCAGTTAACTGCTGGAGCATATAAGCAGCCATTCACTTTGCTCCAGCATCAGACGGTTTGGCATCCCTCCACCTCCCCAGCTGCACCAACATAATTTAGGCATTTTGCTACCACACTCATCTTCCAAGCATTATTCATCCCACTGGGGAGGTATATCTAAGCTCAAGTTGAAGCTGTTTCCTCGAGCCCCTCCACTGCTGACAGCAAGCCACATACGCTAAACCTTAGATTATATGGGCAAAAGAACTCGTGAGTTTTTCTTTCCTAACTTCTGTTGATTTGTTGCAGGAACCCAGACGTCAGGTGATTCCTCCAGAATGGAGTTTGCACAGGATGGATTCAGCGCAGCTTTCACATCATATGTAAATAATCATACAAATGTACCAAATCCTTAACATTAAACTCTTCAGAACAAGTGAATGATTACAGTGCAGTAATATTTTCATCAGAGATTTTACAAAGGTTGAAAGTATATGTACTACATAATTAGGAATATACTATCAAAATATATTAACCCCAGAAATAACATTTTGTCCTTTAGTTATTCAGCGTTTGTAACGAATATAATTTTTGTATAGTTATTTTATGACTAAAAGGGCATTATATGGGGTATCTTGAGATGTTCTATTTGTATCCAAATCCAGTACAGTTTTGTTTTGCTTTTTTGTTCAGGGAAGCGTGTTAATGAGTGCTGTGGGAGCTTTCCAGTGGAAAGGTGGATATCAGGAATATTTTCCAGACTACTCCTTTCAAACAGGCACTGAGCATGAAAGCTATCTAGGTGAGGCTTTTTTTTTGAAACACTTAAAATATAGAAGTCGTGAATTTAGAGTAATTTTCTTCTATTCAGCAAATACAACTTAGAACATACATACTATTGAACTAATGCATTTTGTCTGAAGGTTATTCGATGGCTATTGCAACCATTTCAAGGACCAGCTTTGCTATCCTAGGAGCCCCGAGATACAAACATAAAGGACAAGTCTTTGTTTCACAACTCAGAACCAATCAATTTAAACAGCTGCTGGACTCTCCCAAGGTTGTTCCCTTACTTTTTTTTTTTTTTTTTTTTGGTCAAAACCATGCATAAAAACAGTATTATTAGCTATGTTTCCAACTAAAGTTGCAATATACCAAATCATTCTGATGACAGACTTTGGCTCAGGCATTTCAGAATGACCAAACCAACATTTGAGATGCTGTGCAATGAAATTAGTCACCTTTATCCAGTTAGCCACTCACATCCACTGTTGAGTCACGTGAGGGTTTTTTTTTTTTTTTTTTTTTTTTTTTTTGCAGGAATTTATGCACATCTTGGCCTTCCTTCCAACATATATATATATATATTTTTTTTATTATTATTTTTTTTTTACGCGATATCCGAAAATGTCAACCCAATAGGTGGATTTTCACTATACAATAACTGCAATAAATAAGCAATTGCAATGGTTGTAGAGCAAAATCAGCTCTCTACAAAATTACACTTTCACACATTCTGTACAGTCTTGCCTTAAATTTTACTGTTTAGAGATCATGTCTGAACAGGACCTATTGAAAATGTTTTGATGCTTGTGTGAACAAACCAGCAAAATGACCAGTGTTAGCATGTACAAATCAAAATTGTGCTTTGGACCATTTGTAAAGTTTAGACAAAGATAACAAAATCAATTTACCATTACATCTGTGAATAAAAATGATATCAAATTGGACAAAGAGTGAAACTAAAGAAATAATGGCATTTTTTTCAACAATTGTTCAAATAATGGTATAACCATACTATGAACGTTCACTTGGTCTGAAGAGTTTAATGTTAAGGATTTGGTATATTTCTGTATTTATACACATATAATGTGAAAGCTCTGTAAAAAGATGAAGATGAAGCAGCAGATCCAGTATATTTACTGGAAAATGCATTTAGCCAATTTACAATAAATAACAAATTAACACCATATTAGCTGGTGGACAACTAGTCCTATGCCAACCAGTTCACTATAGGGCAGAAGCAAACTCATCATTTCAAAACTGACTGACACAATTTAATTAAACTTGTGTAGTCACCTTTTTAGTTTTTTGAAGAAACAAATTGAATATTTAATATGCAAATATTTTTTACAACTTCCAAGTGTCTTTAGGGATGGTGCAGTTGTTAGTGGCAGCAGTGAGAGTTAGTCTTATGTCTCAGCATTATGTACATATACATATACATATACATTACATATAGAGCCAATTGCTGGTCTTATCAGAACAAGAAGGCTCAAAGCATAAATGTACAGTATCATGTTACTATCAGCAGGGAGTATAGATCATTTTAATGTTCAAACTTCTCTCTTCTCAGCCTCAGATTGGCTCATATTTTGGAGCTGAGGTGTGTGTGGTGGATTTGAACAAGGACTCCAATACAGACCTACTTTTGGTATCGGCTCCAACATACATAGAGTCTGACCGGGAGGGCATAGTGTTTGTTTACATCACGCGTCAGGTCAGTGATATTTGAGTTTCAATTAACAAATAAAACTTTTAAAAAGAGTTCAGGTAAGAGTGAACTTACTCTTGTGTCTGTTTAATCCAATTTCTCCTCTCTCTGTTATATCTTCACAGTCAAACTTCATTTTTTCGTATACACTGGTGGGCATGGCAGGTCAGAGGGGTCGGTTTGGCTCTTCTCTGGCCAGTCCAGCAGATCTGGATGGTGATGGTTTCATGGATGTGTTGGTTGGAGCTCCTTTAGAGGAGGATGGACAGGGCAGCATCTACATCTTCAATGGAAGAGATGGAGTTATCATTTCAAAATACTCACAGGTGAAAAAGATGTGGGTTGATGGCAGTTTAAAGGGATAGTGCACATAAAAATTAAGTCAATTTTTAAAAAATTTTATTCAACCTCAAGTGTCACCTTTCTTGCATTACCTTTCCTTGACTCACTTCATAGAGTCTAATATTGTAATATTTTTGTTAACTCTTTCATTCCCTCTTGAATGAAACAGAGGATTGTTGGATCGTCTGTACGATCAGGTTTGCGGTTCTTTGGGATTTCATTGAGTCAGTCTTCTCTAGACCAGAGTCAAGACAACCTTCCTGACATTGCTGTTGGGTCCAAGGGAGCAGTTCTGCTTCTCAGGTCTGTTTTCTGTTATAAAGAACTAAAATCTATACAAATACAGTTTCAGCCATAATCATTCATATGTGTTATATGTGGATCATTCAGGTCCAGACCCATCGTGCTCTTGGAAACCAAAGTAACTTACAACCCAACCAAAATACCAACCAATGACCAAACAGACTGTACAAAGCCATTGCAAAACACCCTGACTGTGTGCTTCACCATGAGTGCATACCAACATCGCATAACAGGTTTATTCGTAATATAATTACATGTTTTTATATTTTTACATCTCATATCGTCATATACTCTGCTTGAGGTTTATAGTATTCTGGTGTGCTCTTAAAATCCGGTATTGGTGCATTGCTAATATTTTTGGGCTTTTATGATCAAACACATTTTCTAGGTTTGGTTGCAAATATTAATTATACCATAATGCTGGATGCCAAGCGACATAAATATCAAGCATACTTCTCACCCAAAAACCGGCTACACAGTGATGTGATGAACATAGGGCTGCAGGAAGTATGCCAAAGTCATGCTTTCTTTATAGAGGTAAGCATCAAATATCATTTTTGTTTTGCATTTATAAAGAGATTTTCAGTGAATCCGATGATACTAGGCTATAATTTAGGACTAAAAAAATCATTCCTGCTTCTTATACTTAAAACTTCATTATGTTTATTTCATACAGTTTTGTTATAATGTAACTTTTATGGGCTTGCATTAAAAAGTGTAGTTACAAATGATCTTCTGTTGAAATTCCACATAAAAACATTTAAACACAACACACACACTATTAATTACAACTTGATTATTTACACAGCAGCAAGAAAATTAACAGGATGTCAAAGAGTATGTAACCTGATAAAGAGCCAATGATCTATATATTGTGTTTTTAACTGTGATGAAACTTTAAATGTTTAATATTATATTCAATGATTCAATATTTAATTATATTATTCAGTTTAATATTATATTTAACATTTTAAGAAATATGATGGGGACATAACAAGAATCAAATACAAAGCAAGAGTGACCCAAGTATATCCGTAGAGTGTTTTGTTAATAACAACTCTTATTATTTCTCGTTTCCGTAAGGCTTGTTCAGAAGATGCTCTGAACCCGTTGTCCAATCAGTTAAATTTCACATTTGAGGGTCTTCCATCAGCAAGAATGCAAAATTTGAGACCAATACTGCTGCCAGAGATAAAGACCTCCACAGACTACAATGTAAGAGTTCATCTGTGTTAAGAGCAGAAGTTAGCAGAACTTTATCACATATGAACAATTCATGAATTTTTCTGTGCCCTCACTTTGTTTTATAGCTAGATTTTGAGATAAACTGTGGAACTGATAATTTATGTGTTGACGACCTCCGAATGGATTTCAATTTCTCTGGGTGAGCAAATCATTTGCTCTATTTCTGAGCTGAATTATTAAAAGAAATGAATAATTCCAAATCATATCGATGCTTATGAAAGTATTTACGAATCTCTCTTTGGTGTCTGTAATCCAGGGCTACAAACATAGAGGTTGGGATAATGCAGGAGATCAATGTGACAGTGTTTGTAGAGAACAGAGGAGAAAACTCATACAACACTCTCTTCACCCTCAAATACCCCTTTGGACTTTCCTACAGGAGATTCACATCTAAACAGGTAAACATAGGCACATATGCTGAAACTGAATTAATAATAACAATGGCATTTCTAAAGCAAAATAGCTATAAAGATGCAATGAATTTTTGAATGAAACTTAAAATAACAGAGCCACATTAAAAAAAATATTTTCAAACCATGTAACAAATGGAATGTTAATTAGCATGTTTGGTCCCACTTTATATTAAGTGGCCTTAACTACTATGGACTTACATTTAAATTAATCATTTGATACAATGCACTTATTGTGTACATACATGTTTTTACATTGTACTTACATTTTAAAAACACTTGCATGTAATTACATCTGTAATTAATTTCTGTAATTACATTTATAATTACACTGTTGACCCATCCCTTACACCTTACCCCTACCCTAAACCTACCCATACCCCCATACCACCAAAGCTTTCCCTAACCTTATCTGTATCCCACCTCAATAGCAGCAAAAATGTTTTGCAATTCAGTATGAACCCAATAAGTACACTGTACTTATTTTTTTAGGGAAGTACATAGTAGTTAAGGCCACTTAATATAAAGTGGGACCTGCATGTTTTATGTGTGTGTGTGTGTGTGTGTGTGTGTGTGTGTGTGTGTTGAAATATATGATAAACGTTCTGTATGAGCAGGGCAGAGTGGAGTGTGTGTCTCTGGATGCTGAGCGAGGAGTTACTCTGGGAGAAACCGCTTGCCAAATCAGTAAACCCATCCTCAAGGGAAACACTCAGGTCAATAATCACACCGCTGACATGAACATTTGCTCATGTGGAGGAATGCATGTTAATGGTTAAACAGATAATCATTATTTTGCTCAAAAATTATTAATAACAATTGTTCTCATTTGAGACATTTCTTTTTACATTTCATGAGAATTATTGCACTTTCATATAAACACAAATCAAGAGAACATCGAATCATAGACAGTGTTTATTTTATAGTCAAGATTCATGTTTAGATTTATTACAATTAGTCCCAGAGAAGGTTTGCTCACTGATTTAGTCACAGATGGGCAGTACAAATACTTCATTCATTCATTTGAGCAGAATGTCACAATGGAGATCACTGAACTCCAACAAACACATCTGCCCGTATTTTCAGATCAGCACATGGTTGTAAAATTGGGAAGATTAACAATACAATAATTTATCGATTTAAGAAGAAAGCTCTGATTCGGGTGTTTAAACTCCCCGAATCAACCCCAAACATGAAAGCTCATGAAGGCTTGTTACTGATAAAAAAAAAAGAAAAAAAAAAAAAGAAAAAATCCAGTAGGCCAACATTGCAGCGATTATGCTTAATTGATCTAGAGAAGCAGGAATCGTGATCACGATTAAAATACTATTAATTGTCCAGCTCTACTCATTTGCATATACACACTCATTTACTGACTTGATTACTTTTAAACTCAAAGCAGTTTACAAACACTTTTATCCAGAGACTTTTATGTCTGTGTGACTGTTCAACATGTTCTGTTGTCATATGACTTACAACAACTTTAATTAGTCCAAAATTTAGTCTTATTCTGTGTTTTTTTTTTTTTTTTTGTTCAAATTCTAGGTTGTGTTTGACATTACATACAGCATTAATAAAGAACGTACACTGGGCAAAAATGTGACATTTGCTGCTGAGGTCACGAGGTATGACATCATCTTTGTGTGCTATAAGTTGTTTGAGTGAAGTCAAAGCGTGAAACAGCCTTTGACCTTGAGCTCTAGGAGGATTCTCACATGATCATTTTTATCAGAAATGGATAAATGATACTAATAATCAAAACCTCCATCTCTCACAGTGGAAATGACAAACACTCAATCAACAGTGAGTTAAAAAAACAGAAAACCATCGATGTCAAATACGCCATCTATATTGCCTTGATAAGGTTAGTGCTCTGCTCCATGTTTTTGTATAAAAATAATACCACATTTTCTATTATCCTATACTGTAATATTGTCATTTTCTTTCTTCATTTTAAATAAAAGGCATGAAAATTCCACCATCCACATTAATTTTACTTCAGGGAAAAGTGATCTTATGAAACCCATCCAGCAGATAATAAGGGTATTTATTTATTTATTTTATTTATCTTAAAATTATTATAAAAAAGCTTTATAGTAAAATCTCAGAAATGCTGAATGACAGATTTTAACAGAATTTATTTTAATAACGCTCAAATTCTTATACTGTACATAACTCTTCCTTACTTTCTTTTTGCCTCTTTCAGGTTCAGAATGACCTCAGAGAATTAACTTTCAAAGTGTTCATCAGAGTACCAGTGAAACTTGGTGATACTGACATCTGGACTAATTCAAATCTGCAAGTGTGTGAATTTAGTTCTTATCTCATAAGCCACATGTTGATTATACACTGATTATTTTAATTAAATAATGTCTGTATGATGTAGGGAAGAAAAACAGCATCCCATCCTTCACCCGTAATTGTTCAGAAACTTTCACCAAAATTTCACCAAGGGAAAGGCCTGTGTACTTTTGCATCCATTCCTTTTTCTTTTTGGAACCAAGAAGTCACAGTAATTTTGTTTTGGCCTTTATTCATATAAAGCAACAAGCAAAGGGATGAAAATTATTCAATGTCATCTTTTTTAGACGTTTTGTAAAGGCACTAGAGGGCGAATCGGGGTATCTACCGTTCATTCATGTTTTGATTTGATATTGAAATCAGAAAAATTAGAAAACCACACTTTTTTTCGTTTTTCATTTTCAAAATGAAAACGAAAACAAAAAATTGGCTTGATTTTTATTTATTCGTTCTGGGGTTGGAAACAAATAACCAGTTTGAATATTCGATCTCTACATGTGGGCGGGAATGAAACGCCTCTTTCCGCTGATTGGTCAACCAGACGCCAAACCATGTCGTCATCAGTTGTTCATCGGTTCCACTCAACAGAATAAAAGTCTTTCGCTCTACAGCTGTACTGATTCTTAACGCGTTTATTCTACATTTAATCTCTTTCTCACGAAATATTAATTTACTTTACAGCTGCACACAATTACCCCCATTCTACAACGTTGGCACAATGCCTGTTTTATTGAAGTGACCAACTATAAAAATCTAGCGAAGCTGCTCAACGCACTGGGCAGTGAATTAAAAAGTGCAAATCATAGCCTATTGATGTAAATATCTACAGCAGTCATAACTTTTGTTTTAGACAACACCCTGAGTTTTGGACATGGGTTGAATTTGAAATGTATGAAAATATATTACATGTTATTAGTTCATCAAAGCGGTGCTATAGAGAGATGGACTTGGGTGCGAATTGGATGATTTGATGACGGAGGTGAACTTGTTTATGCCAATTTGAAATAGGCTATCACACATTTAAAAAAAGTAAAATAAATAAATAAAGGGAAAAATGTTAAAACTGTTAAAAATAACCATTATAGTACTCTCTTAAGAAGATATCAATTATATTTTATTAATATTAGGCTATATATCACAACCCTGAAATAACACTAACAATAATGAGATAAAGAGTATTTTTATAGCCTATTTATTGTCATCTTTCTGTGTCAGAAATTAACTGTAATTGATTTAATTGATTAATTGATTTTCAGGGGATTTTAAGATTTTTTCCTAATCTTATTAAATATGTAGCCTATGCTTTCTTTAATGTTAAATTCTTAAATTTAGTCATTTAAATTACAATAATATGATGCTATACGTTGTTACCAATTAAATCAGTTTCAACCAAAGCCTTGCAGAGGTGTCAAAGAAGCACCACCTGAAGTTGCTTTTAGATTTATGAGTTGTTAGATTGCTCAGAGAGGGCAGTATATGTGTAGGAATTACAATTGAATACAGAAAATTTTAAATTACAAAATGAAACGATAACTGGATCATGAAATTAATGTCACCAGTAGGTGTCAGCAAGTCATTGTGTCAATGATTGAGTCATTTATTTAAGCGATTCGTTCAAAACGCTGATTCATTCAAGAATATATCAATTGGATCTCTATAATCACTCGGTCAACTGATTTGTTCAAAGACTCTGATTCATTCAGGAATGAAACACTGCTCAGTCACACAACGGTTCTGATCTGCATTGAAAGTTTAGTTGCAGAGAAAATAAAACACTGTTCTGTGTGACATTCATTAATACTCAATATTAATGAAATAAATTCAGAATATTACCTCAAACAAAAGTTATAACTTTAAAAAAAAGCAAAAAAATAGCATGTTGCCTATTATATATACATACTGTATATTTGACATGTCCTACACTTCTCTATGAAAAAAAAACAAACCTCAAAATAGAATATATATATAGTCATAACCTATCTATCATTTCAAGTCCATCCCATGTTGTCTAAAACAAAAGACATTTTTACACTCAATGTATCAAAATTGTAGGCTGGGGGTAGTTGTGTGCAGCTGCAAAGTAAGTTTTTCATGAGAAAGAGATTAAATGTAGAATAAACGCGTTAAGAATCCGTACAGCTGTAGAGCGAGGGACTTTTATTCTGTTGAGCGGAACCGATAAACAACTGGGGCACGTTCAAGCTCAAACCGGTGCGCAACGTTTTGCTACGTTTTCCGGGTTGAACGACATGTTTCCTGGAAACGGTGTGCAACGAGTTTGAGATGCGTTTTCTCTTGTTTGGTGGGCGTGTCAGAAATGTCAGCCCAATCAGCGGCAAGATGTATATAAACCACACGGTATTAAAGAGACAGCTCGCACAATGAGTAATGTAATATAAAAATACTATACTTATATATTTTGCTGTTGTATTGAGAAGTGACACTTTAATAAACGTTTCTATACTCCTCTGATTATATAATGGTAAATATTACAATATCAAAGCACAACAACAGTGATCAGCAATAATGATAAGCCTAATTAATACTACAAACAATAAAAATAATATAGATCATAACACAGTCTTAAAGGTCCGTGTACTTTTGCGTCCATTCGTTTTTCCTTTTTTAAACCAGAAATGAAATATGGAAAATGTGGTTTCTTTGTTTTTTATTTTAACATTGATGAATAGAATTAGCAGATACAAGGCAATTTTCTTTATGCAAGATTAATATTTTATTAAAAATAACATAAATGATATACAAGTTGTTATTTACCCAGCTAGCAAAAAGTCGTCTATTAGACGTTGAATAGACGTAAACCTTCAACGTCTAATTACGGTCCACTGAAGGTTGAAAATGAAAATTGAAAAGACGTCAAATTTGTCCAACTTTTCAACGTTGAAAACAGGTCGATCTTCAACGTCTAATTATGGTCCACTGAAGGTTGAAAATGAAAATTGAAAAGACGTCAAATTTGTCCAACTTTTCAACGTTGAAAACAGGTCGATCTTCAACGTCTAATTACGGTCCACTGAAGGTTGAAAATGAAAATTGAAAAGACGTCAAATTTGTCCAACTTTTCAACGTTGAAAACAGGTCGATCTTTAACGTTTACTAAATGCCTATTGTCAATTCTCAAGTCCACATTAACATGCCAAATAACATTTTATATTAACATATGAATGAAACAAAGCTTTAAAGGGTTAGCTTATAATAACTTTATTAAAACAGCACATTTTAAATAGTGCAAACAGTCAAATAACCAACATAGATTTCACATTAGAGTCAGTGCAATAAACATAGGTTGGTCCAGTAACCAACACAGATTTCACATTAGAGTCAGTGCAATAAACATAGGTTGGTCCAGTAACCAACACAACACAGTTCACTTTCCAAGAGTCAACAAAACACAACTCTAAGAAAATGTACACTAAATGGTCACACTTTGCGACCTCCACCTCCAGCTCTCCCTGGAGCATGTTTAAGTGTCTCAGCCATGGCAGCCCTGATTTCCACTTCTGTGGCTGTTTTACTCCACTTCATTACTGCGGCTGCAAAAGAAAATATATTAGATGGTGCATGAATAAACCACGTCTTACATCATTACGCTGCATTCACGCGGGGCGTCAACGCTTGATGGAGGGCGTGTCTGAAGCTTGTGTTGACGCGACCGTTATAGTGATTACAGCCAATCACATTACTTTCCGGTGTTGCACGAACGCAATTGGCTGCGACTGCTCTAGGGTATTTGCATAGGGCGATCTGATTGGATGACGCCTGCGTTGGCACTTGAAAAGTTGAGAAATCTTCAACTTCTGCCGCTTTCAACGCAAGTGAAGCGACGCGACGGAACCCACAATTCAGTTCGGCAACGCATGACGTCACCCATTCAAAGTAAACGAGAAGCGTTAACGCCGGCGCCCCGTGTGAATGCAGTGTTAAGGCCCCTACTACACATTGTATTTATATTTTATCAATTAACAATTGCATGGATTTGCATACCTTCCCAAAAGAAATAGAATTGGTAAGCTAAATTAGATATATACAGGTGCTTCTCAAATTAGAATGTCATGAAAAAGTTAATTTCAGGAACTCAAATTAACAGGTGAAACTAATATATTATATAGACTAGTGGTGGGCCGTTATCGGCGTTAACGTGCTGCGTTAATGTGAGACTCTTATCGGGCGATAAAAAAAATATATTGCCGTTAAAGGGATAGTTCACCCAAAAATGAAAATTTGATGTTTATCTGCTTACCCCCAGCGCATCCAAGATGTAGAGGTCTTTGTTTCTTCAGTAGAACACAAATTAAGATTTTTAACTCCAAGCGCTGCCGTCTGTCAGTGGTACAATGCAAGTCAGCGGGAACTTCGACTATAAAAGTAAATAAAACACGACAGACAAATCCAAATTAAACCTTGCGGCTCGTGACGACACATTGATGTCTTAAGACACGAAACGATCGGTTTGTGTGAGAAACCGAACAGTATTTATATCATTTTTTACCTCTAATACACCACTATGTCCAACTGTATTCATCAATCGATTCGTGAGGTCTGATCGCGCTCTGACAACGGCAGTGATGTCTCGCGCATATACTTCAATGAGTGCTAGACATCACTTCCGTTGTCAGAGCGCGATCAGACCTCACGAATCGACTGATGAATACAGTTGGACATAGTGGTGTATTAGAGGTAAATTATATAAATACTGTTCGGTTTCTCACACAAACCGATCGTTTCTTGTCTTAAGACATCAATGTGTCGTCACGAGCCGCATGGTTTCATTTGGATTTGTCTGTCGTGTTTTATTTACTCTTATAGTCCAAGTTCCCGCTGACTTGCATTGTACCACTGACAGACGGTAGCGTTTGGAGTCAAAAATCTTAATTTGTGTTCTACTGAAGAAACAAAGACATCTACATCTTGGATGCGCTGGGGGTAAGCAGATAAACATCACATTTTCATTTTTGGGTGAACTATCCCTTTAATCTATTCTCAAATTGGGGTTGGGAGCTGGGTCTATTCTACGCAAGCTATGATGACTTTCACCTTGATATTTTAGCGCGGATGTATTCCTAGCCGAACTGACCCTTCGTAAAGACCCGCCCCCCTTAGTTACTGTTGCTTTGTCTGTCAAGCTGTGGCGCTGTGACGCCACACAGTGATAAATGCATCACGGAGCAAAGAGGACACTGACAACACGTCGACAGACAAGACAGAGCAGGTTACTTATGATATTAAACCAAGTCCCAGCTTTAAAGCTGTGTAGTTTTTTTAAGAAATTCAAACAATAAAAAACGTTTTGTTGCTCTTTAATGTGTCGTGACCATGGTCGTGACAGATTGACTCAAGAGGCTCGTAAACCGATCATTTCTTACTACGAGTCCATTTATAGCATCAAATAAACATGAATGAACATGAGAATCAATGTTGTTTCAAACGCGGAAAGATGTCAATATACAAAATTTTTCAAGTTTAACTCCACCGAGGTTAATCTTCTAACTCCTGTCTGCTTTGTTGGACGAAATGGCGGATTACTTTTAGACACTAATTGCGTCCCAAATGACGCACTATACACTATGCACTTCTACACTATGTACTTGTGCACTGCACTCATCCATGTAGTGTGTGAATTATATAAGGTTATTTTGTCATTTAACAACGGAGTCTGATCCTCCCTTCCCCTCCATTACGTAATTAAAGCTGCGACAGTTGAGTGCACAAAGTGTCCAACATTCCACACTTCGTTTTTTCCGTTAATTTAGTGCATCATCCGGGTATTTAAAGTGCACTTTTTCTTTTTGGAATTTTCTGTGTGAACGCACTACTGCACTATTTATACTTAAAAACGTCATAGAATAGTGCATAAGTACGCCAATTGGGACGCACCTATTATTTGGGTAGCTCACATATTCTGAATGTCTTTGGCAGAATTCAAATGAGCCATTTTAATCTAGATTAATTCCAAGATTAATCTAGATTAAAAAAAAATAATCTATGCCCACCTCTAATATAGACTCATTACATGCAAAGTGAGATATTTCAAGCCTTTGTTATAATTTTGATGAATATTGGCTTAAACCCCCAATTTCAAAATCTCAGATTATTACATAAAAAAAAAGAAAAAAAAAAGATTGTAAATACAGAAATGATGGCCCTCTGAAAAGTATAATCATGCATATGTACGATTTCAAAAATATTTGAAATGCCCAGTGCCTTAATATAGACACCACACAGTTTTGTTCTAATACATAAAAATAAAATAAACTCCGTTTAAAAAAACAAGTACTGAGTACATATGCATGATTATACTTTTCAGAGAGCCAACATTTCTGGATTTAAAATCCCCCCCTTTTTTTTTTTTTTTATCAATTTTGATGTAATATTCAAATTTTCTGAGATTTTGAATTTGTGGATTTCATAATCCATAATCAAAATTATAACAAATAAAGGCTTGAAATCTCTCACTTTGCATATAATGAGTCTATATAATAAATTAGTTTCACCTGTTAAAGGTCCAATATGTAGGAATTTTGTAATAAAATATTACCAAATCACTTGAACAGTGTTATATATTTCCTGCAGTTGTGTACTTACAATATCCCAAAAGTCCCCAAAGATTTTTAATTTCAGAGAAATTTAAAATTTTAAATAATTGTCCATCCCAGAAATGTTTTTCACTTGTCGCCTGTCACTGACGTAATATCCACGTTCTCCCTGGTTTCCGCTGTATAGTAACCAGAGCCCTCTGATTGTAACCAAGGCGACAGACGTGGACAACTGTGTAGTTCGAAATGTCTATCTGCACGCTTGTTGTTTCGTTCAAACATTATGGACCATGGCAAGCAGACTTTAGATAAAAAAAGGAGAACTAAAACGTGGATCAACATCAGCGCGGTGTTTTCGAGATGTCGAGAGCTCTACGTCCGAGACTAACTTCCACTTGACGCTGCTCTTACATGTACTTTATTAGACAGGTAAGAAAATGTACGTAAAACTAATCAATGTTATATAGTTTACATGATGAAATGTTAGAATAGGATCTGTATGTTATTCTAATGAATATAAAAATTGAAATTACTGCTAGTCTCATACAGACAAACTAACACATAGAATAACATTATAACTTACAATACACTAGTTTAGTTTGATCGTGTAACGGTTTGACCAAGTGAAACAGTGCTGCAAGTTTCATTCGTCTAATAAACTGAGCTGTGAGTAGTAATTCAACACTTCCGTGTATTTCGGTAGAATTGTCAATATTCCTTTATATTCGCGGGACTCGTGTCGCGTGTCTTGTAGGAGGTTAGCAACCCCTAGCGGCGAAGAAATTTACATATTGGACCTTTAAGTTGAATTCCTAAAATTAATGGACTTTTCCACTATTCTAATTTGAGAAACACCTGTATAAACATGAAAAATGCAGTTACCTTTTACCACAGAGTAAAGAACGGTATCCTGGAAGGCTTTTTTCTCACTGCGACCCCGCCCCTTCATGTTGAAAGTAGCCATTAGGCTGTTGGTGAAAAGCCTGAGAAAACATGCAGAAAATCATATAGTGAGGTCAACGCCTACATTCTACAAATATTCCTTTGTGCTTGCATTATTCCTAATGAATCGTCTCTTTCTGCATTTATGCTTTTCTATGTGCTAAGAGGAGGGCAAACAGAGCAGGCAATGAGTAAAAATTTAACTGCATAATACATTCTATATTCTGAGCATGTGACAGTTGTTTAATACCTGCCCATTACTTTATGGACGCAGTCCTTGTTATTCCTCCCTCCCACCTTTGAGAGCTGGGACACCTGTACATGACACATGAAAAGCCATTCAATACATTATGAATAAACCAATGGTGTTGTAAATATACTGATTGTTGCCAGATTGAGCTTAAAGCTTAAAACTAGTCATGTTGACTCATCCATACAATAACACAGTGGTTCCCAACCACATTCCTGGAGTATCCCCAACACTGCACATTTTGCATGTCTCCTTGATCAAGCACACCTGAATCAAGTCATCAATTCATTAGCAGAGACTCCAAGACCAGAAATGGGTGTGTCAGACAAAGGAGACATGGAAAATGTGCAGTGTTGGGGGTACTCCAGGAATGTGGTTGGGAACCACTGCAATAACACATCCTATAAAGCTGTGTGCATGTTAACAGATGCTGCGAAAAGCATATTTTTTGCACAATATAGATAATTTAGACTTTTTGGAGACTTGGAGGTCTAGTCTTATTGACGGTTTAGTCCAATTTCTGTAGAAATCATACCCTTTGTTCCCAGAGGTTGCGTTCCTTGAGACGTGCCTCTTCTTCAGCAAAATCTTCAAAGGTTTCTAGCCTAGCAACATGGACAGCAGAATTCAGCGGCTCATAGTGCCTTCCGACTCTTTTTATCTCATCAAGAAGTTCAACTAGCTTTCCAAGCACTGACTTCTGGTATTCTGTGGAAGAAAATACATTAATTTATTTATTTTTGTTACTTTATGATTATTAAAGAATCATACAATAATAAATATTGACCATGGACGTACTAGCTTGAGACATGGGGAATAAGCCTCTCTCGGACTGTGATGGCATTTGAACTCCACGCTGAGGTGTGCGAGAACGCCTAGATCCTGAAAAATAAAAAAAAACAGCATTGAAGCTCATTGAAATCATTTTTTAAAGACAGCTGCTCCTGCAATAATGTCAGTAAGTGAGGTAGGAGAATTGACAACTATGAAGAATGCAACTGATCATGGACTCACTGGATGAGGACGCCCGACTCTTTCTGCTCCCGGACTGTGATGGCTTTCGAACTCCACGCTGAGGTGTGCGAGAACGCCTAGATCCTGAAAAATAAAAAAAACAGCATTGAAGCTCATTGAAATCATTTTTTAAAGACAGCTGCTCCTGCAATAATGTCAGTAAGTGAGGTAGGAGAATTGACAACTATGAAGAATGCAACTGATCATGGACTCACTGGATGAGGACGCCCGACTCTTTCTGCTCCCGGACTGTGATGGCTTTCGAACTCCACGCTGAGGTGTGCGAGAACGCCTAGATCCTGAAAAATAAAAAAAAACAGCATTGAAGCTCATTGAAATCATTTTTTAAAGACAGCTGCTCCTGCAATAATGTCAGTAAGTGAGGTAGGAGAATTGACAACTATGAAGAATGCAACTGATCATGGACTCACTGGATGAGGACGCCCGACTCTTTCTGCTCCCGGACTGTGATGGCTTTCGAACTCCACGCTGAGGTGTGTGAGAACGCCTAGATCCTGAAAAATAAAAAAAAACAGCATTGAAGCTCATTGAAATCATTTTTTAAAGACAGCTGCTCCTGCAATAATGTCAGTGAGGTAGGAGAATTGACAACGATGAAGAATGAAATTAATCATGGACTCACTGGATGAGGACGCCCGACTCTTTCTGCTCCCGGACTGTGATGGCTTTCGAACTCCACGCTGAGGTGTGCGTGAAAGCCTAGACCCTTAACAAAAAAAAAAAAAAAAAAAAAGTGTGAAGCTCAATGAAATCTTTTTTTTGCTCCTGCAATAATGTCAATGAGTGAGGTAGGAGAATTGACAACTATGAAGAATGCAATTGATCATGGACATGGGAAAAAAAAAAAAAAAAAAAAATGTACTAGCCAATTTAAAAAAAATTTTTTTACTGACTTACTGGCTGACTCTGGACTAAATGCTTCTAAGGATTCAGACCTTGTGGGTGAACGGTGATGCGTTGGACAAGAACATCCAGAAACTGAAAAAGGAACAGGAATGTTTGAAATACTTTGTTTTGAACCCAGACTTAAAAATACTTTATATTCCATTTGCATTGTGAGCAAGTAGAATAAATAAAAACATGAAATTACTGTCTGAAGATGCAGGACTCTCTGGTTGTCTAATGGTGGTGTTAGCCAGTTCTGGGGGTGCAGGTAACTCGAGCAGCATTGCATTTTGTCCTGTGGTTGTTAAAAGAAATTCCAAAACCAGAAGCAGTACAGCAACTTAAATGACAGAAAAACTCTTATTGCCAACCATTCCCTGAAGTTTGATGACTGAATTATACCACTGGACCAGCCCAGCTATTTTACTCACCCTTTGGCGGAGGAACCGGAAGCAACACTGTATCCTCTAGACAAGAACATGCACAATGAAATTAATCACAGTAAGATAACGATGAATACTAATACAGTTTACACAAACAACTTAAACTGTACTCACCCTTTTTCTTGTCTGGCAAGGACTCATCCTCCTCAGGAGACAAATCTGACCCTGCCAATATTATATTTGTCACTTATGATATGTGATTGTTTACATTATATGCTCATTGTTTAATGCATGTCCTTAAATAGGACCAAATAAATTACCTTGAACATAATCTTCAAATTTCCTTCTTTTCTTCATTCTCTTTTGACTGACTGTGTCCTCCTCTTCGGTTTGAGCTGAGGTGTAATTATATTTTTCACACTCCTGTCGGCTTACTAAAAATCAAGAATGAACACAAACACTACTAACGATAGTAATTAGGGCTGGGGGATATATCGTAAGGAATTGTCACGCGTATTTCATCAGTAAAGCCGGTTCCCTGATTACCGCTAAATCGCCATCACCTGCTTTCAAATGGAGCGCCTTTTAATAGACAGAGCCGTAGTTCACTGACAAGCCACACAATATCGCGTTCATTATCGCAGATATCGACTTCGATAATGAATGCGATTTTGCGTGGCTTGTCAGTGAACTACGGCTCTGTCTATTAAAAGGCGCTCCATTTGAAAGCAGGTGATGGCGATTTAGCGGTAATCAGGGAACCGGCTTTACTGATGAAATGCGCGTGACAATTCCTTACGATATATCCCCCAGCCCCAATAGTAATACGTATTTGAGTATTATAGTATTGTAACTAAAAAAATTTAATTAAAATTAAAAAAAGCCAGAAATAACATTCAAAAAAAATTTTTTTTTTCACCTGATGTGACTTTGACTTTAACAAATTCAAAGCTTAACCAGTCCTCTTGTGGTTGTAAAAGGCGCTTATGTGCCACAGACACGTTTTTTAGAGGCCATCGCACCACTTTGGTCTCTGTGTCAATCCAGTTCAATGGCAAAACTCCTTCCATCTGCTTCCCATTCTCCACCCAAACAGCCCGTGCGTATACCATTGCCTAAAACACAATTAGATTATTTAATTTAGAACTACACATTTCCTTTTCTACATGATGCTAACAGTGCACTACTATTTTGAATAATAGTAAATATTACATACGTTACTTGTGTTCATTTCCTGTGCTCCATTCCATGGAGGAGAGGAAAAAGGACATGCCCTTGTTCACAAGGGAGACAAGCAACTTTCCGGTAAAGGTCTTTGGTTTGCAATAACTTTGTCTTTGTCCGTTTTCTTTGAACATAGACTATATTCAATAGCCTTGACTCACATGGCTTCTTAAAAAAGTCTCTTGTGTCCTTTTGGCTCAGCACATCACATACCAAAGTTCCATCTTGCCTTTTTTCCTTCACAAATGCAAAATTTTCATTGTGAAGCATAAAGCAGTGGTCTTTATCTTTGGTTGATATATAAAAACATGACCTTGGCTCTTGAGGCTTGTTGATGCCTTTCTTTGCATGTTCAATCTCACTCATCCGCTTTGTTACTTGAGCGATTGGATTGTGGCTATTTTTGACCAATTTTTTTTATTACTTGCAGATGATTTTCGAATGGGAAACATGAGATGTCATTTAGTGAACAGTTGAAGCGAGAAGCATCTTCATGCAGATGCAACAGGCAGTGCACATTGTAGACTGCAAATGTTTTTCCATAAAGGTCATCACACCTTTTAACGAAGTATTTTAGAAGCTCCTCAGCATATGCAATATATGAACGTCGTGTGTTCTCATCAGAGCTCAGCAGGATTGACAGAGCCACTGTCAATGTCAAAAAGTGAGTATACACTTCACGTGAAACTACATTTCGAAGAACATTTGGTCCAGTATATAAAACAAACTGTCGAAATTCAGTGGCTTTCCATCTATCCAGTTCCCTCAAACCCCTGGGCTGCCTTGCAAACTCACTTGGCATGGATCCATTCAGCTTGTTTAGTTTTTCTGAGATCTCATCTTTTTGTCTTGCAGATAGCCGGCACACTTTTGGACCCCGAGACAAAAAGACTAGAACACGTTTTACTACTCCTAAACAAATCAAATGCATATAGTCTAACACAAAAGTGCTCACGCAAGGTATGCCTGCATCAATAAGTGGGCTTTTTATAGTCTGGTGATCTTCATACAGTACTTGACTGAACTCCTCGTCTGTTCTTGCTCTAAAGCTCTCATGACTGTTAAAAACCACTCTACCTTCCCACGATCCTTTGGCCAAACACCTTTCACAGCTGGAGTACCCATTGTGGTTTTTTATGCACTTTAAAAATGATCTTGCTGGTGCATCACATATAAAGGCCTTAAGGCTGATAGCATAAAGTTGACCTTCATACTCCATCCCAACAGCTTTGAGATGCTGAAACTCTTCCAAAAGGTCTTTGACAAAATCATCCAAAGGACTTGGCTTTGCTGTTCCACAGAAAAGTGCAACAATGAAAGGATCAAAATTGTGAAACTGTGCCAATATGGGCCAAAATTGAACACTGTTTGATTTAAAAAGTGGTACACCATCAATGTTCACACACAACTCAACAAGGTTTTGTGAAAAGGATTGGCACTGTGCAATCTTTAGTTTAATGCCTTGTTCTAAACCATAATAAATGTACTGCCCATTACATCTAGAAAGACATTCAACGGTTTTGGGGGTTGAAAGGAGGGTGCGTGCATCCTTTGGCAGCTGGTGCCCATGTCTACGTAGGATGCCTAGTAGCTCATTCAATGACGTTTGAGTGATTGAATTACTTGTTGACCAAGTCCTTAAATCACAGCCAATATCTGGTGTATCACTGTCAGGGTGTAAACTCAGGATTTCAGGCTCAGAGTCAGAGGATTCTACATGCTCTGTGTATCCATAATCGGATTCGTTATCTTGTACAACTTCTTGAAGTCCATCACCATCACTTCTATCACTTGGTAGCGAATGAATATCAAGGTTGTCATCACTATCCAACTGAGCAATGGCATTAACTTCTGCTTTTCTTTTTCTCCAACTTCTTAAGTATGTCATATCTGCAACAGTAATATAAGTATGTTGACATTGTACATTTTTGAAATTGATTTGATTTTTAAACATTATAAACAAAGTTTTATAGTGTTTGCTAATTATAGGAGGTACATTTATGTGCAGACATCATGATGCTTGCTTCAATTTAAATAGTGTAATCCTGGATTCTCTCAAGGACTGCCAACGTTTTGTAAGGATATCTTTCTTGTAATAATATTAAGTAATATTTGTGGTTCTTGAGATCAGTTTAATTCTCCATTCTCAAATATTTTGATAGAAATTTCACAAATATATTAATTGTATAAATAATTGGTTAGTCAAATATACAAAATTCTTTTAGTGATTTTTTTATAACTAAATTTTAGAAAAATGTATATGTTCAACTCAATCAAGTAAATTATATTCAGAGATTTTCTTAATTTAATAAAGTTAATTATTACTGAGATATTTTCTAAGCCACTGAATATTTTTTTTTAGTGTGTACTGTAGAGAAAATGCAAACGCATATCAAGCTGCTCTGTCACAACCATGGCGACCAGAGTCCCGCACAGGTCCGTTTTTGGAGACCCGCCCCCGCAAAGTTCAGCACCAGATCCAACCCGTCACCCGTGATATCAAAATTTAATCCGCACCCACCCAGAGTCAGACCCGTTAATATTTGGCCCGTTACCTGACCCATACAAAATCCTTCCAATTAAAGTGCTTTATTTTTATTTATTTATCCAGTTAAAATGTTGTTGTTGTTTGTTGGCTCAGTCTGAACATGTTGAACAATGATTATTAAAGGTGCCATCGAACGTTTTTTTACAAGATGTAATATAAGTCTAAGGTGTCCCCTGAATGTGTCTGTGAAGTTTCAGCTCAAAATACCCCATAGATTTTATTAAATAAATTTTTTTAACTGCTTATTTTGGGGCATCATTAACTATGCACCGATTCAGGGGCTACTGGCCCTTTAAATCTCGTGCTAACATTACACACTGTTGGAGAGATTTATAAAGAATGAAGTTGTGTTTATGAATTATTCAGACTGCAAGTGTTTAAAAATGAAAATAGCGACGGCTCTTGTATCCGTGAATACAGTATGAAACGATGGTAACTTTAACCAACAATAGCCTACATTAACAACATGCTAACGAAACATTTAGAAAGACAATTCACAAATATCACTAAAACTATCATGATATCATGTCAGTCATTATTGCTCCATCTTCCATTTTTCGCTGTTGTTATTGCTTGCTTACCTAGTCTGATGATTCAGCTGTGCACAGATCCAGACGTTAATACTGGCTGCCCTTGTCTAATGCCTTTCATAATGTTGGGAACATGGGCTGGCATATGCAAATATTGGGGCGTACACCCCGACTGTTACGTAACAGTCGGTATTATGTTGAGATTCGCCTGTTCTTCGGAGGTCTTTTAAACAAATGAGATTTATATAAGAAGGAGGAAACAATGGAGTTTGAAACTCACTGTATGTCTTTTCCATGTACTGAACTCTTGTTATTCAACTATGCCATGGTAAATTCAATTTTTAATTCAAGGGCACCTTTAAATCAAACAACAATATGGTTTATGATAAATCAAAGTAGCCTATTTTTTTTTTTTTTTCAAAACGCTATAAATCCTTAAAAAAAAAACGAAAAAAAAAAAAAAGCTATAAATCCTTTTGTTTTTTCAAAAAATGTATGGTTTGTCTTTTAAAAAATGTCTTTTGTCTTTTCCTCATTAATGCGAACACGGAAAATAAATGTTACGTGCATTCTCCATTATAGACATGACTGACACGAATTTCTCATTGCAACATTTTACATATTCATAATCATTACTTTTGCTGCAACGTTTACATGAACGCGTCACTACATCAGCACCGAAAACAAGAAGAAGAGAGAGAATAAGATTTGTTTGACTCATTTTGAGGAATTAAAGTTATATGAACAAACATCTGTTAATAGTTAACCGAATTCTGATTAGTCGAGAGGATTTATCCGTTTAAATCTTTCAGTAGCCTACATTTTAAACAAGGATTTGGCATGACACGTTGATGGAGCAAAAATTATATGACAATTTTTTTTTTAAAATGGCGTTTTGGAAAAGAGCTCTTCAAGCACATATTTTTCATCTGCTACTACCCGCCCGCAAGGAGTTCATTATCCGCCCACATCCTCGCCCGTGAATTTTAGGAATGTCACCACCCGTTTTATCCACATTAATAAGGGTAACGTCCCCGACCTGTTGCAGGACTCTGATGGCGACGGATAGCCACCTAAAATGGCGGCGCCTTCGCGGAGTGAAACGCGTGACGTCTCCTCAATCTTGAACACCATCTAGCTAACAATGGGGTTTTGAGCTTGCTACCTTAAAGAAAAAACACAAAACTAAACACTTAGCCGTACAGCTAAATTCTATCAGTTAAGTTAGGCAACCTAGCTGAGGTAATGTTGTAAAGGAAGTTTATAAATAGCATAAACTAAGCTAAAATTAATTAACCTGGATATCTACCTCGATATAACATAACTAAGTTACAAAATAATCACAAACAGTTAAACCTTAATGGCTTATTAATATCCGCATTTGGGTAATTTATTAGCTAACTGTCCATCCGTGTGGTGTGGCTGTGGACACTCGTGGTAGCCGAATGTCTAGCTAGCTACTGCTACAGTAATTCCGTTTACAATAAAAAAAAGCCCGGTTTGGTTGAAATAAGGTAAACGTTTATAACGTTACACTTATTTTGCTATCATATCTAATTATTTTGTCATACTTACTTTACACAGCTGCTTTCGCTTAGAGTCGTGAAGAGCTTTCTGGAATCTGACGGTTGGCTGGGCTTTTTTCGCGCCTCTTCGCTTCTTCTTCTTTCGGTTTTATGGCGGTTGGCAACTATCTTTAATGGTGCATTACCGCCACCTGGTGGGGTGGGGTAATTATTGCAATGTATGAATCCTCATTGCACCTCAATCGCAGTTTCAATTATTGTTTTTATAACTTTGACGGAATATGTAAAACTATTTACATTTATTTAAGATAATAATGAACATGGTTTGGTAATTTGTTTTCTCCGTTGTTTTAGCATGTATAACAGATTATTTAGCTGTCTTTAGATTATCAGTTGAAAACATGATCAGTTGAAAACACGTAGTCAAACAGTCCAGCCTAAACTACTTAGTTGAAATCACGTCGTAAACCAGTCCAAGGCGGACCGACTTATTTTCAACCATATTTCAACGTTGAAAGACGGTAATTGTAAAAATGCTAAATTTAATTTCCAGTGTTTTGCGTCATACACACAGGGACGCTAAAGCGCCCTCTAGTGCCTTTTCCTCTGGCGTCAATAGAATGACTCACTTCAAGAGCCTGCCTAAATGACATTGATTAATTTTCATTCATTAAATTACTATTATTATTATTTGTACATTTATATTTTAACCTAAACATTACATTTCTAAACCTTATAGCCTCTTGTTTAGCGCTCTAACATGATCGAGTTCCCGCTTGTGGTCTCAATCCCGTCATTTTTATGTGAATAAAGGCCAAAACGACATCTAAATTACTGTGACTTTTTCATCTGGCTCTGTTAGGTGTTTTATATTGTTTTATATTGAGAAAATGTTTGGGATTAGGATCGTCACTTTATAGCTGTTATTCTGTATATGAAAATATACATTTGTTATGATGACAAAATTATACCCCAATATGTGATTTCGTGAAGACAAAATTCCCATGCCCTTTGCCTCAGTGGAGGTTTGACATGAAATATTTCTCAATTCTCATTGAAAGCAATGTGTTACGCCCGCGTCGCTGGGACATTAATTCTGTATGTGGCTTAATCCTAAAAACATCCAGGGAGAAACATTTTCTTTTCTTGTCATCACTAGCATCTGCTATAACTGCAACGTAAACAAAATGGAAGGACAATATAAAGTTATGCGTTTATAGCTAATGGTTTTCTACAAGTGGAAAACGCTGAACGTTGAAAGCGCGTTGCCTTCGGCCTGACCTGCTTGTCTGCACATCTTTATTGGTAATTTAATATCAGTGTCTTAGGGTGCTTTCACACCTGCCTCATTTAGTTCGGTTGAATCGTACCAGAGTTCGTTTCCCCCTTTGGTGCGGTTCGTTTGGGCAGGTGTGAAAGCAGCAATCGCACTCGGGTGCGCACCAAAAGCGGACCAAACAAGCGTACCGAGACCTGCTTGAAGAGGTGGTCTCGGTACGCTTTCAAACGAACTCTGGAGCGGTTCGCTTGAGATGTGAAAGCAATCCGACCCAGTTAACGGACCAACGAACCATATGATATCATTTTCATAACGGAAAATGTGATATAAAAAGCAGTTAATGTCTGATTCTGTGAGTGAGCACATTATTTACCATATCTGAAAACCAACGAGCGCCTCTGTTGTGTAATTACACTTCTCCGTGCGAGAATGCTGTCCCGACGAAGTCTCAATTCCCGCTCTGCTTCATTATAAAATTCAAATGGTCTCTCTCGACAGACACACGGACAACAGGTCGCCTACTAGACAGCGCTGGGAAATCCAGAGACGGAGAGAGAGAGAGAAAGAGCGCGGGTTTGAATTTGCCGCAGCAAATATGAATGGAGTATATAATTTAACTGCGGGAGAGACGGCCACATTTATAAAGTGTTTGTGTGTTTCTCGACAGTTACAAATAAAGCCAAAATAAGCTCATGGAGCTAGCTTGTCAATCATTATTTTGATGGATGACGCAGCGGAAACTCTGACCAATGAGAGGACAGTATTACTCGCATGTGACTTGGCTCAACGCATTTTGGTACGCTTTGAAATGTTGCTATGTGAAAGCAAACCGAACCAAGAAGAAAATGCAACATTGTAACAAATTTAGTCCCTGTTTCGGAACAAAACAAGCGATCCATAGGTGTGAAAACACCCTTAATGCATTAGCGTTTTCTTCATAACTGTGTTTTATTTTCTAGGAAAATGCTTAACGTGTTATTAATTGTGTTCATAGTGGGCTGCTTATAAGGTGTAGTGAATTTGGTCCTCCAATATCACCTACATTAAGCCACATTAAGGATTTTTCACGTTAAGCACTAGAATGTCCCGCTTCGCTGGACGCGTTTGCTGCCAGTATCTCTTGGACATGCGGCATTATCGGACCCCTCGTCAGTGAGAAGGGTGTGGAAATTAAGTCAAGATAGGGTGACCACCCGTCTTGCATTTTGCGGGACAGTCCCGAAATTGGGAGCTTTGTCCTGCGTCACGCAAGACTTAAGTAGTGTCCCGCATTTCATTTATGTCTGTAATTTTTTTCACCCCTGAAATTACAATACAACAGAAGGAAATATAATAAAAACTAGGAGTATTAAAAATCTATTTGTGCAGCAGTCATATTCTAGCTGTGAAAATAACCAACCAACGCAATCATAGAGAGAGGTTTTCCCTCTGATGACAACTGAGTGGACAGCGCAAAGAGCAGGCCTCATCAAAGTCGGTAAACACAACTACACCAGCAAAGATTTCATCTTCCATACTGGATAAGAACCTCAAGAGCTGCTCATAGGCTGCCCAAATCAATGATTTAAAGCATGTAATCATCCATCCTGATGTTAAATATTTCCAACGAACGGCGGCGATCAAGCGCCACGCACGTAAATGGTCGAGCACCTACAGAAAAACGAGATATTCTCCATTTGTTTTAACCAATACAAAATTGCGAAATTCAGACACGACTTTCTTCACACGTTAATAGTTTATTTAATGCGGGTTTTATGGCGTTATTATAATGAAAAATGTCGAGAGCGCATTATTGTATCACGAGAGCGCATCAAATGCGCGAGCAGGAATCTCTCCGCTCACAGGCGGATTCCCTTGCACAAAACTGGACGCGCGCGCGCTCTCGCTCAGATATTACATCTGCGCGCTCAAACTTTGTCCTCCTGCATGCAGCCGTGAATCTATCTTCTCTCCAGGATTTAATGTTGCCATAAGCGCAACATTATGGGCACCCACCGGCAGAAACATTAATCGGCGTATATGCCAAATTTGCCAACAAATGTAAATCAATATTTACATAGTAATAGTTGTAAATTTATCTGTTTCACTTTCATGAGTCTCGCAAAATCACATCTACTGTCCTGCAACAGATCAATAGCCAGGTGGTCACCTTAAGTCATGTATTATCATGTTTAAGAGACATCGCTCTCGAAAGTGTGGGGGAAACAACAATTTTACAAAAGAAAACTTGTAAATTGACATTTTTTCGACTTTAATTTGTCCTTTTTTAATTTTGGTTCATAAAGATGCAAAACGTAATAAACAAACATCTGAAAATAAGTCAATATTTATTTTGTGCACATGAAATTTGTGTATTCGGTTTTAATTTAAATTTTGGTATTCACCATAGCATTTAAAAATACAACAACCGTTCGTTTTTTGTTTTTCTTGACGAGGTTAAAAAACGAAAAAGGAATGGACGCAAAAGTACACGGACCCTTAAAGGTAAGAAGTGGATTATCCTTCACCTGAAATGTTTGTCTTTTCATCCTGAAATGCAAGGCAAGTGTTGTATCACAATAATTAGAAGTTTCCACAAATCCTTTCACTGGATTGGGATGTTCTCTTTTATTCTGGACGGCAAGGGCAGTGACTGTAACATCGAGCGTATGTTGCAGTATTAAACACATATTTATACCAACTTCATCAGGCTCCGAAAATTCTTCAAAAAGAACACAAAGAATGTCCTTCTCAGCTGCCATAGTTGCAACTCTTGCGTCATCAGAACTGGGTGTTCAACGCACCACCGTTTCCGTTTAAAAAACGTTTTGCAACGTTTTGTCGGGGCTGAACGCAGCCCTGATGACGACACGGTTTGACGTCTGGTTGACCAATCAGCGGAAAGAGGCGTTTCATTCCCGCCCACATGTAGAGATCGAATATACAAACTGCTTATTTGTTTCCAACCCCAGAACGAAAAAAGAAAAATCCAGCCAGTTTTTTGTTTTTTAAAAATTTTAAAAATGAAAAACGAAAAAAAGTGTGGTTTTCTCATTTTTCTGATTTCAATATCAAATCAAAACATGAATGAACGGAAGATACCCTGATTGAGTATCTTTTGGTCATTCGTTTTTTGATTTAATAATGAAATCGGAAAATGAAAAACGGCACCTTTTTCGTTTTTCATTTTTTTCAAACAAAACGAAAAACAAGAATTTGGCTTGATTTTTCGTTTTTCGTTCAGAGGTAGAAAATGAATAAACAACTTGAATATTTGATCTCAACATGTGGGCGGGAATGAAACGCCCCTTTCCGCTGATTGGTCAAGCAAACTTTAAACTGTGCCATCATCAGTTCTTCCGCAGTTCAGAGCAGCAGAATAAAAGTCCTTTGCTGCGATGGATTTAACGCATTTATTGCAACTATATATATTATATATAATCACTTTTAAATTTACATGTAATCTTAATCTCTATCTCTTGATCTCTATCTCTCAAACAGCCAGACTAATGAATGACTTGAGACACAAATCGAGGCAGAGCCTGTAGAGGCTTTCTTCTGTGTGTCCATAAAAAACACGTGTTTAGCTCAGAAATATTATTATCTCAGATATAATAATTTACTGCCTGTACTCACAATTACCTAATAGCCAACACCTTTGACACACTGCCTGTTTTATTATTATTGCTGACCACCTATCAAAATCTGTGTGGCAACGCTGCGTGACTCACGCGACAGCACAGAGATAGCGGCACACACTCAAGAATTGTATGAGCAAATTCGCCGGCGCGTGCTGCATTTAATTACTTTATTATAGCTTAAATAAAGCGCAAAATAAACTACGAACAATGACCGTCGTTGTTCTGTTGTAAGTTAAGTCATGAAATTACCAAATATGCGATTAAAGCTGTCTCAAAACTGTGCATGCATTTATTTGTTGACATGGTTTTAAATTGTTATCCGATTTGTTGGCCTTAAAACGTCTTAAAAATGCGCATATGTACACCAGGGAAATCTAAATTTTCGGGGGGAGCATGCCCCTGTACCCCCCATTTTCTGACCTCAGCAAATATGAAACCCTGCGTACGGCCTGGCTTATATACTATCTAATGAAATCTGAGGTAAATGTGCATTTCTACAAATGTGCGCACTTTTGGACTTAAAGTTTGTATGTGTATGAACTGTGATCAAAAATAAATGGGAACAAACGTGATTGAATGTAAAGGTTTGTGTCTCGTTATTCTATTAATAACTACCGATTGATTTTTCATTTCTGTCAGAAATTAAGAATTATTAGTGTCATTGTAGTGGTGCAAATATCTAGGCTATCTAATACTTCAAATCTCAAGGTTAAATAAGATTTTTTTTTGTAAAAATGTTTCTGTAACAGCTGCCAAAAATAGTATATAGCGCCACTGTGGTTTTTAACAAATTTTCAAAAATAAATAAATAAATAAATAAAATTTTGTTTTAGGCAATACGCTGAGATTATTTAATTAATATTAAGTATTGGCCGGCTAACGGATGGCAGACAGAACGGTTATTTTCTCTGCCAACTAAACCTCCAAAGCAAATAAAGTCAAAGAACCGTTGAGCGACTGACTCGCAGTAGGCACACAGAGTTGTTTCGTTCCTGAATGAATAAGAGTCTTTGAACAACCCATTAATATAGACGATGATTCAGTGACCAATTATAGACAGCCACTTGATTTTATTCCTGAATGAATCAGCGCTTTGAACGAATCGACAAATGAATAAATGACTCCTTCTTTAACACAATGACTTACCGCCACCTAGTGGCGATATTACTTTCATAATCCAAGTATTATTTCATCTTGTCATTTCATATTTCTGAATAAAAATGTTAAAATATTAATCTCATTATATTATACTGTTGTAATTAATGTGTAAATCTATTTACTGTAAGTAGCTACATCTGAAAGTATCATGCAGTTGACTGATAGTGATTTAATTGGTAACAGCCTAGTGTCATATTATTCTAATTTATTTGACTACATTTAAGAATTTAACATTATAGATAGCATAAATATTTAATAAGATTAGGAAAGAAATTATATATAAAGGTAAAAAAAAATACCCCTGAAAATCATTTGTCCCATATGGGAAAGTTAATTTCTGACACTGGTAGATATGCCATTAAATATGAAAACCTTTCATCTCCAGTTTATTGTACAAAGTCTTATTTCAGGGTTTTATTCATATAACTCAAACAAGTTCACTATAAAATCGTTATGTGAAATTCATATTTCACTAAAGTCAATCACTGAAACATTAGATAATGGCATTATGATATCCATCTGTTGACTGAATAAAAATCATAATAGAACTATAATAGATGTGCTGTGAACATTAACTACGATGGTGGTCAGCAATAATAAAACAGGCAGTGTGTAAAAGGCGTTGGTAGTTGTGAGTGCAGGTGCGAAGAAAATTATTATATCTGAGATAATAATATTTCTGAGCTAAACACGTGTTTTTTATGGACACACAGAAGAAAGCTTCTACAGCCTCTGCCTCGATTTGTGTCTCAAGTCATTCGTTAGTCTGGCTGTTTGAGAGATAGAGATCAAGAGATAGAGATTAAGATTAAATGTAAATTTAAAAGTGATTATATAGTTGCAATAAATGCGTTAAATCCATCACAGCGAAGGACTTTTATTCTGCTGCTCTGAACTGCGGAAGAACTGGGCTGTGTTCAGCCCCGACAAAACGTTGCAAAACATTTTTTAAACGGAAACGGTGGTGCGTTGAACACCCCGTTCTGATGACGCAAGTGTTGCAACTATGGCAGCTGTAAAGGCCATTCTTTGTGTTCTTTTTGAAGAATTTTCAGAGCCTGATGAAATCTGTATAAATGCTTGTTTAATACTGCAAAATACGCTCGATGTTACAGTCACTGCCCTTGCCGTCCAGAATAAAAGAGAACATCCCAATGGAGTGAAAGGATTTGTGGAATCTAATTATTGTGATACAACATTTGCCTTGCATTTCAGCATGAAAAGACAAACATTTCAGGTGAAGGATAATCCACTTCTTCCCTCCGAGACTGTGTTGATCTATATTATTTTTATTGTGAGTATTAGGCTTATCATTATTGCTGATCATTGTTGTGCTACGATATTGTAATATTTACCATTATATAATCAGAGGAGTATAGAAAAGTTTATTAAAGTGTCACTTCACAATACAATAGAAAAATATATAAGTATAGTACTTTTGTAATATTAATATCCATTGTGCGAGCTGTCTCTTTAATACCGCGTGGTTTATATACATCTGGCCACTGATTGGGCTGACATTTCTGACACACCCACCAAACAAGAGAAAACGTATCTCAAACCTGTTGCACACCGTTGCAGACCGTTTCCAGGAAACATGACGTTCAACCTGGAAAACCTAGCAAAACGTTGCGCACCGGTTTGAGCTTGAACGTGATGACGGCACAGTTTAAAGTTTGGTTGACCAATCAGCGGAAAGGGGCGTTTCATTTCTGCCCACATGTTGAGATCAAATATTCAAGTTGTTTATTCATTTTCTACCCCTGAACGAAAAACAAAAAAATCAAGCCGAATTCTTGTTTTTCTTTTTGTTTGAAAAAAATGAATTTTCCGATTTCATTATTAAATCAAAAAACGAATGACCAACAGATACACGGACCCTTCTGGAATCACAAAATGAATTGAGGTTAATTTTATACATTAAATTAATAATGTTAATTAATTCAGTATATCATTTAAAAAAGATTGTGAACAAGCATCTTTATCATAATCACAGCAGGAGAATGAGAACTATCTTAACTATCTACTGTTTTAAACTGTAGTGTCCTTTAATTTCTTCCCAGTGGCATCAGCTCGTCATATTTGCTGACAGAAAGCAAATCTGTTCTTTCTTTCTTTCTTTCTTTCTTTCTTTCTTTCTTTCTTTCTTTCTAAAGATTTATGGCTGTAAAATCGAGAACATGGAGAAGCCTGTTTTCACCAATTTTACATTGTTGGACATTATTAAAAATCATCGTGTGGTGGTGAGGACACTTTTTAAATTTAGTTTTAAACATTAGTTTTCCACAATTTATTATTAGTATTTGTTAAACACACATCAATGAAACTCTGTCTCTCTCTCTATATGTGTGTGTGTGTCAGAACTGCTCTGTGGCGGTGTGTGCCGTGTTCAGCTGTGACGTCACTCTTATCAAAAATGAATGGAAACTCTATTATATATCTGGAAATGTGAGCTCTGGATGGATTGAGCAGGTATCTGACTTTTAAAGCTAATTCAAATCACAGAACAGTTCATATATATTCATAATTGTTTGATCATTTCTTATTGTCATATTCTGTGTCTCTTTTAGACTGGACTCAGAGCTGCTGTGTTTGAGTTGATCAGTTCAGTGTCTCTGGATTATGACAAGAGCAAATATATTTTCTTTTCCTCTGATTCTCAAGGCACTGCACCGTCTCTCCAGGTGATTCAGTGATCGTTCATGTCAAGTCTAATAACTGTAAAAAGAGCTCTCAAAACACTGCTCTGTTTGAAGAGATCTATAGCTGAAATGTACTGTTCCCTATTAGTCAGTCACGTTCAACATTATGTCAGAACTGAGTGACTCAATGGGATCTCGACTAAGAACCCAATTACCTTCTAGTGGCAACGAAACAAGCCAATGTGGCAAGTGAGATTTGCATCGCAAGCCACTCCTCATCATACGTACAGGTTTATAAGGCAGCGTGCAACACTCACAAAGCTAAGCTTTCACTTCGGAGCCGAGGGGTTGAAATACTCAGCGCTCTGACAATCATCTATCGTGTGAGCTGACAAGAACGTAAAGCCGTTCTCAGATGGAGTTATGGTGCATTCATTGGTGGTCGCATTCAAAGAGCCAATTGCACAGCCAGTGCAGCGATCTCACCCCTGGTCATCCTCCCGTCAAAGGCTCAGATACTTTGTCTGCAGCAACCACACTACAAACATTGTCAGGTAGGCAGGCCAGTGAACTCAGATAGGCTGAATGAAGCACCACAGCAAGCGGCAGAGCAGAGCACACCACCTCTGAGCACCAGCGGGAATCACAGAAACGTAGTTGAAGCTGAAGTCCATTTAAAAAATGTATATAGCTGTCACGCATACATTTTAAACATGAGAACAATAACAAAACAGACAAACAGCCCTGGTGTGAAGCAGCAGCCAAACACGCAAAACATACTCACACATGATGGCCAAAATCGCTGTCTCACATACTGTACCTGGCCACAAGCATGCTGAGACGGTATTCATGGATGGTTCATGTTCTTATCATGAGAACATGATAAGAGCTGGTCCATGCTGGTCCTAAGCTGGTCCAGGTCCAGCATGTGCCAGCATGGACCAGCATAAGACCAGCACTTAAAAGGCATAAACCAGCTCAAACCAGCATACCAGCTCCAGAACCTACCTTAACCAGCAAATGCTGTTTTTTTCAGCAGTTATGTTAGTTGTGATGTTAAATAAAGCTTGCAGCATGTCAGCGAGAAACTTGCGGCTCATATTATTCTCTCATGCAATTACAGATACAGTGTTTTGACTGAACCACTGCTGCACGAGAGATGAGAACACATTTTTATAATTTTCTGGGTCTTGATAGAGCCTGCGTTTGTGACGTTTACTTCTTCCTTTCCTGCAAAACGCTCGCTCTGTCTGGATGCACTAAGGATAAGTTTGTCACGCATCACACATGTGCACTCCAATAAGCAGACAGAAACCAGGTTAATGCATTTACATGCCGTGCGAAATCGGGGTAAGAGGCAAAAAACTACCTGTTCTGACCAGTTTATGATGTTTATGACCTTACACCGGTAAAAGAAAACGGGTTACCGCGTTTACTTGGCTTATTAAGCATAATTGGCTTAAGAACGTGCATAGTAAATTATCATGTTTAATCTTGATTAGATAGGCTAAGTGGATCTTTGGTCTAACCTATTCAAGTGTCCAGTGACAGAAATGAAATGTCATATTTATCACTGAATTCAGTGTAGTAATATCATTCACAAATAATATTTACCAAATTATAATGTCTATTGTTTGACATGGAACATGTGTGTGGGAGGAAGGAGGAGGACTTCTTGTTACAATGAGATCACTTCTGACTGCACTTGCTCACTTTTTTCCACTTTGTAGATTAACATTCAAGTGGAGGTGTATGAGGAGGTGAACCTGATCAAAGAGATCATTGGAGGAGTGATAGGAGGACTGGTTCTCCTCACAATGGCCTTCTATAAGGTATATCACCATCATAAAATAAGATTTAGTCCCTGGCATTTTCAACGGTCTACACAATTTATATTTTTAAATGCATGTACGGTATATTACTGCATATTTTCTTCCTTTACAAGGCTGGGTTCTTCAAAAGTCAGTACAGACAGATACTGCTGGAGGCACAGAGGGATGCAAGAGGACAGCCAAACATGACACAATAATGTGCACTCAAACAGTTATAAGATATAAGTACTGATTGTATTTTGTGGGTTTGAGAATGAAACATGAATTCAGTTCATGTTTCAGTCATATTTCAGGTTAATTATATCATCTCTATAAGGCACATCTGATTGGTTCCTGGTATCAGTAGACAATGAGCTTGCATGATCAACTTTCAATTACTTAGGATTAGTTAGTTAGCAAATAGTTAGCATTTTTGCAGTGCAGCATGCTTTCAGAAACCCTTCCCCATGTACAGCAGCATGTCTTACTTGCTCATAGCAGCCTGTTGTGTATGTATTGGCAGCAGCAAATCTCATACTTTATGATCAAATCTCATAGCAGCAATAATCAACAGCAGATGCAATAACAGCAGCAGCAGCATAGCAGATCTATTCCGCCAAGAATAAACATATCAACATTGTCATACCCATTACCATGCCAAACACTCAAGAGAGTTATGACAGAAATCATTTTACTTCATATCATTATCTCATCAGTGAGCTCACCAGTGACTTACTACAATGAAGGTATTTATAATAGCATCACAAATATTTAAATTCCTCCTTTGTTATGAAAACTGATAATGACTGAGTGTCTAGCAGAAATATAAGAACTAGCAGAAATATAAGAAATATTGGAGGTACTTTTTCTCACATGTACATTGTTTCTGAAATGTTTTATTATCACATTTCATCAGATTCTCATTATAGGGATTTGGACTGGGTATATTTTGTAAATATTGTGTTGCTTTCTGCTTATTATAATTGATTTTTGCAAAATTTTATTTGTATTTGCAGATAATTAAAAATAATTTAAATTCCACTTGATACGGAAATGTTGATAAGGAAATAACCAAAAGCTAAAATTAAATAATTTTGCCATTATCCATTACGCTTATTTTTGTGTCATTATTTATATGTCCTTCATTTAAAACATCTAGATATGAAAGTCAGGAAAATGATGAGGGGTGTTTGTGTGGCTGCTCTCAATTCAATTGCAGCAAACCTATATACTGTATATATTAGGACTGTCAAAATGAACGCATGCGATTATTATTATTATTATTATTTCAGTTTAATGCATTAAAAAAATTAACACAATTAACGCAGCATCCATTTTTTCCAGTATAATTTGGCTAGCGTTACATTGTAGAGGGTATGCATTGACGCCACTTTCCTGCTGGAACACGCACTCTCTCAGCTGGACTGAGTGGCAAAAGAGCCTGAGGCATGACGGGATTTAATAAGGGAAACTGCAAAAACGCAGGTAAAACAAAGATTACACTAAAGGTTGGGCCCGATATATATCAATACTTATGGATATTGACATGCAGCCAGGAATCGTGTTTCTGATGTGCCTGATTTCGACACCGGGGAAATACATAAAGCAAATATGCCTGTGAATGCTTTATAAATACAAAATAGGTAGGTCTAAATCCGAGTGATCACTTATATCAAGTTATATATATCGTCTAGCCCTAAAATTTGTATAGTTTTTGTCAGTGTTTATTTAAAAACACCCAGTTAATCAGAATAAAATGGTAAATATTTAATTGATGAGTTGTCATCACAATATATAGGGTATGGTTTTACCCCAAAATCCAACATTTTGACACAAAATGATAACTGCAAATCCAGGTTTCGCTGCCTGGAGTCAAGTTGTTTCTGTGAATTGCAGAAATCTATTTGCTTCTCTTTCTTTAGCTTCTGGCAGTCTGTAGAAATATACCTCAGATTTTGTGTCAAATATATTTGTACAGTCAATCGCAAAGCTCTTTCCCATTTTGGATGTGTTTTGTGTGTTTTTTGCGGCATTCACGCTGAAAACCAACGCTTTTGCCACTCAGTAGGTGTAACCGCAGTCATAACGGCCGAAGGTGAAAGGCAAGTCTTTTCAAGGGGAAAAAGAAAACAGAGATTAAGAAGTAAAAATGAGTCACCAAAACAACACTAGAATCTGAATGCAACTCTTCAAATAGAAATATTTGTGTCAAATGCCAACACCAGGCTAAAAAGAATACAAAATAAACAAGGAAACTGAATTTTTGAAATACTTTGTTGAAGGAAATAAAATATGAAGTTTTACATGATGTTTCTGATATAACTGACCAATATATAGAAATTTCACAGTGAACTCACAGTAAAACAGAATCAGAGTTTAACATCACAGTGGTCTCACATAGTGAGCTCACAGTATGAACACACAGTGAGTGCACTGTGACCTCACATTGACCATAGTTCACAAGTTCGCCTGCCCATTCAGTCTCAGTGGTTAATGGTAAAACAAACTTGGCTTGCTGTCCTTGAAGGAGGCTCGAACCCGAGGCTCGGCTCAAGTTCAGAGTTAAACCCCCTATAACAGTACTGCATAGAGGGAGAATAAGAGAAATAGAGGAGGAGATTGGGAGGAGGAGTGATGCTGGAAGAATTGTCACTGGGATGACGCAGTGACTGCTGCTTATATACTCTTGTAATGATGATTGACAGGACTGAATGTTTAGGCTCCTCCTGAACCTACGTTTGGAACTACATTATGAGCGTACAGTGAGTGCAGTGACAGTGATCAACTAAAAATGCACTGTGACTTCACACTGACCATATAGTATGGGCTAGGGGTGTGCCCAAAGCCAAATACCTTATTTGGAAAGCCACGGATAATGGCTTCAAAACGAATAACGAATAATTCTGCTGAATAATATTCTGCTGAGGCCAAAATAATCTCTCCTCGAGTTTGCTGGATAACAGGTGAGCCAGGGGATCATAGCACGATACATAAACCACTAAAATCACTACGCAATGAGTGTGTGAAGCGAATGCGAGTAAACTTTATGAATGAAATGAGCACAAATAAAATAACCGCGTTGCTGTTGCACCGTGCTCCGTCTCTCTGAAATCAAAGTTTGACAGGAGTAATATCGACTAAAATACACCATACACATGTTCTACTGTTCAGTATGTATATGTAATTGATGTAAACCTTGCACGATGTGATACACTAATTAATGGAATTAGCACGGCATGATCGCAAATCAAATAGCGCTCCGTCTCTGCGCATGTCTGAGAAACAACCAGCTCTCTTTCAAGATAATCAACTAAACTGCATACACTTTCTACTAGGTTAACACATTTGCTCCTTTATCTGTTGCTGGTTTGAGAGACACACACACATTTGTTTAGTGATGTTCAAAAGAGCCTCACTTGTGGTTAAGAGAAAGGGTAACACTTTAGAATACTGATCCTTTGTTAATGATGTAGGGACTCGTTCGACAGACGTTACCAAATGGCTTTATCAGCCAGAGGCATGATTGAACAAAGCTTCATTTGGTCCAAAAGATCCATTTCCTGACAGGAAAAACCTAGCTTTTACAGGAGTGATGACGTGACTTCTTTTAACAAAGGACTCTGTCTAAAGGACTTCTTTGCTCATCAGCAATAAACTAATCAGAACCCATCACGTGGATCTGATCACATTAAATCTATTGATTCTCTCACAAAACCCTCTTGTATTATCGGACAGAACAGGAAAACACCCATCAACGGATTTAAAGACAAATCTGTCCTATCAATACCTCCCTTGTGTGACCGTCCATCGTGACCCGGTCACCCATGACTCCGGTCAGAGTTTAAACTATGCTTAAGGACTCAATCTTGAATCTCAAAAGGGACAATTGTCGATTACTTAAAGTATTAACTATATCCAGAATAACATTTGCTATGATGTGATTACTAATATGTTGGAGTCAATGCTTTATATGTTTGTAGTCCTGTATGCATCTCCTTTCTCTTATAATCATTGTTTTAATTAGGTCAGTCTAGTAATATGTGTGTAAGAAGTGTGTCGTGTTTGAGCTCTAAATGCAGAATTTATAATTCTCTGTAATTCTGTGTGAATGAAACATTGAAATTCAGTATCAGGAAAATATTAAGAAACTTTATAAAGTTGTTAATAAAACAGGAAAATGTTCTGTAGATATCACGCGATGTGATCAATAGACAATAGACGAGGCGTGTCTAATCTCCGTAGCAACGTCTCATTGGAGGATCGCATCTGAAGGATGGAGCCAGAATTGCTCCTTTAAAACTATGCTGTCCGAACAAGCTAACGTCAGTTGAGAAATATGAAATAGGTCAGAGTCAGAAGCTGGAAGTCAGAAATCGGTCAGAAGTAGCCGAAGCACCGCTACTTTGACCACGTCGCATGGGTCATTGAGAACTGATTGACCGGGGCTGATTTTCCATCTAACAGTCGTCGACTTGAACTACGAGCCACGCCGCTGATCAACAGCCGTCACATCCAGATTCCAAAACCCTCTGCGAAATATCTGACCAAAGTCTCCCAAGAAGAGAGCCGCTCAAGCCAGACGCTCAGATCAGAACAGCAACATCCTTTCAAAGCTTCCGCGCAACCCACAGGGCTTTCCCGAGAAGACGTCACCTGAAAGACAGCCAATCCAGAACGCGGGACTCCGCTGTACACGAGTCACGGAACAACCCGATTACCTCAGCTGTCAGAGCAAACGCAGGTACAAGCAAACTTCTCTCTCTCTTGCTGGAAACTGGTGAAACTCCTTTAAACCTAAAGAATCAAGCCAAAGCTCTGCTTTTGTGATTTTCTTCCGGTTATAAGTTAAGTTAGCACTGAACTTGGGACTTTTCATAACTCATCAACTCCGCGAATGTGTGTGCATGTATGTATGTGTGTGTGTGTGTTTAGCCTTAGTTTCCTGTAATCATTAGAAGTAGTCAATAAAGCTTGTTTTGATTTTCACATATGCGAGTTTCTTGTATTGTGTATCAAATTACTGCCTTAAACTCAAAAGATCCTAAAAGTTACCTCTTGCTTATAATATAATAATTACAATAATAACAATAATCATAATAAAATATTGTTACTGTTGGCCACAGAATAATATTTTATCCAGAATTGGTAAAATACTCTAACCTCAATTTTCGCTGGACGAATAATTGATGAAGTGTTAAATATTAATTCTGAATCATTTCCAGTGAATCATTTACAGTTGATTCAATTCTTATTCCCTGTAACAATTAAATTGAGCTAATAAATAGGCTACGTCCTTACAATGAATATCTACAAAGGAACAAAAGAGTAATGCATTATTAACAAACACTCTAGTTACTATTATTAACTAACAATAAATGATTAATGAATTAGTAAGTAACAGTGCTCAGTTGAAGGAGGTAGTTCACTATTACCTAATCAGTAACCTCCCAGAGAACTTCTAAGAACTACTACAGGTTCACAATTAACACGAATAATGCATAATGTATAATTAATTCTAAAGTAAAGGTCGTGGTAACCCACTAGTAATGACTGAAGTATTACGAAATACTTAAGATGGAATTACTATTTATTTGGATCAGTATTCTAAAGTGAAAAGCATGATAACTCTCTACTAACTACTGAAGTCATTGTAAATATACATACACTAAATCTTACATTTTTCAATCCATACTGAGAAACCCTTGCACATTTCAGGCCTTAATGATATTATGTTTATATGTGAAGGTGGATTGACAGAGGTTATATTGTATTCATGTGTGTGTATGTAGATTAACACTCAAGTGGAGGTGTATGAGGAGGTGAACCTGACCAAAGAGATCATTGGAGGGGTGATAGGAGGACTGGCTGTCCTCACAGCGGCCTTCTACAAGGTATACGGCCATTATAAAATTAGTTTCAGTCCCTCACACTTTCACCTTTTTTGTTATACAATCTATATTTTTTTAATGCCTACAGCATGTTACCGTATATTTTCTCCCTTTACAAGGCTGGGTTCTTCAAAAGCCAGTACAAGCAGATGCTGCTGGAGGCGCAGCGGGATGCAGGAAGAGAACCAACCATGACACAATAATGTGCACTCAAATATCTCATAAGATATATGTACTGATTGTGTTTTGTGGGCTTGAGAATGAAACATGAATATATTTAACACCTCAGTGTAGCAAAATATTTCAGCCTGATTTAGAACAATTTATGAGAATAAAAAGTGGTCAAATTTTGAGCTTATTTCATATTGTCAGAGTTACGTTCAGTGTTGTCATTCTTAAGTAATTAATTAGGCAACAAGTGAACACAGTGATCAGACACAGGGAAACTAAGTCAACTTAAGAATGACAAAACTGAATGTAACTCTGGTACATATCACTTCTAATGACTGAGTATAAACTCTTTTCCTCACATGAACACGGTTTTTGAGATTTTTTTTTCATTATTAGGTTTCTTCAGATTTTCATTATAAGGATTTACTCTGGGTGTATTTTGAAAATGTTTTATTGCTTTCTGCTTAATATAAAGATACTGTCTATTTTGCTTAGCAGATATTTTTGCATTATTTATCATTCTCCTCTGTGTCCATCTCCATTTCGTCTGTAAAATATGCCTTATCTACAGCATTACAATTTCCTTGTATCTAATACAGGATATACAACAATAATAAATGTTCTCTACTCTAAGTTACTTTAATATAAATTTTGTACTATACACTACAGTTTAATATTCCTTTTTAACATAAACATACTGTAAGTAAAACAGCCATATACAAACTACTGCAGCATGGTTAAGTATACATGCATACATAATAGCAGTTAATATCATTCTTATACATAGTTTTCTTTTCTAAATTCCATAATTTCAATACATTTTTATGCATCATCACTAAATGGGTTACATAAACCTACTACAAACCAAAAAACAAAACAAAAAAAAACAAAAAACAAACCAACTTTAAACAAAATAGAGTTATTGCATAATCATCATATTCATCAACATTATACATATAAGTACTGAGTAATATTAATTAAGCACATGTACTTAATTGGGTTAGGGTAGGATAACTCTGGAACAATCTTCCTAGCATTGTTCGGGAAGCAGACACACTCTGTCAGTTTAAATCTAGACTAAAAACGCATCTCTTTAACCTGGCATACACATAACACATTATCAATTTATATTTTCAAATCCGTTAAAGGATTATTAGGCTGCATAAATTAGGTCAGCCGGAACCGGGAACACTTCCTATAACACCAGATGTACTTGTTACATCAGAAAAAGAATGGCATCTACACTAATATTAATCTCTCTGTTTATCCCGAGGTTTACCGTAGTCAACCAGATCCGGGCCGTATCCAGGTGAGATCGAGGACCTGCACCTTGACACGACCACAACGCAGCCCTGAAATATCAGCAGAGATTGATTCAACTAGATCATCCACTGTGAAGGCCTCATCAACACAACAGCCAGTGGCACAGCTCCTCAATAAACCGTCCATACCGGCGTGATGAATACTGAACTCAACTGGATTGAACTGGAATAAATACTTTGAATGTTGCGATCCCATCGGACTTATGATAGCTACCTGAATCGTAACAAAGCACTGTTCGCCAGAGGAGAACTGGACCCCTGACTAAGCCTGGTTTCTCCCAAGGTTTTTTTTCTCCATTTAAACACCTTGTAACGAAGTTCGTAAATGGGAAGAAGGAGGTGGGAACCGGCGAACGTTCAAACAAAGTTTAATTCCAAAATAAACAAAGAAAACGAAAGTAATGCCGGCAGACCCTCGCGGACGTCTGCTGGCCACACAAACATAACAAAACATAAAATAAAGTCCAGGCCTGGTCCTCTCTCGTTCTTCACTGTAGTCGCTCCTCCTTTTATGCTCCCGGAGCTCCTCCGTGAGGGACTCAAGGCCGGTGCGCCTCCCAGGTGAAGCTCATTAACACTCGCGTCACTGGCCTCGCGCCGTTCCCTCACGGCTCTCGCCCGCCCTGCTCGTCACATACCCCCATCGCCCCTCGCAGGCCGGGGGGGTACTCCCGAGACTGCGCTCTACTCCCCCCCGGGGCCTGTCTCGGCGGCCGCAGCACCTGGGGGTAAGGACAGACGAGACGAGAGAAAGGAGACGGAAGCAAGGGGAGCGACAGGACGAGAGAGGGGAGAGAGGAAATAGAAAAAAAAAATTCTTGGTCCGGTTCCCCGACACACTGCCGCTCGGTCCTCAGCCTGCCAAGAGGCTCTTCTTCGCGGTGCCATGCGGTGGCACTGGACGCTTGGTGGACGGCCCGATCCTCGACCGCCTCCTGGCGGCTGGCGATGGCTCCTCCGACTGAGGGCAGCCGGCAGCGAGTCCCACGTCCCCTGCTCCTCCCCTTCATGGCGGACGGCAGCAGGCTCCGGCCCACGGCAGACGGCGGCGACTCCTCCGCTCCCTCCAGGTCCAGGACGTCAGCCACCCCACCTCGTCCCAGGAGCACGGCATCCGGGTCTCCGTCCCACCTTTCACAAGGCTCCAGCACCACCGCCTCGGGCAGCCTCTCGCGGTCTACACACACTCCCGCGCTGCCCGAACTCCGCAGCACCGCGATCCCCCTCAGCAGCGAGGGCTATTCGACAGCATGTCCCTCCTTCCTCCCGGGTTTCAGCACCAATGTAACGAAGTTCGTAAATGGGAAGAAGGAGGCGGGAACCGGCGAACGTTCAAACAAAGTTTAATTCCAAAATAAACAAAGAAAACGAAAGTAATGCCGGCAGACCCTCGCGGACGTCTGCCGGCCACACAAACATAACAAAACATAAAATAAAGTCCAGGCCTGGTCCTCTCTCGTCCTTCACTGTAGTCGCTCCTCCTTTTATGCTCCCGGAGCTCCTCCGTGAGGGACTCAAGGCCGGTGCGCCTCCCAGGTGAAGCTCATTAACACTCGCGCCACCGGCCTCGCGCCGTTCCCTCACGGCTCTCGCCCGCCCTGGTCGCCACACACCTATTTGCCACCTGTTTGCCACCTGATGTCACCTGTTGGAGTTTGGGTTCCTTGCTGCTGTCGCCTTTGGCTTGCGTAGTTGGGGACACTTGACATTTGATTTGACATTTGATATTCAACAGTGCTTTGATCTGCCTGCATTGACACTATTCTTTAAGAGCTGCTGTGCAGCCAAAATTATATACCAGTTATCACTGTAAAGCTGCTTTGACACAATCTGCATTGTAAAAAGAGCTATATAAATAAAGGTGACTAGGATTAGGGTTTGGTTTAGGGTTAGTTTCATGTAATTATGCCTAATTTATGGTTATAACTATAGTAAATACAAGTAACGTGTAATAAGGACACATTAAAATAAAGTGTTACCCATCATTTGTATGCATAACTTGTAACAATCAGCCAAATTGGTTGAGTCACAAGATTTAAAATGGGGTCAGATTTTACTGTGTGAGTTTGTTAGTGGTTAAAAGAATGAGACATAAAACAGTGATAAGTTTAAATAAGAATTGTGTATTTACAATATTCACAGGAACTTTAAAACAACACAATAAAACCAGGAAAACTCAGTCTGTTAAAAGCATACAGTCCCTAGTACCATACCCTAAAACAGTCCAAGAATCCTAGTGTGCTGATAAAGTCCCAATGTGAGTGTCCACCGGTGTATATACAAATGTCCACAGTAGTGATAATCCAAAGGTTGTGACTGGAGAGGTAACTCCACAAAATGAAAACTCCGCAATCCAGGTGAGTTGTTGACTGTTAGTGAGTCCTTGTTTGTTTGCCAAGCTGCTCTGTGACTGGTCACATGACAGGCCAACCATTCATTTCTTAAAGACATACACACTTAAAATGTTAAGAGGACTAAAATGGACTAAAACACTTGTAAACCAATTAAAACTCTATTATACATATAATCATTGTAATAAATAGAGCGGTAAAACATGCATTTTGTGTGACAGTGTCACAAACTTAATTTGTCTATGGAATAAACATTTGAATATGAAACTAAGTCAGGGTGTCTGATTCAATTGCAGCAAGCTCACCAAATTGTTTTTAAGTTGGGAACTGTCTGGAGTGTCAGCTTTCTCACTTTCAAATGTCTTTCAACTGTCCTATACGCCGAGTTTCTTTTGGTCTGCCACTGTTTCTTTTTCCCTGTGGTGTCCAGTAGAGTGCTGTCCTGACTTTTGAGCAAAACAATTGTTTATTGTATGTAAGTTATTTCCTAAACAGAAGTTGATGAGGTGCTAGCCATGTGCATTTGCCCAGGGCATGCTTTCCCATTGTTCTTTCTGTTTCTTTATTGTTGTTGCTAACTCTTGCATCCAAATCCCCTATGATGAGTAGTATATCATGTCTTGGGATAAGAATGGAATTGGCTGTAGAATCCCTCTTTAATCTTTTCATCTGCATCATTGGTTGGTGCATATGTAATGATAATGGGCACTTGACGTTCATTCTTACCTACAGTAAACATTCATTAATTACTTTCCATTGTAATACTGACCTGACCTTGTTTTTGCTTATGATGATGGCTACTCCTTCTTGATGATGGCTACTCCTTCTTCTCTCCCTGACCAGATGATATTTTCCCCTATGCTGAGTTCTGACATTGAGTCTGTATTGCGAAGTAGGCTCAGATTGTAATGATTCATTTCAGTCACTGTTTGTGCCAACTTTCCAGAGTTTGTACATTCCAGCAGCCAATTCTGATGTGAGATCTGAGTATCAAAAGTACTGCTATCAGGGTGGGAGCATCCTCTTGGCTTCGACCCTGTCCTTTATTGGTTTATTTATCTAGTCTGCTTTACTTTGGCATCCCTAAATACAGCTATTTTCCCTTGTTGGCATTTTCATAGCACATTTTCACTTAGGGGAGATCACTTTGCTGAATTCGTGTTCAGCACAGGGAGAGTGAAGTTCCGGCCTAGAGGGTCATCTCAGCCAATGAGGACAGAGGGCAGTGGCTCTAGCCACCAGGCCACCCCCCTGTGCACGTCCCTGTTATGTATATCTGTAACTTAGAACACTTTCCAAAGTCCCATATTTCCTTATATTTTAGACACAGTTTTGTTCAAGACATGAAGAATGTGCAAAAATGTGTCCTGAATGTGTATGAACAGCTCCTGTTGCCATGAAACCTGATGATGTGGAAGTTTGTGCTGCTCCTAGGAGTGGAAACTTCTAAAGAACTTCAACAGCACATCAACATTATAGGAAAAGTGCCTAGTCATGCAAGTTACTGGAACTGTGACAGTGGAACTGTGTAACCAGTTTCATCCTAGTGTGTCATCTGCAAATGATTGCGATATTTATGGCTTAGGGTATTTGAGAGTGTTCTAAATTTGGTCTGTTATAGAGTTATTTTTAAACAGGCTGCTGTATTCTTTGTGTTTGTTGGAATGATTCAGATTCAGACTCAAACATTTGGCTGAATTTGACTGGTTGCTATTATTCACCATGGAGCTTTCAAAACATTTATACATGCGACAAGGGCGTTGTTTTTGCAAATAAAAAAATCATAACACATCAAAACAGTGGGTGTTTACTGACGTCTTAGAATTAGCAACAAATGCGTTTCAATCAGATGATCAGGGACAGAGGGAAATCAAGCATTGTATTAGTTCTGTTAGGTCACATTAGTCAAGCTTGACACTCATTTGATCCACACTGACCTATAGGAATACAATCACTGCATTCCTATATATGGTCCATTCAGTATTATCAGCAGCTTTAACGTGTTGCTCAGAATCTAATAACCTCCTCCATCCCCACACCCTCCTTTGTCCAGTCAGTACTTGCCTGCTGATATTCCTCTTGATCAGACTCATTTCTTCAATTATGTTGTTACATTTAATTATTGTCATTAAGAAAATGAATGATATTGCAATACTTTGGGGGATTATCGCTGCTCTCCCTGCTCTTATCCATGCTAGGCTGCATGGATGGGCTGGGAGTTCTTGCCAAGAACAGAACCATATCACCAATCCAAACTCTATGTTAACTGTGTCATGATCACCTGCTGGAGTGTCCTTGACAGCCTCTAGAGGGTACTCCACCCTGGACTATTGTCACTATCACGGACTCCATTTCCCATCACCCTCTTCCCGGACTCCTTATTGATGTTACACACAGCTGTTATCAATTTTTCAATCGATTTTGCAAGTATTTTGACTGTTTGCCTGGCTTATGACATTGATTTTGGATTCCCAAATAAACTGCAATTGGATCTCACCTAAATCTCACAGCATTACGTGACAAACTGCCAGTCATCTTTGATGATAGTGATCCTGACAGAAATGGTTTATTATTAAATGTTACGAAATTATTACCTAATAAAATGATGTTACTTATGACCAATCTAAAAACGTATCTAAAAAATTGAAATAATTAAACTTTTTAGTAAGTGTTTTGTATTTACTAGGGATTCATATCCTATTGGTATCGGCGGTATGCGTGATACTTTTACTTATTAAAATGATCCAATACCAAAAACCAATGCCACGCACCATTTGTACAGTGTTTGTGTCCAGACAAAGAGAAACCGAAACAACAGTATAAACAGAGATATAGAGATTAAAGTTGTCTATGAAGTAAATGTATTAAAAGTAATAGAATATTAAGCTCTAATTCGATATTTACGCCTGTATAGCTGCTGTGCATGAGCTGAAAAGTGAAGCACGCAAGTGGATTGAGCGACATAGACGCACAAGTGTGTTGAACATACATTCCTTTCTCACAGACATCGCTGAAAGTTAGTAGTTTGGTTAGATATGTCAATGGCAAAGGAAGTAAAATGATGCCCCTATTACTAACATTACTGATGTTAAGGAGAGAGGGAGAGACACACTTTTGTTGCACACTTCATTGCTGATTGCTCACTCAGCACACATAAGTCAGTTGGATTAAAACCAAATCGTAGGCTACATAGCCTAAGTAAACCATGAACTGTTACATGATTTATGTATAACATGTGGTTAATACTCTCTAACACTTGACGGGTGCTCCATTAAACCTTCGTCCTCAGTTAGGAACCTGGGTGTGCTCTTTGATACCAATCTTTCATTTGAAAGTCATGTTTCTAGTATCTGTAAAACCGCATTCTTCCATCTAAAAATATATATCTAAATTACGACATATGCTCTCAATGACAAATGCGGAACAGTTGGTTCATGCATTCATGACCTCAAGACTAGATTATTGTAACGCTCTACTGGGTGGTTGTTCTGCTCGGCTTTTAAACAGACTACAGTTGGTCCAAAATGCGGCAGCTAGAGTTCTTACTAGAACCAGAAAGTATGACCATATTAGCCCAGTTCTGTCAACATTACATTGGCTCCCTATTAAACATCGTATAGATTTTAAAATCTTGCTACTTACTTATAAAGCTCTAAATGGTTTACCTCCCCAGTACCTAAGTGAGCTCTTAATGCATTATAGTCCTTCACGTCTATTGCGATCTCAGAATTCAGGCCAGTTGATAATACCCAGAATATCAAAATCAACTGAAGGCGGCAGATCCTTTTCCTATTTAGCACCTAAACTCTGGAACAATCTTCCTAGCATTGTTCGGGAAGCAGACACACTCTGTCAGTTTAAATCTAGACTAAAAACACATCTCTTTGCTCTTGCATACACATAACACATTATCAATACATTAACATTTTTCAAATCCGTTAAAGGATTGTTATGCTGCAATAATTAGGTCGGCCGGAACTGAGAACATTTCCTATAACACTAGATATACCTGTACATCAGAATAAGAATGGCATCTACGCTAATATCTGTCTCTCTGCTTATCCTGAGGTTTGCCGGGTGCTGGATCCAGGCCGTATCCAGATCAGATGGAGAACCTGTGTCTGGACCTGCCTACAATGTAGCCCAGGAGACAATGGGCCTACAGATCCAGTTCTGGCTGCATCTATAATTCTGATTTTTAATCCCCGTATCCGCTTACATATATTTATATATAATCTATTTTTAATCTCTATAATAAAATGTATAATTTAGATTTTGATCTCCATATCCATTTACATATATTATATATATCTTCCAAGGGGTTTTTTCCCTCCTAGGACTTTTTTCCCAGTGTTAGCACGCTGGGTTTTTCTCCTAGGGGGTTTTTTCCACCCCTGGGAGTCAGCCGACATTGGCTTAATGTAGCACCATCTTGTATATGTTACATATTACCACGCTTGTTTGTACAGCTTATTTTTAACCACTTCCCTTTTTTCTGTGCTTCTAATATGTAAAGCTGCTTTGAAACAATTACCAATTGTAAAAGCGCTATATAAATAAATTTGACTTTTTTGACTTGACTTGGTTCCCTACATTATTACAGAAAAACATTGTGTAACTTAATTACTGTGCCGCTGAACTGGAGTGGCTCTAAATGTGCACTGTAGATGAAATGGTACAATAGAGCAAAATAATGAACAGTGAACGGAACAGAATATTAACGGAAGCGCGTCTAATACATTTTAATGGGCATTGTCACGAAGATACTCCGTGACTATGTACGGACTATGGGGCACGTTCCCTCATTTCACATGTACACATACATATACATTTACATTGACTTTGGGGATTCTGGAAAGATATATGTTGGGTGCAATATATGTGGAGTTATTGTGTGTAGTGTGGAAGCCTGTACCTGTTTGGTTGTATCTTTTGTTAATGTTTCACAAGTTGTTCGTTTTGAAGTCTGTAAATAATTACAGGACACAGTAATACAGGTTAAGACATTTTATTGAAATAAGTATCACAGATATACAGGTGCTGGTCATATAATCAGAATATCATCAAAAAGTTTCACTAATTCCATTCAAAAAGTGAAACTTGTTGTAACACAGTTCGTAAATGTGGGAAGAAGGAGGCGGGAACCGGCGAACGTTCAACAAAATTTTAATTCAAAATAAACAAAGAACAAAACGAAAGTAATGCCGGCAGACCCTCGCGGACGTCTGCCGGCCACACAAGCATAATAAAACATAAAATAAAGTCTAGGCCTGGTCCTCTCTCGTCCTTCACTGACGTCGCTCCTCCTTTTATGCCTCCGGAGCTCCTCCGTGAGAGACTCGAGGCCGGCGCGCCTCGCAGGTGATGCTATTTATCATTCGCGTCACTGGCCTCGCGCCGTTCCCTCACGGCTCTCGCCCGCCCTGCTCGTCACACTTGTATATTATATTAATTCATTACACACAGACTGATATATTTCAAATGTTTATTTCTTTTAATTTTGATGATTATAACTGACAACTAAGGAAAATCACAAATTCAGTATCTCAGAAAATTAGAATATTGTAAAAAGGTTTAATTTTGAAGACACCTGGTGCCACACTCTAATCAGCTAATTAACTCAAAACACCTGCAAAGGCTTTTAAATGGTCTCTCAGTCTAGTTCTGTAGGCTACACAATCATGGGGAAGACTGCTGACTTGACAGTTGTCCGAAAGACGACCATTGACACCTGACCACAGAGCTCTGTGTCCAAGCACATTAATAGAGAGGCGAAGGGAAGGAAAAGATGTGGTAGAAAAAAGTGTACAAGCAATAGGGATAACCACACCCTGGAGAGGATTGTGAAACAAAACCCATTCAAAAATGTGGGGGAGATTCACAAAGAGTGGACTGCAGCTGGAGTCAGTGCTTCAAGAACCACTACGCACAGACGTATGCAAGACATGGGTTTCAGCTGTCGCATTCCTTGTGTCAAACCACTCTTGAACAACAGACAGCGTCAGAAGCGTCTAAAGACAAAAAGGACTGGACTGCTGCTGAGTGGTCCAAAGTTATGTTCTCTGATGAAAGTAAATTTTGCATTTCCTTTGGAAATCAGGGTCCCAGAGTCTGGAGGAAGAGAGGAGAGGCACACAATCCACGTTGCTTGAGGTCCATTGTAAAGTTTTCACAGTCAGTGATGGTTTGGGGTGCCATGTCATCTGCTGGTGTTGGTACACTGTGTTTTCTGAGGTCCAAGGTCAACGCAACCGTATACCAGGAAGTTTTAGAGCACTTCATGCTTCCTGCTGCTGACCAACTTTATGGAGATGCAGATTTAATTTTCCAACAGGACTTGGCACCTGCACACAGTGCCAAAGCTATCAGTACCTGGTTTAAGGACCATGGTAACCCTGTTCTTAATTGGCCAGCAAACTCACCTGACCTTAACCCCATAGAAAATCTATGGGGTATTGTAAAGAGGAAGATGCGATATGCCAGACCCAACAATGCAGAAGAGCTGAAGGCCACTATTAGAGCAACCTGGGCTCTCATAACACCTGAGGAGTGCCACAGACTGATCGACTCCATGCCACGCCGCATTGCTGCAGTAATTCAGGCAAAAGGAGCCCCAACTAAGTATTGAGTGATGTACATGCTCATACTTTTCATGTTCATACTTTTCAGTTGGCCAAGATTTCTAAAAATCCTTTCTTTGTATTGGTCTTAAGTAATATTCTAATTTTCTGAGATACTGAATTTGTGATTTTCCTTAGTTGTCAGTTATAATCATCAAAATTAAAAGAAATAAACATTTGAAATATATCAGTCTGTGTGTAATGAATGAATATAATATACTATGAATGAATATAATATAATAATATACAAGTTTCACTTTTTGAATGGAATTAGTGAAGTAAATCAACTTTTTGATTATATTTTAATTATATGACCAGCACCTGTATGTACCAGTTAGCAGCATTATTGGCATGTATTTTGTATAATTTTTTTTTTTTCATTTATTTTTGGTTTGTAGCGCTATTTTTTTTTTCTGCATCATGGGATTTTTAGGGGCCAAGCACCGAAGGTGCGTAGGCACCTATTGTATCTGTTGGCGTTCTTATTATTCTGCTTCTTCCGCTCTGGAAGTCTATGGCAGCCCATAGAACCGTATGGAACTGTAGAACCGAGTCTCTAACTCAATCCCTCTAGCGCCACCAGCTGTCCAAAGTTGCACTTATGTTTATGCTAATAACTTTTGAACCATAAGGGCTAGAAAATTCTTTTTTCCTCTGATTCCTTGAGTCAAGCCGATTCGAATGCACCCTATGACGTCATTTTCCGTCATTAAAATTTTTCCACCATTTTGAATTTTCTGAAAAACCTATTTTTTCGAACTCCTCCTAGACCATTACTCCGATTTTCATGAAAATTGAACCAGATCATCTTCAGACCATGCCGACAAAAAATTATGGAATTCAAGTCGATTCCTCAAACCATTTTCGTAAAACACGCGAACGAATTGTATGTAGTGCTTGCAAAAATAGACATAAGGCTGTATCTCCGCAACGCTTTATCGTATTCAGACCAATCTTCGTACATGTCATCACAAGCATGACCTGAGGCATCATGCAGCGTTTTGGCGCAGCGCCACCTACTGGTCTGGAAATATGAAAAATGGCTGTTTTTGCTTATAACTTCTGATGGGTTTGTCCAAAAATCATAAATTTGATCTCGTTAGATTTGGGGCATCATGCTGAGTCGAATGATATCCAATATTCCCATATCGGACATTTTGACCGTTGGCCATTTTGAATTTTGTGCTAAAATGCTGTATTTTACGAACGCATTAGCGTATCGTTACGAAACTTGGTATGGGTCTTTGGCACCATGCCCTTACAATACTCAAAAAGTTTTGTCGCAGCGCCACCTTGTGGTCAAAAGTTATAACAAAATTTACGAAAATGCTAATACCTCTTGACTATATTAACCGATTGTAATGAAACTGGTTTCAGTAGATTCCTTGGGTCATGCTGAGATCATAGATATCAAATTTGCTATAGTCAGCTGAACTTCCTGTCCGCCGTATTGTTTTTCTGTAAAAACCTACTTTTTCAAACTCCTCCTAGACCGTTGCTCCGATTTTCACCAAAATCGAACCATATCATCTTCAGTCCATGCTGACAAAAAGTTATGGATTTCAAGTCGACATGTCAAACCGTTTTCGTATACCGGAGCAAAGAATTTGAGGCAGGATGCAAAAACGACTCTTGAAGTTCTATCTCTGCAATGCTTTGACATATTGACACCAAACTTTGTAAGTGTCATTGTCACCTCACTCTGACCATACCGCATTAATTTGGTCACAGTGCCACCTATTGGTCGAAAGTGATGAACCAGTAAATCCTATTTTTTTGATCATTTTTCAGCTCTTTTGCCTAAAATGATCTTAATAGGTCTTTTAATTGCTCACTGTTGCAGTTGGTCTGATGCTCGCCGCCGTGTTGGCTGGCTTGTTGTGCCGCTTTTGTGCTTGGCCCCGTAATTGCTGCTTGCAGCTATATTTTCTACTGTTTTGGTAAAATTAATTTTTGCATCAAACAGATTTCCTGCTGTCCTGGTTACCTCATTACCTCTAACCGCAAGGTTTATCCACAACAGGCATAATTAAAGCATGAAAGTTTTGGTGCATCCCTGGTATTTACTTGATTTTGCGGTAACACTTTATAATAACGTTCAGTTATAAGTCATTTATGAATTATAAGTTAATGATTAACAAATCATTTAAAAAACATGAATATACATTTATAAATGATTGATAAGTGATATACTAATATTTTATGAATGTTTTATAAATTCAGTTATAAGTCATTTATAAATTATTTGTTAATTATGAACAAATCATTTACAAAACATGGCTATACGTTCATAAATTATTAATAAGTGATATGTTAACATTTTATGAATGTTTTATTAGTTCAGTTATGAGACACTTATAAGTTATTAGTTCATGATGAACGAATCATTTACAAAACATTACAATATACGTTCATAAATGATTAACAAGTATTATGCTAACAATTTACAAATGTGTTGTAAGTTATCTTAATTAAATAAATCAAACAGATCATTAGTAGATGGTTTATAAGTTATTAGTCAAGACATTATTTATCACTTATAATAACTGAAGTATTTATGACAAAAAAGCACAAACATGCAGGTATGATAAAGCACTATTTTTAAGAAGAGTAATTTATTTGTTTTGAAGTGGATAAACATTTATAAATGCCTTACAGTCAGGTGATTCCAGTGGGTCATATTAAATCCTTTCACTCATCAGCACAGACTTGTGTTCTGTGTGGAGTGTGTGGGGTCTAATGATGAAGTCATCCTCTGATCCGGATTTACCTTCCACTGAAGCTCACATTTGAACACAGACCAGCTTACAACTTCATCAATAAATCATATACTGATCATTTACTAATGATAATTTACTAATACTCATTAACTAATCACTGATCATTAATTAATAAATTATAAATTACTTATAGCCAAATTAATAAAACATTCATAAAATGTTAGCATATCACTTATTAATCATGAATTAATAAGAATTAATGTATGAATGTATGTTCATGTTTTGTAAATGATTTGTTGAACATTATCTAATAATTTATAAATGACCTATAACTGAATTAATAAAACATTCATAAAATGTTAACATCACTTATTAATCATTTAAGAACATATAATCATGTTTTGTAAATGATTAGTTCATCATTAACTAATAATTTACAAGTGACTTATAACTGAACGTTATTATAAAGTGTTACCGATTTGGCTATTATTTTACTATTACAACACTGTGAGCAACTACTAGTATGAAAAGTGCTCCACAAACAATTGGCTGTTCACTTCACAAAAACATTCACACATGAAAGAGACAGTCACAACATTATTTTGGACATTTCATTTTTTCCTGTTTGTATGTCAGAATAGCTGTTGGTTTTGGGTATACGGGAGTTTTAAACCATCTCAAACCAAATGTGTTTTTTCCACAAAATAGTACTTGTGATATACTGAAAACTATTTGTCATTTATTTTTGAATCATAGCAATGGTTTTAAAAAGGAGATTGAGGAAAAAGAGGTTTTGTTGGTAAAATCTTGTTTCCCTTGTGGGAGTTCCTCTTCAGTCACATGAGTCAATCTATTTTCGCTTGATTTATTTCTCATTCACACCAAAGACTCTTCACTCAGTCGAGTATCGGTCCCTGTCATTCACTGTTTGTACCGCTGTCTGTATACAGAAATGGACTGGAATTTACGATTGCTCTTGTGTTTGTTTTGTGGTAAGATCTGTTTTTTCTGTAACTAAACATGTGGCATAAGCTATACTAAAATGACTTTACCTAATTTTATAAAGAAAATAATTATACAAGAGACAACTCCTCAATTATATACTTAATGTAAAGTGAACAAATTGTGTATTCCATGTGGTCTTTTTCTTGATTAAATCTAATAGCTTGATGTCAAATATATCGTCATTAGGTAACACTTTATTTTAGGGTCTTTTAACTAGTTGCTTATTATTAGCATGCATATTATTAGATTATTGGCTGTTTATTAGTAATTATTAAGCACATATTAATGCCTTATTCTGCATGACCTTATTCTACATTCTTAATCCTACCCAAAACCCAAATTAAACAACTAACTTATTAGCTATTAATAAGCAGTAAATTAAGAGTTTATTGAGGGAAAAGTCGTAGTTAATAGCGAATATGTGTTCCCAATACTAAAGTGTTACCTGTCATTATTACAAGTAATTTTGTTTGATCTGTTAGATATGCAATGCTGTAAATCTATTTAACCCTATAAAGCCTACCGTATCATATTTGATGCACACATTTCTAAGAACTCTAAATGATCAAAATGTACAAAACTTTGCTGAAAACTCTGTTGTACATCTACTACATGCCTTCTGCCATCTAAATGATCTGTAGTTCATACTTTTTCAGTGAGTAAAGGCCTTTTAGAATATTTGTAAAAAATCTCCACCTTCTGGTTGTTGCACACGTGTCTTTTTGTTGTGAAATCTTTACTTATTTTTATAAAGTGTTCACAATAATGAATTTTATATTGTCAGTGCTATTTCAAGATGAACATTTATTGGACTGAAGAACCTTAGGTTTACTTGATTATCCATGTATGCTAAAATTTGAGTATCAAAGTATCAAAAAGTATCAAAAAAAAAAAAAAAAAAATCAGGCTTTTGAGGAACATTTATTTGTTAATCTGTCAATCATCATTGTATTGCATTGCATTATATGTTATTCTATTTAAAGCATTTATTTAAAGACTTGTCATTTTCCTTTCTTTTGTTAGTATGTCATTCATTAATGGCCTTCAACATTGATCCTGTGTCCTGGAAGTACTTCACAAACAATGCAAACAGTGGCTTTGGCTATAAAGTGATACAGAAAGAAGGAAGGTGAGCTCACCCAGTTACCACAGATCACTCAACCGTTGACCATTTAAACTGATGCTGTTGAAAACAAATACTTTAAGAATTACAGAATATTTCAATCCAGAACCGATGTGGATATTAATGGCACTAATCAAAAGACTTAATAGCTGTAACATTAAAGAATTGTTGTACGAAGTTGCAATTTAGTACATTTAAAATATATTAACTTTAGAAGTAATATTAAATAACACACTAAAGTTAAAATCATAATCAAGCACTTTACATGTGCTTTAGTATGTGAGTTGACACATCAAAATAAATGTACATCAAAGCATGACAAAAATGATTAAAACATAATGATTTAAAATATATTTTAAAGTAAAACTTTTAAGGTGATGTTGTTAAAAAGTGCACTTATTAAAATTACACCTAAGTGTGTTAAGAGACATATAAGGTAACACTTTATTTTACAGTAATAACAGTAAATGATGCATAATTGCATGCAACTAACCTTGAACCAAACCCAAACCCAAACCTTAATCATATATAAAGTACATGTTGTTAATTAAAATTACTTTGTACTTAAATATATAGTTACACTGTAACAAGGACACCTTAAAATAACCAAAACATAGTCATGGAAATTCTTGCTTTATGTATACTTCATTATTTCGTAATCATGTTTATTTCATAATCTTATTTCATAATATTATATTATCTGCAAGTACAGTTTTTTAACATATACTTTTAAGATTTGAAGTACACAAGAGCATATTACATACAGTTAAGCACATTTCTTAAATTAACAAAGCTCAGACAATGTACAGAGCTTTGGTTTTGAATTCCATCTAATGCCTTGTTGGTATTTTTAATTTCCTCTTTCTGTAATTTTCTGTAATATAAAAATATTTTGCAACACTAACTAAAAATAACTTGGTAACGCTTTAGATTACAGCCCGGAAAGTACTGCGTAATAACAACGAATTTACAGCGTAACTATCAATAATTATAGTGTACCTATACAGTAAGTATGTGTAAGTATAGGAGAACAATATGTAAACTCTTGGGAATAAAGGGGTAACAACCAGGAAACTATCAAATTATTTATACTGTAAGTATTTTAGAACTAAGTGGTACTTACACTGTTATGATAGACAACAATCTTATGTTTGGGAACAATTTAGCGAGAAAGTGCACTGATTAAGTTGTTTCAAGTAGAAAGAACTATTGCAAACTTTTTTAATACATGGGGAAATATACTTTTGTTTCATGTAGTTACAGGGTAAGTATGACATTACTTAAATTAAAGTGGTGCTTGTTACCCTCTTATTTCATGTAGTTACAGGGTAAGTAATTAAAAAAATGCAAACAATCTGATATCACTGACTCTGAAACCTTTATTTGAAAAACAACTTATTTCAAAACAGATTTAAAGTTACAACACTTCTTATTCGTTTCACTTGCTTGGCTACCTCCTCCTCTTGTTCCTCTTTTTCTTTCTTTCCACTGATGAATATTAAGAGGGAATGCCATTTGCTATTCTGTATTAAAAGAAATACAGTACACCCGGAAATGTGCTCACCGTTTACTCATCTTTTACCCTCATGCCATCTGAGATGTATACGACTTTCCTTCTTAAGATGAACATAAAAAGGTTTTTAGGAAAAAATAAATAATCTGGGAACGCTTTATATTGCAAGCTCACGTGTTCCTAAAAGTCGAAGCATCAAACAGCACAAACAGTAATAACTACAGTAATCCATACGACCCCAATGGATGAATCGATGTCTTCTGAAGTGAAACGATACGTATTTGTAAGAAAAATACCAAATATTTTAATATTTTTAAAAATTTCGACCAACTGTCTTCTGCGCGTGAATGCGAGGGTTGAGAGTTCATGCTTAACGTAACTTGAAGCGTGACGTAAGCATGCCGAGAAACTCACGCAGATGTTGGATGCCGTCAGTTTTTTTTTATTATTATTATTTTTTTATTAATGCTCACATCAAAATACACAGACATAACACAACATAACAGATAATGAGAATGAGAAACAAACAAGACAGAATAACAGAGACGGCAGTTCTCGCGTGAGTTTCACATGAATCTCCCGCGAGAACATCATGAAAGCTTCACGTTGCTCATTTCAATGTTCTTCGTCAAACGCAAAGTCGACTCTCATGCAGGCGTCGGTGACAGTTGGTCAGAAGCGAAAAGATGAATAGCCTAAACCATGAGAACATTTCTGGGTGTACTGTATTTTCTTATAATACAGAATAGTAATGGGATTCCTTCTTAAGATTCATCAGCAGAGAAACAAGAGCAGGAGGAAGCCAAGCGAGAAACAACAACAACCAAAGATGGTTGTTGTTGTTTGATGAACAAATGATGTTACTTTCTGTAAGGACTTTAGAATTTGAAATGAAAAGTTGATTTAAAAAAATTAATAAGTGTTGTAGACCTGTGTTGATTTTCAAATAAAGGTTTCAGAGTCAGTGATATCAGATTGTTTGCATTTTTTTAATTACTTACCCTGTAACTACATGAAATAAGAGGGTAACAAGCACCACTTTAATTTACGGCCCGCAATGTCATACTTACCCTGTAACTACATGAAACAAAAGTATATTTCCCCATGTATTAAAAAAGTTTGCAATAGTTCTTTCTACTTGAAACAACTTAATCAGTGCACTTTCTCGCTAAATTGTTCCCAAATGTAAGATTGTTGTCTATCATAACAGTGTAAGTACCCCTTAGATATAAAATATTTACAGTATAAATAATTTGATAGTTCCCTGGTTGTTACCCCTTTATTCCCAATACTTTATATATTGTTCCCCTATACTTACACGTACTTACTGTATAGGTACACTATAATTATCGATAGTTATGCTGTAAATTCGTTGTAATTATGCAGTACTTTCCGGGCTGTAATCTAAAGCGTTACCAATAACTTAAAACTATGCTGATGTCAACACTTTTTTTTTCGTAATACGTTCATAGATTATTACCTCATATAACAGCACACCCAACCAGGAGTGTGCGCCACAGATTTCTCCTTTTTTTTTTTAACATGTTCTCATATTCCTCCTGTCTTCTTCCATAGTCTGCTTGTGAGTGATCCTTTAATACAACTCAGTCAAACTCAGAGAGGACAAATATATGGCTGTGCTGTGACTGAAGGAAACTGCAAGACACTGCCCATTCCCGGTACTTAGTTTTTATATGATGCTTTCAAATATGTAATATAAATTACTAGTTTTATTATCCATGATAGTATTTCTTTTTTTTTTTTTTAAATCCACTTTTTATTAAACAGTCACAAATGAGGCTGTCAACATGTCTCTTGGACTTTCAATGTCTGTTGATCTTCAGTCTTCAAGTGCAGTGGTAAGTTTCATATTCAAGGGGTCATGAACTGCATAATTTTTAAGTATTGTTCCCTTTCAGTCAGTCACATTCGACGTATGTCAGGAGTGAACCAACGAATTGGGATATCGCTAGAGAGCCCTATCACCTTCGAGTGTAACTAAACAAGCCAATGGAATTGGCGAGCGATATTTGCATAACGTGCACCACAAGGCGGGTATAAATACGAAAGCGGATGTAATCACGCTCTGTCTTTCACTTCGTAGCCAACTATCACATACTTGGGCGTTCAGCATGCTGAGGCAGCTTTTGTGGATAGCTCATGTTCTCAATGCGGGAGTGTTGAGGTCTAGACTCTCATTCCTTGGTTCTCAGGGAGCGGGGGTCCCCTCCCCGCCGTTTTCTCTGGCTCTGGCCAGGGGGATGGCGCGTCAGTGTGTATGGAGGGTGACTTGAGGATTACGGTTAGGGCTTCCCCACCGAGATCCCCGCCCCTAATCCCTCTACAACACTGCAGCCAGTGGTGTTGCCGGAGGATCGTGGTGGTCCCTCTGTTGAGCGACCAGCCGTTTCCTTCGGTGCGCCTGAGGGCGAACAGATGTCGATCACAGCATCGGAAGGTGAGCTAGAGTCCTTGGGAGATGAAGACTCGGCTGCGCTGCCTCCCTCCGGGACCATAGCATTGCCCGAGTCCGATCCTGAGTTGATGGCTATGCTTTCCCAGGCCGCCTGGATGATTGGTTTCTCGGGGCAGCCTGCGCTGGTCCTGGTTCCACGGGTGCATGATGAGGTGACCAGGTCATGGAGGATACCATATAGCGTTCGAAGCAGACCTGGTCCCTCGTCTGTCTTCACCACTCTGGATGGCAGGGAGGCTAATGGGTACGCCGGGATCACGCCGGCGTACCCCTTGCGGTGTACCCCGGTGCGCCGTTGCGACACAACTGTGTCCAATGGCTGCTGGCTGGCGCGGTGAACTGTGTCTTCCATCCTGGGCCTGTAAGTTCTCCTCCGGTCTCACCGAGAAGGCTTACAGAGCCTGTGGACAGGCCATGGCCCTGCTGCAGGTCTATCAGTCCAAGGTGCTCATGGACATGCCCCAGGGTGGTCTTGACCAACAGCTGCTGGGGGAGCTACGTGCCGCCATTGACCTCGTCCTCCGGGCAACTAAGGTGATGGCGCGCTCCGTTGGTCAAGCGATGGCCACACTTGTGGTCCAGCAACATCATCTATGGCTGACCTTGGCCGACATGAGGGAGACCGATAAACATCGGTTCCTGGACTCCCCCGTGTCACAGGTCGGCCTATTCGTACATCTCCATTCCCTCCTTCAGGGAACGAGAGTTACATACGTAACCGAGACGTTTTATAATGTTTCCTGAGGTGCGCTTATAATGTTAGTATGATTTTAACATCAAAAATGACCATAATTTATAAATAAAAGGCCATTTTCTACCTTGATTTTAGCCTTCTGATTTGAATGCTCTGTTGGAAGGTGTGTCTGCTGTGAGACCTCAATGTAAACACCCACTGCAATGATTGGCTAAAATCTTTGCATATGATATAAGAATTACATGTGGAACTCTCAAAATATTTTATTACTACTATTACAGCTTTTGAGAGTAATTAATAGTGAAAAGTGTTGATTATAGTGTAGCGAGGCGGGGCTTCAGGAAGTAATTAATTTACACCAGAGATACCAAAACCTTCAAGAAAAAATTTATTAATGCTGACTACACCACCCCTTTAAGATAAGGGGAACTGAATACTGATAGTATCAGACACACAGGTTCGTTACCATGAAGGGCAGAGACAGTGGGTATCAATATACAAAATGTTTATTAAATTCACAATGATCAGATAAAACAGTAAAAAAAACAGACAAGGGTATAGCTGGAATGAGCTCAAATGACCACAGCTGAGTACAGCAGTAACTGGAGGCTTACCCGTAGTGGGGTAGGCTCGCTGTAAAGTGACTATTCCTAAACCACACACACGCGCGCACACACACACACACACAGTGAAGTGAATAATCACAACTGGCAAGCCACACTCCGTGCTCCAAACACCACCACCTAGATACTGGAACATCTAGCCTCCCAACTCAAGGGCCTAAAACACCACAAGAAAAACAAACAATTAATCAAATACACTTACAAAATTATACTAAAGCCTGATATAAAGCAAATCAAATACACTAATTATCAAGAATTATCCAAATTAATCAAGAATACACAATATTCAATGTAATTGAATATTAAACACTTAATAGAAAAATAAGTACAAAACAAATATGGAAAATAATCCAAATCAAGCTAAACAAAATAATTAAACTATACGTACCAGGTTATGATCACTGAAACAAATCATACCGTTGCTAACAGTACAATTCACCACAGCTTATACACATGAATGGACCCAGAACAGCTGGAACGAAATAAAGGCTGTCACCAGCACAACATTAGGCCTACCACTTACAATCACATTCGACCTACCTGGGGGTAATCACAGCCTGCACACCACTGCGAAGCTTCAACTCTTTCTATTCCAGCTACAAAAAATAAACATAATTAACTGATGCACGTAAATGCACAGCAACATTAGCCACCCAGCTAAACATACCTTTGAATGGAGGCGAACGCACCCCAATGGGCGGAGCTAGCAAAGACGCATCTGCAGGTGGCATAATCGCAGTCTTTAAATAGACAAGAATCGAGTGCTTATAGGCTGCCGCTCTAAGTATGGGGGAGGGAACTTATTAACCCTACCACAATAGCATTATATTTAGATATACTCCCATGACGGACGAAAGGTTGCAGTGATAAGCATTGTAGCCGATGACAAACATGTCTGTTAAAGTGCATAAATGCAGTCATCTCATCATTGCAGCTCAATTTCTGCTCTCTATTATGCTTTCATAATAACTAACAGTGCAAAAACTCTAAAACTCTTTTAACTCTAAAGACAAATAAATGACAGCATCATTGATTATAACGGGAGTTTGAGAGTGACTGTCACTGATAAACTCGTGCTGTGTGATTGACAGCTCCAGTGATTATAAAGGGAGTGTTCTTTGATGGCTTTCTGAATGTAATTTAATCTCTATTTAAATAAGAAAATATGTTTATGCTACTATGAGAAACAATGGCTACATTTACATGTGCACCAATAATGCGATTATTTCTCATAATCAGATTAAGGTCTTAGTAAGATGTTAGATGTTAGAGTTCGCAGTAAGATGTTTACATGACATGAGCAGAACTCTTCACTCAAGTTTACATGCCATTTTCATTACTCAGATTATTCGCTAATCGCTAATAAGTGGTTGTTTTAATCTACTCAAATTAAATTCAAAATACATTTTTATGGACGTAGTGGATATTATTCGACGCCGTGATGAACATCGAAATGTCGGGGGTTGTTTACGCTACCATCACATTCTTCGTGCCTGGATGAATATACGGAGCAGAGACTGAGCGAGTTGTGTTGAAGCGATTTGGAGAAGAGAAACGTCATAATATGTCACGGAGTTCATTCAAGAAGAGCGGGAATAATGCGATTAAGGTGTTTACTTGCCTGTTTATTGTGATTAAAATCAGCCTACACCATCTAGTTTATAATGTGATTATGCTTACTATGATTAAGAGCTCAATCACATTCGTTTGATCAAAGTATTGCATTTAAATGAGGTAAAGTTTAATTGCAATATTGGCCAAATCCCATTATAATCATATTATGAGGGTGCATGTAAACACACTCAATATGAATTTGACCATTTAGTCACTGGCTTGATTTACTGACACATAAACGGCAATAAATGATTTTGAGACAAAGAACATCTGACTGTACATGAATCATGTCATGTCAAAAAAATCACTGATCATAGATTAGGTCATTAGAATTAACACGGTTACTTACATGCAGAGCTGGGTAGTAACGGATTACATGTAATCTGGATTATGTAATCTGCAAAAATCAAGTACTTGTAATTAGAGTAAACTACTTTTTAGAATATACTCGTAATCAGACTACAGTTACTTTTTTATGGATTACATGATTACCGCATATATACGTTCGTGATTCTTCGAGTTTTTCCGGCGGTGAGGGGGAGGGATGTGGAATTGTGCACAGAAACCAGCAACAACAAGAATATTTGTTTTTGTAATGTTGCTGTTTTCTAAATTTACGTAATTTTAAGTAAATATGTTTATACGTTTCTGCCATTTTGTGGTGAAAGCGACTCGTCGGTCCTACTTTCTATGCAATATCAACTGCTTTGTTAAAACAAAACATACATTAAAGCTGAAATCCAACCTGAATGATGACAACACAGAATAAAATACTATCACTAGTGATCATCAAATCCTTTTAACAGACTTTATTTTACAGACTTAAGTTTTAAGTTTTCCACTTTTTCACAAAACCTTTGCTCTCAAGAAACCCAGTCAGTTTGGGTTAAAATTATTTTAAGTTCAAGTATTAGCATTATAAACTCTGAATTACTACCAACATATGAAATTAAATTAAGGACATGCATCAGAAAAATTGGGAATGTTGGACAATAAATATAACAGCTTGATTTTGCAGTTTTGTCTAATGTCTGTTAAAGCAAAAGTGTCCAAAAGTGGGAATTATGCGATAACGGGCACAGCAATGCATCATTATAAGATCATTATGTTTGATTAAAACGTACAGTATATATATTTCAATTCAGACCTAGTGGAGTGATACTATTATTACTATTATTAATAGTATTATACTATTATTACTGTAGGAGCCATACAATTTACTGGTGACTTAATTTAAAAAAAAAAAAAAAAAGTTTCTATTGCGCTTCTGATTTGGCAGTGAAATTCGCCAATTTTGGGTGCGTAAGATGTGAAGGATTCTACGGTCTGGTTAGTATTTTCACCCCATAATGGTGGCCACGCTACCGGAGCGCCATCTAGTGGCTGTTGCCCAAAAAGAGTGTCGCCTCTTGGGTTCTTTACTCTTTGGTTCCAGTCAATCACAATGTCACGTTCACATGTTGACCATGTGATGTCGCCACAACACAAGGAGAGCATATCGTGTTTTTATGTCAGTTATGGCAAAAACAGAATAAAAATAAAAATTATTTCCTGGAAGGAGGTAAAAATCCAAATAGCCTACCCATCTGTCTGGAACGCAGACAACGCAACATGAGTTCAGAGCAGGGGGCTGATCTCGATCACACAACAACATTTCTACACAGCGCTGTGAAGAAAGCGCTTGAATTCACCACAGAATTAATAACATCGCTGTGAAATCTTGTGAGAAGCATTTGTCGCAGAATTCTCTGTTAAACCACAGGTATCAGATAAAACAGTGCCTATGTGGAAACTGTTTGATATCTGTGGTTTAACAGAGAATTCTGCGACAAATGCCTCTCACAAGATTTCACAGCGATGTTATTAATTCTGTGGTGAATTCAAGCGCTTTCTTCACAGCGCTGTAATCAGGAAAGCTGTGCCACTATAACACTAACAGAAATAACTTGTGGCAGAAATGGTCTAATGTTTCCGAGTGCTTTAGTGCTTTACACAACTTTTCCCAGCACTTCAAAGCTTTAAATATTGCTCAATTTGAATGTTATTTTTAACGTGATGTCCAAAACATTATTTGTTCATCATTCATAGTTTGTCTCCATTTGTAAAATTAAAGGTTTCACGATGTAGGAAAGCAAAGACTTATTTAGACATAAAAAAAAGACAAATTACCACTGTAGTAGATGCTGCAGAGGAGCACTTATTGGCTTATTAGCCACACCCTAGTGTATAGTTTTAATATTTTTTTAATAATAAAATAAAAGATAATATTATCTGCATCTCAACTCAAGCTCAGTGCTTTTCTGTCAGCCCTCACAGCACTGCAAATCAGGGGCTGGTGCCACCTTAGAACTTTCAGTTCTAAAATTCAGTGAAAATTCAGTCATTAATTACACACCCTCATGTCATTTCACACCTGTAAGACCTTTATTCATATTCAGAGCAAAAATTAAGATATTTTTGATAAAATCTGATGGCTCAGTGAGGCCTCTATTGCCAGCAAGATAATTAATACTTTCAATGCCCAGAAAGCTACTGAAGACATATTTAAAAAGTTTCATGTGACTACAGTGGTTCAACCTTAATATCACAAAGCAACGAGAATACTTTTTGTGTGCCAAAAACAAAATACAAAACGATGACTTTATTCAACAATTTCTAGTGATGGGCGATTTCAAAACACTGCTTCATGAAGCTTCGCAGCTTTATGAATCTTTTGTTTTGAATCAGTGGTTCAGAGTGTGTTTCAAGCTGCCAAAGTCACATGATTTCAGTAAAAGAGGCTTTGTTACATCATAAGTGTTTCGAAATGTTTCGCAATTTTAGTGGTTCACCACTGGGTGGGGTGGGGGTGGGGGGTGGGGGTATTAACTGTCCATACATTGCACTTTAAAAAGAATCTGTTGAGGCTCTTGTAGTTGAATCGAATATATTTTTTAGACTATATTTTTTCTTTGTATCTGTCAAAATAGTACAAGATTATCCTGCATTATGTGACATCAAATAAGGGTTAGCACAAAAGTAATCTAAATGTAATCCAAGTAGTCCGATTACGTTGCCAAAAATGTGTAATCTAAAGATTTTGTCATGTAATTTGTAATCAGTAAGTGATTACAATTCATAAGTAATCTACCCAACTCTGGTTAAATATTCTGGCATTACTGTCAGGTCCATGTCTTACAGTAAATTGCAACAAAGATTAGGTCATTAGAATTAACACGGTCACTTACATGCAGAGCTGGGTAGTAACGGATTACATGTAATCTGGATTATGTAATCTGCAAAAATCAAGTACTTGTAATTAGAGTAAACTACTTTTTAGAATATACTCGTAATCAGACTACAGTTACTTTTTTATGGATTACATGATTACCGCATATATACGTTCGTGATTCTTCGAGTTTCTCCGGCGGTGAGGGGGAGGGGTGTGGAATTGTGCACAGAAACCAGCAACAACAAGAATATGTTTTTTTGTAATGTTGCTGTTTTCTAAATTTACGTAATTTTAAGTAAATATGTTTTAAAATCATAAGATGTGATTTTGTTTTATTCAGTGTTAGGCCTACTATTCAGTAAACTCCGCAATATTCAGAGGAGCTTGCATTCTTTAATGTCATTGCAACATGCATTTATGCTGCGTTCCAGACGAGGTTGGATGTGGGAATATCCCAATTTAAATGTCCCACTTCCAACCTCAGTGTGTTCCAGCAAAGAATATACACTAACAAGAAGCGACACTCAATAGATCGTTCCATTGCAACACCGGCGCCCACCAGCTGCCCTGCGTTTCTGCCATTTTGGGGTGAAAGCGACTCGTTGGTCCTACTTTCTATGCAATATCAACTGCTTTGTTAAAACAAAACATACATTAAAGCTGAAATCCAACCTGAATGATGACAACACAGAATAAAATACTATCACTAGTGATCATCAAATCCTTTTAACAGACTTTATTTTACAGACTTTGTGTTTAAGTTTTCCACTTTTTCACAAAACCTTTGCTCTCAAGAAACCCAGTCAGTTTGGGTTAAAATTATTTTAAGTTCAAGTATTAGCATTATAAACTCTGAATTACTACCAACATATGAAATTAAATTAAGGACATGCATCAGAAAAATTGGGAATGTTGGACAATAAATATAACAGCTTGATTTTGCAGTTTTGTCTAATGTCCGTTAAAGCAAAAGTGTCCAAAAGTGGGAATTATGCGATAACGGGCACAGCAATGCATCATTATAAGATCATTATGTTTGATTAAAACGTACAGTATATATATATTTCAATTCAGACCTAGTGGAGTGATACTATTATTACTATTATTAAAAGTATTATACTATTATTACTGTAGGAGCCATACAATTTACTGGTGACTTAATTAAAAAAAAAAAAAAAAAAAACGTTTCTATTGCGCTTCTGATTTGGCAGTGAAATTCGCCAATTTTGGGTGCGTAAGATGTGAAGGATTCTACGGTCTGGTTAGTATTTTCACCCCATAATGGTGGCCACGCTACCGGAGCGCCATCTAGTGGCTGTTGCCCAAAAAGAGTGTCGCCTCTTGGGTTCTTTACTCTTTGGTTCCAGTCAATCACAATGTCACGTTCACATGTTGACCATGTGATGTCGCCACAACACAAGGAGAGCATATCGTGTTTTTATGTCAGTTATGGCAAAAACAGAATAAAAATAAAAATTATTTCCTGGAAGGAGGTAAAAATCCAAATAGCCTACCCATCTGTCTGGAACGCAGACAACGCAACATGAGTTCAGAGCAGGGGGCTGATCTCGATCACACAACAACATTTCTACACAGCGCTGTGAAGAAAGCGCTTGAATTCACCACAGAATTAATAACATCGCTGTGAAATCTTGTGAGAAGCATTTGTCGCAGAATTCTCTGTTAAACCACAGGTATCAGATAAAACAGTGCCTATGTGGAAACTGTTTGATATCTGTGGTTTAACAGAGAATTCTGCGACAAATGCCTCTCACAAGATTTCACAGCGATGTTATTAATTCTGTGGTGAATTCAAGTGCTTTCTTCCCAGAGCGGTGTAATCTGGAAAGCTTGATAAACATTGTGCCACTATAACACTAACAGAAATAACTTGTGGCAGAAATGGTCTAATGTTTCCGAGTGCTTTAGTTTTAAGTGCTTCACACAACTTTTCCCAGCACTTCAAAGCTTTAAATATTGCTCAATTTGAATGTTATTTTTAACGTGATGTCCAAAACATTATTTGTTCATCATTCATAGTTTGTCTCCATTTGTAAAATTAAAGGTTTCACAATGTAGGAAAGCAAAGACTTATTTAGACATAAAAAAAAGACAAATTACCACTGTAGTAGATGCTACAGAGGAGCACTTATTGGCTTATTAGCCACACCCTAGTGTATAGTTTTAATATTTTTTTTAATAATAAAATAAAAGTTAATATTATCTGCATCTCAACTCAAGCTCAGTGCTTTTCTGTCAGCCCTCACAGCACTGCAAATCAGGGGCTGGTGCCACCTTAGAACTTTCAGTTCTAAAATTCAGTGAAAATTCAGTCATTAATTACACACCCTCATGTCATTTCACACCTGTAAGACCTTTATTCATATTCAGAGCAAAAATTAAGATATTTTTGATAAAATCTGATGGCTCAGTGAGGCCTCTATTGCCAGCAAGATAATTAATACTTTCAATGCCCAGAAAGATACTGAAGACATATTTAAAAAGTTTCATGTGACTACAGTGGTTCAACCTTAATATCACAAAGCAACGAGAATACTTTTTGTGTGCCAAAAACAAAATACAAAACGATGACTTTATTCAACAATTTCTAGTGATGGGCGATTTCAAAACACTGCTTCATGAAGCTTCGCAGCTTTATGAATCTTTTGTTTTGAATCAGTGGTTCAGAGTGTGTTTCAAGCTGCCAAAGTCACATGATTTCAGTAAACGATGCTTTGTTACATCATAAGTGTTTCGAAATGTTTCGCAATTTTAGTGGTTCACCACTGGGTGGGGTGGGGTGGGGGGTGGGGGTATTAACTGTCCATACATTGCACTTTAAAAAGAATCTGTTGAGGCTCTTGTAGTTGAATAGAATATGTTTTTTAGACTATATTTTTTCTTTGTATCTGTCAAAATAGTACAAGATTATCCTGCATTATGTGACATCAAATAAGGGTTAGCACAAAAGTAATCTAAATGTAATCCAAGTAGTCCGATTACGTTGCCAAAAATGTGTAATCTAAAGATTTTGTCATGTAATTTGTAATCAGTAAGTGATTACAATTCATAAGTAATCTACCCAACTCTGGTTAAATATTCTGGCATTACTGTCAGGTCCATGTCTTACAGTAAATTGCAACAAAGATTCCACAGTGAAACACACAACTAATGCTCTAGACATTCACATATTTGAAAATATATAACCACATTATTAGCTTTAGGATCCTTTGGAAAGTACTGTTATTTTTGTCCAGTGATCTTGTATCTCTCTTCTCTTCTTCTCATCTCACTAAAGCGCCAGTGGGCGGGGCAAAGACGTGATGATGTAAAGTTGGCGTTGATCTGGTTCTGCAGAGTTGGTCATAATATGACAAAATCTGAAACAAGTCATTTTTGGAGCTTGGTTTCAATGGTTTTTAGACTAACGAGAAAGTTTTAAGTTCTGAAACTTACAGGATGTTTTTATAGTAGCCTACAACTTACATGTTAAAAGATTGAAAAATTAATTTCTCAATTCACGACCCCTTAAATAATCCCTGTTTTTGTGAGAATTTAAAATCTTAGTGCTGTTTGTCTATGTTGTTTAATAATGCTTAGAGAAATGATGTTATGATATCCTGAAATACAATCATGTCCTAAAAATAGTATACAACCAATTTTACTGCAGAAGCATGAAAGAAAAATGCAAGATTTGGTGCATAATTTGTATAATTTGAACCTACAATTTGCAGCCAATCTAAAAGATGGACAAAATAATTAAGAAGAATTATTTTTGCACCTTGAAATTTTACACTAATGTCCAGATTACAGTTTGTCATGTTGAACATAAATTCTTAATTTCTCTCAGGTTTGTGGTCCAACCATACCTAAGAACTGTGATGCAGTAACCACTTACAATGGAATGTGCTTTAAAATCAATCCAGATAATACTGTGAGCAGATCTGTGCCAGAGACTCTGAGAGGTACATTTATGCCATTCTACCAAACCAAAGCAAATATTCTTCATACTGTATATACTGTATGACATGGTTATTCAGATTAAATGAAAATATGATGCAATTATTAATTTCTCCAACTTCAGAATGCCCATCACAAATTGATATTGCTTTTTTACTGGATGGATCTGGAAGTGTAGAATCTGTGGATTTTGATAAGATGAAGGATTTTGTTATAGAAATGATCAAAAGTTTTATAGACCGTGATACACAGGTAATCAATGCATTTATTATGATTTAGCTTATGCATTATTTTTCACCCCTAACGTTCATAGCATGAGGCACTAAATTTATCTGTCTGTCTTACAGTTTGCCATTGCACAGTTTTCTTCACAATGTGTCATTCATAACAAGTTTCAACGAGTCAAAGATGCCACGTGGTGGCAAAATGAAGTGAATCGGATATACCAACAGGAAGGAACAACTAAGACTGCAGCAGCTATAACACATCTTGTGTGAGACATGTCTGCTGATATTTCATTGGATTTATTTTATTTATGCCAGTGGTTCCCAAACCTGTCTTGGAGGACCCCCAGCCCTGCATATTTTATGTCTCCTTCATCTATCACACCTGATTCAACTCATGTGCTCATTAGTAGAGACAGCAAGACCTGAAATGGGTGTGTCAGAAATAGGGAGACATACAAAAAGTGCAGGGCTGGGGGTCCTCCGGGACAGGTTTGGGAACCACTGATCTATGCCATTAAAAGTAATATTACTTCTGACAGAAAGATTTGGAGTGAAGATGAATTTAACATGATATTTAGTAAGGGGTTGAGGAGCACATCCTAAATATATTACCCCCCAAAAAGAGAAACTAAGACAATGTATAATACGAAAAAAAAAAAAAGAAAAAAAAAAAATGATAGGACCACGCAAAAAGTACACAAAATCAAAGGCATGCATGAATGGATATACATACTACCACAAGTCTTTTGATTTTTTGAGTGTGTAATTAAGATTTAACAGCATTTAAAAGATTAGTCCACTTTCAAATAAAATTTTCCTGATAATTTACTCACCCTCATGTCATCCAAGATGTCCATGTCTTTCTTTCTTCAGTCGAAAATAAATTAAGGTTTTTTAATGAAAACATTCCAGGATTATTCTCCTTATAATGGACTTCAATGGCCTCCAAACGGTTGAAGGTCAAAATTACAATTTCAGTGCAGCTTCAAAGGGCTTTAAACGATACCAGACGAGGAGTAAGGGTCTTATCTAGCAAAACAATTAGTCATTTTCGGAAAAAAATACAACTGTATATGCTTTATAAACACAAATGATCGGCTTCCACGTGCTTCCGCTTTCCGTATTCTTCAAAAAGCTTACGCTGTATGTCCTACGCCTTCCCTATTCAACTTACGGAATGAACGGGAAAGTACTGCTTAATTACAACAAATTTATAGCGTAACTTTCGATAATTATATTGTACCTATACAGTAAGTACGTAAGTATAGGGGAACAATATGTAAAGTCTTGGGAATAAAGGGGTAACAACCAGGAAAATAACAAATTATTTATACTGTAGGTATTTTATAACTAAGGGTTACTTACACTGTTATGATAGACAACAATCTTACATTTGGGAGCAATTTAGCGAGAAAGTGCACTGATTAAGTTGTTTCAAGGCAAGTAGAGAGAACTATTGCAATCTTTTTTAATAGGCTACATGGGGAAATATGCTTTTATTTCATGTAGTTACAGGGTAAGTATGACATTACGGGCCGTAAGCATTAAAGTGGAGCTTGTTACCCTCTTATTTCATGTAGTTACAGGGTAAGTAATTAAAAAAAAAAAAAAAAAAACGCAAACAGTCATATCACTTGGAAAACTTTATTTGAAAAACAACTTATTTCAAAACAGATTTAAAGTTACAACACTTCTTATTCGTTTCTCTTGCTTGGCTACCTCCTCTTGTTGCTCTTTTTCTTTTTTTCCACTGATGAATCTTAAGAGGGAATCCCATTTGCTATTCTCTATTAAAAGAAAATACAGTACACCTGGAAATGTGCTCACCGTTTACTCATCTTTTACCCTAATGCCATCTGAGATGTATACGACTTTCATTCTTAAGATGAACACAAAAAGGTTTTTAGGAAAAAATAAATCATCTGGGAACGCTTTATATTGCAAGCTCACGTGTTCCTAAAAGTCGAAACATCAAACAGCACAAACAGCAATAACTACAGTAATGTAGTTATGTAATGTACATGTCAGCATACATTATTCAAATGATAACTTTTTCTTTTCTTTTTTTTTTAGCTAGGGAAAGAGGGTAGACTACCTCTATTCCCAGACATAACCCTGGGGATTATTCTGCCCCATTGTTGTGGGTTTGTCACTATCTAGAGTGTCAGTCTATTGGGAGGTCGACGTTCTCTTTTAGGATATGGCCGAACTGTAGGTACATCCACAGTTACAGTTTCTTTAGCTGGGATTTGCTTTGACAAGGGCACTGACTGACTTGTACCTGGAACAGTCTCTTTCACCTGACTAGGTGGAATCTCCGTCTGTGCATTCTCAGGAGTTGGTGTGGACGAATTCTCAGACAGATGATGGTATTCTGGAGCAATATCCAGGTAAGGATCTTTTGTCACCTGTGCTCCTGAGTTGTCACATGAATTTGCAGCTAGTAACTGGTCTACATGCCTTTTCCAGATGAGATGATCATCAGCAAGTTCAACAGTGTAAGACACTGGCCCTGTTTGTGCGATCACTACTGCTGGTAGCCATTTGACACCTTTCCCATAGTTACGAGCTAGCACTTTGTCTCCCGGTCTGAAACAACGATGTTTTGCTTTTAGACGTCGTTCCATCTGAAGGTTTTGTTGTGCTTGAACAGTATGATTTTTTTTCAGGGGTTTCAACAAATCCAGACGAGTGCGAAGTTGTCTTTTGAACATAGCGGTGGCAGGAGATACTTTAGTGGTGGCATGGGGGGTGTTTCTATAGGAAAGTAGAAAAGTGTTGAGGTGCTGATTCAGTGATCCTTTACCCTGGGTTGACTTGAGAGCCTGCTTCATTGTCTGGACAAACCGCTCAGCAAGACCGTTAGTTGATGGGTGATAAGGTGCTGATCGAATGTGCTGAATCCTGTTGACCTTCATGAAAGCTTCAAACTCCTCAGAGACCAGCTGAGGCCCATTGTCACTGACAAGTTGCTGTGGCAGGCCAAAACGACCAAAAATTGAACGAAGGGCTTCCACAGTTTTCAATGATGATGTGCCTTTCATTACCTCAACCTCTGGCCATTTGCTGTGGGCATCAAGAACAACTAAAAACATATGGTCTTCCAATGGCCCTGCAAAATCAATATGGACTCTGCATCCACGGTTTCTCAGGCCATTGCCAGGGGTGTAACGGGGCTGGTTGAGGAGTATTTCTCAGCTTTTGACATGCACTGCATGTTTTTGCTTTATCCTCAATCTCCGAGTCCACACCTGGCCACCAAAGGTAGCTACGGGCGATTTCCTTCATCCTAACTACTCCACAGTGTCCCGAATGAAGTTCCTCCAGTATTTGTGGTCTCAAAGGTGGTGGAATAATGACCCTTGAGCCCCATAGTAGACATCCAGATTCTACTGTTAGCTCATTTCTCCTGGTTACATAAGGCCTTAGGAGCGGTGACATTTCTCCTACTTCCCCTCTGAGCACAAGATCCAAAACCTTGGACATCTCTGGGTCAGTACGTGTGTGCCTTTTTACCTGAGCTGCCGTTACAGGGGAATTGTCCACCTCTTTGAAGTAGAAAATTTCTGCCTTTGCTGGTTCTGGGTGTGAAGTGGGCAACGGAAGTCAGGAGAGCCCATCAGCATTAGCATGATGTTCCGATCTTCTGTATTTTATCTCATACTGATGTGCAGACAGAAGAAGGGCCCACCGCTGCATTCTTGCAGCTGCAAGTGAAGGAATACCTGAATGTGGGCCGAAGATGGAGGTGAGAGGTCTGTGATCAGTTAGAAGCGTAAATCGTCTTCCAAATAAGAACTGATGAAATTTCTTCACCCCAAACACAATAGCGAGTGCCTCACGCTCGATTTGGTCATAGTTACATTCTGCCTTACTCAAAGTTCGTGACGCAAAAGTGATGGGTTTTTCCTCACCCGATGGCATGATGTGTGACACCACCGCCCCCACGCCATAGGGCGATGCGTCACATGCCAACTGCACTGGCAGAGCGGGGTTGAAATGAGCGAGAGCTTCAGACTGGGCTAAGGCTGTTTTTACTTCATTGAAGGATTCTTCACATTGTTTGGTCCATTCCCACTTTTTGGATTTGTTCAGTAGGTCATGCAACGGTTTCAGCCTGTTAGCTAGATTTGGCACAAATTTCGCATAATATGTCAACAGGCCCAAAAAAGACCGAAGCTGACTCATGTTTTGCGGAGCTGGCGCTTCCACTATCGCCTTCACCTTTGAGGGTGCCTTGTGAAGTCCAGAACTATCAATCACATGGCCCAAATATTCAACTGAAGGGCAGAAAAACTCACACTTGTCCTTCCTGACCCTCAGTCCAAAATTCTGCAGTCTCTGCAAGGTGGCTTCAAGGTTACTCAAATGCTCTTGCTCATCCTTTCCGGTGATCAGCAAATCATCAAGATAACACTGCACCCCGGTCAGCCCACTGAGAATCTGATCCATTGCTCTTTGAAACAGAGCCGGTGCCGAGGTAATCCCAAAAGGAAGCCTCTGATATTGATACATCCCCTTATGGGTCACAATGGTCAGAAGTTCTTGTGAATTTGGGTCCATGTGCATTTGCAAGTATGCCTGGCACAAATCTATTTTACTGAACTGTTGGCCCCCAGCGAGATTGGAAAAAAGATCCTCAATAAGAGGCAGGGGATACTGCTCTGGGGTCAGAACCGGATTTATGGTGACCTTAAAATCTCCACATAGACGAAGGGACCCGTCTTTTTTTAAGACCGGCACAATTGGTGTCGCCCACTCACTTGTGCGTACTGGTCGCAGAACTCAAGCCTTTACTAGTCTCTCTAATTCAGCTTCAACCTTGGGTTTAATGGCATACGCCACCGGTCTGTTTTTCAAACACTTTGGTTGACTGCCTGGTTTCACCATCAGTTTTACTGCAATGTCCTTCATACTTCCTAGTTCATCACTGAACACATCCGAATACTTATTTAGAATCCCTTGGAGTTTTGTGTTTTCGCTGACCAGATGGACCTCTTGCCAATCCAGCTTCATCCTTTCCAGCCAAGTCCTTCCTAGCAAAGCTGGGTGATTGCCTTCAATAACATACAACGGTAGTTTCTTCTTCTGCCTATTTAGTTCAACTGTCACCTCAATTACCCCTTTAACAGGAACTATCTCACCTGTGTAGGTCTTTAGTGTAATGTTGGATGGCTGAGGTGTGAGATGCGGCAACGTTTCTTTCAATGATGTCACTGACACCAGTGATACTGCAGCTCCTGTGTCCACCTGCATCCGTACTGGTTTCCCATTTAGAAGAGGAGTCACCCAGTAGCCCTGTTCATCTCCTGAAACAGATAAAACACATAACACATCCTCTTCCGCAGATCCCGAATTACTCTGTGTGTGATGGGCACTTTCCATTTGGTTCACATGCTTTTGTTTAAATTTATGGTAATTTTTCTTTTTAGGTCCAGCATTTTTGATTGGTTGTGTCTTTTTGTTTTTGCAGGCGCGTTCAATGTGACCTTTCTTGCCACAATTTCTACAGTTCATGTCCTTGCACCAACAATCTCCAGGCTGATGCCCCACTTTTCCACAGCGGTAACATGGCTTATCTGAGTTTGACTTGTTCCTTGAATCAGCATACAGTTTGTGTACTTGGGTGGAAGCACTTAGTTGTTGTGCCTCTTTTGCGGCCATTTCCATTGACGTGCTGATTTCTATGGCCTTCTGTAATGTTAAGTTACTTTCAGTTAGTAGTCGCTTTTGTATAGCTTCACTTCGAAGACCACAAACAAGCCTGTCACGTATTGTGTCACTCAATGACTGGCCAAACTCACAATGTTCGGATAATCGTTTCAACACAGCCACAAATTGTGAGATGGATTCACCATCTTGCTGATTTCTTTTATGAAACCTGAATCTCTCTGCGATAATCAGTGGTTTGGGTGAATAGTGATCTTTGAGTAAGCCCACTATTTCCTTGTATGATTTGTCGCCTGGTTTCTGCGGCTGAGTTAAACTTCGCAGCAAATTGAACGTTTTCACACCCATTACGCTTAGAAATGTTGGCACAATTGCTTCATTTTTTATTTTGTTTGCCAGCACAAAGTAGTCAAAACGTTCGGTATAAGCACTCCACTGCTCTACTGATTCATCAAACGGTCCAATACAACCAATTAATCCAGCCATTTTCTTTTTACTCACTCCCCTCTTTGTTTCCATTCGTCAGCTTTTGTAATTCCTCTCCTCTTTTTTTTTTTTGATCCGCGTTCCGTCGTCAACTTCTTTTCCTGTCTTTCACTCTATTTCCTTCCAGCGAAGACAACTCGTTCTGTCCCGACTGTCGCAGCTTGCAAACTTACAAGGTTGCCGTGCATTCACTCTCCCTCTCCCTCGTGGAGGATGATGAGCTCAGGTGGAGAATTAACGCTGCGAACATCTTCAGTCTCGAAATATCGACCAAAGTTCAAAAACAACAAAACTTAATGTGGTATGAAGGGTCCTCGTCGCCAATTATGTTGTATATTTTCTGTATATTTTCTCAGAAATACACGAGTGAGCATAAACTGGTGCGTGCGTTTTTAATTCCTGCATAACACTACGTAACTCAGTATTCTCAATAGTATCACGTAACACAGGGAGGGTATACGGAAAAACAGAAGGGTCAATTTGCATGAGGTAAATACACAACACTTTCGACCAACTGTCTTCTGCGCGTGCATGCGAGGGTTGAGAGTTCATGATTGATGTAACTTGAAGCGTGACGTAAGCGTGTCGAGAAACTTGTTGGATGCCGTCAGTTTTTTTTTTATTATTATTATTTTTTTATTAATGTTCACAGCAAAATACACAGAATAACAGATAACGATTATAAGAAACAAACAAGACAGAATAACAGAGACGGCAGTTCTCGCGCGAGTTTCACATGAATCTCCACGAGTACGTCATGAAAGCTTCACGTTGCTCATTGCAATCTGCTTCGTTGAACGCGAAGTCGACTATCATGCGGGCGCTGGTCAGAAGCGAAAAGATGAATAGCCTAAACCATGAGAAAATTTCTGGGTGTACTGTATTTTCTTATAATACAGAATAGCAATGGGATTCCTTCTTAAGATTCATCAGCAGAGAAACAAGAGCAGGAGGAAGCCAAGCAAGAAACAACAACAACCAAAAAATGGACAAAACGTGTTACTTTCTGTCAGGATTTTAGAATTTGAAATGAAAAGTTGATTTAAAAAAAAAAAGAATAATAAGTGTTGTAGACCTGTTTTTAATAAAGTTGTTTTTCAAATAAAGGTTTCGGAGTCAGTGATATCAGATTGTTTGCATTTTATTAATTACTTACCCTGTAACTACATGAAATAAGAGGGTAACAAGCTCCACTTTAATTTACGGCCCGTAATGTCATACTTGTCATACCTGTAACTACATGAAACAAAAGCATATTTCCCCATGTAGCCTTTTAAAAAAGATTGCAATAGTTCTTTCTACTTGCCTTGAAACAACTTAATCAAGCCACTTTCTCGCTAAATTGCTCCCAATTGTTGTCTATCATAACAGTGTAAGTACCCCTTAGTTATAAAATACTTACAGTATAAATAATTTGTTATTTTTCTGGTTGTTACCCCTTTATTCCCAATACTTTACATATTGTTCCCCTATACTTACACGTACTTACTGTATAGGTACACTATAATTATTGAAAGTTACGCTGTAAATTCTTCGTAATCACACAGTACTTTCCGGGCTGTAATCTAAAGCGTTACCAACGAACGCAACACCAGTTTCATTTTTTTCCATAAGTAGAAAAGGGAAGGCGTAGGACTTACAGGCTACAGTGTAAGCTTTTTTAAGAATACAGAGAGCGGAAGCACAGTTGTATTTTTTTTTTTCAAAAGTGACCAATCGTTTCACTAGATAAGACCCTTATTCCTCATCTGGTATCGTTTAAAGCCCTTTGAAGCTGCACTGAAACTGTAATTTTCACCTTCAACCGTCTGGAGATCATTGAAGTCCATTATAAGGAGAAAAATCCTGGAATGTTTTCATCAAAAACCTTAATTTCTTTTCGACTGAAGAAAGAAAGACATGAACATCTTGGATGACATGGGGGTGAGTAAATTATCAGGAACATTTTATTTGAAAGTGAACTAATCCTTTAATTATTTGAACAAGTTTCCAAAGACAAGCAATGTAAACTAGAAATGTCTCCTATACAGTTGCATAATTGTATTGTTCATTAAATATTTTGTACTATTTTCTTTTTCATTAGGAATGAGTTATTTGTAAGTAGTGGAGGTGCAAGACCATCAGCCAGTAAAATTTTGGTTGTTATCACGGATGGTGAATCAACTGATCCAAAACATTTGACTGCAGCTGTTCAACAAGCACAAGCTAAAAATATAATACGATATGCTATTGGGGTAAGATGTAATTTGTACTTATATTTTGCCTCTGCTAGATTAAAAAAAAGACTTAACTATATTAGTATACAAAAACTGCTTTAATTTATACTGATTCAGATCTAGACACTTAGGCAAAATCAGCATGTATCCTTTCCTGGAGTGATTTGTCTTGGAAATGTTTTGAAAGATTTGAAGTTTTCAGTTAAAAAAACCCCAAGATCTTATATGGCCATTGTGAAAGTACCGTGCATAAAAAATACTGTTCCCCTTAAAATGGCAATTCATTCATCACTTACTCACCATCATGTCATTCCAAACATGACTTTCTTTCTTCTGAAAAATGTCCTTACAATAAAAGTCAATGAGGTCCAGTGTTGTTTTGTCATTGTATGGACAAAAACAGTAGAAACATTCTTCAAAACATCTTCCTTTGCATTTAATAGAAGAAAGACAGCCATACAGGTTTGGAACAACATGGGGGTGATTGAAAGATGGCAGAATTTATTTTATTTTTTATTTTTTTCATTCATCAAAATAGAGGCTTATTAAAAATTAATCATATGAAAAATTAAAAAAATATATATATTAAAATGAATACATTTACAAATCTTACAATTATCTCTGTTCATTTTTTTCTTAGGTTGGCAATGCTTTTAATAGTGGCAAAGCAAGAAGGGAGCTAGCAGTTATTGCATCTTTACCCACAGATAATCATGTGTTCAGAGTAAATGATTTCGACGCGCTGAAAGGCATTCATGAAAAACTCAAAGAGAACATTATCGCCATTGAAGGTATGTCTGTAGAGGGAATGAAAAATGACAGACAGAAGGTTTACATTTTACATTTATCAAATTTGTCATGTGAGCACAGTTACTTTGTTCATTGTGTTGATACATTTATAGTTAACTGTGCTGTTGCTTCTTTACTAAAGGAACCCAGACCTCTGGAGATTCATCTCGAATGGAGTTTGCACAGGACGGGTTTAGTGCAGCAGTTACTTCAAATGTAATTCTATGTATTTAACTTTTTTTAACACCAAACTAATGAAAGAGACATTGTATGGAAATGAGAAAGATGAAATACTGTACATGGGTTAGAAATACTTTTACTTGAATCAATTAGGAGCCATTGAATTGCTCTCTTTACTATTCTATTTAATTTATACTACTGTTGAATGCTCGAGATCTTATAGTTTCACTACTAGTAGAGACATTGCTGCTGTTACAGACGCAAGGATCAGGTAGGCTAATTCACAAATGTTGCTTAAGAAATTAGTATGCGTAAGAAATTAGTCCCACGCACAAGAGTGTTTTATGGATAAGAAAGCTGAGAAATGTCTTGAAATACAACATGCAGTGTCTTGAGGTGTGGTAACCATAGTATAAGTGGAATAATTGACTCTGGGTCATTGAATTCTTAGAAAATAATGCACACCCCAGGAGGCTTCGTGTCGTGGCCCCATTACCACCTCGGGTGTGCATTATTTTCTAAGAATTCAACAGCCCCTCATCAATTATTCCTTACTTAATTCATGCCTTTGCATGCTATCCATGCTTTTTACACTATAGTCATTTTAGATTTTTAAGTTGACATTTATTTTCAGTTTTATATTTAATTGAACAACAATTCACGTAATGTTATCATTAATACAATCTTACATCAGGTCAAATTAACTGCTAGATCTTGTAAGATTGTAAGACTCTTTGTAAAGCTGCTTCGAAACCATAAGTATTATGCAAAGTGCAAGAAAAAAAGTAACCTGGAAGTGCACTTGCATCAACCAAATCTAGGTGTTTGCATTAATGTATCAAGTTATTATTATTATTATTTATTTATTTTTTTTTTTACATTATTTGCAACCATAGATATCCATGAGGTAAATTAAATATTTTCTTAAATATCCTTAATAGCAAGTGATTCTTTTATTTATTTTTTTTTATTTTTTTTTTACATTATTTGCAACCATAGATATCCATGAGGTAAATTAAATATTTTCTTAAATATTTTTTTCTTAAATATTTTAATTTATTCCTGTAATATTATCTGCATTCAGACAGATATGATAATGACTGCAGTGGGAGCTTTCCAGTGGAAGGGTGGATATCAGCTGAACAAAGCAAATGATAATCCAGATGACTTTCAAGCTGGAACTGAGCATGACAGTTATTTAGGTGAGATCTCTTCGATTGCGTAAATCAAAATAAACCAGTCAAAAAAAAAATACATTAGAATATTTTCAAGTCTATTTTCTTCACAGGTTATTCCTTGGCAATAGCAACAATGCAGGGAGCAAAGTATGCAGTCATGGGAGCACCAAGACACAAGCATAAGGGACAAGTTACTGTTTCAAGAATTGATCAAAGTGATATAAAACAACTGGATCCTCCTAACACTCAAATTGTAACACTCAAATTTGTGTAAAACATTAGGACTTCACACATTAATGTATAAGCGAGTGAAAGTAAGTGAGCTCAAATTACATATTACTTTTCTTCCTCTTTTCTTAGCCTCAGATTGGCTCATATTTTGGAGCTGAGGTGTGTGCGGTGGATTTGAACAAGGACTCCAATACAGACCTACTTTTGGTATCGGCACCAACATACATAGAGTCTGACCGGGAGGGCATAGTGTTTGTTTACATCTTCACACGTCGGGTCAGTGAATATTTGGAGATTCAATAAAGACTAACATTTTTAAAAAGAGTTCATCGAGATTGAATAAATGTACATTTGTGTCTATTTAACCGTTTCTGCTCTCTCTGTTATATATTCATAGGCAAACTCAATTTTTTCGTATACACTGGTGGGCATGGCAGGTCAGAGGGGTCGGTTTGGCTCTTCTCTGGCCAGTCCAGCAGATCTGAATGGTGATGGTTTCATGGATGTGCTGATTGGAGCTCCTCTAGAGGAGGATGGACAGGGCAGCATCTACATCTTCAATGGAAGAGATGGAGCGATCAATTCAAAATACTCACAGGTGAAAAAGATGTGGGCTGATGGCAGTTTAAAGGGATAGTTCACCTAAAATGTAATTCGGTCATTATTTATTCACCCTCGTGGTTCACCTTTCTTTCATTACCTTTCCTTGACTCACTTCATAGACTCTAATATTCTAATACTTTTGTTATCTGTGTCATTCCCTCTTGAATGAAACAGAGGATTGTTGGATCATCTGTGCGATCAGGTTTGCAGTTCTTTGGGATTTCATTGAGTCAGTCTTCTCTAGACCAGAGTCAAGACAAGCTTCCTGACATTGCTGTTGGGTCCAAGGGAGCAGTTCTGCTTCTCAGGTCTGTTTTCATCTATAAAGAACTAAAATATATACAAATACACAGTTTCAGCCATAATTCATTCATATGTGTTATATGTGGATCATTCAGGTCCAGACCCATCGTGCTCTTGGAAACCAAAGTAACTTACAACCCAACCAAAATACCAACCAGTGAAACAGACCAGTCACTGGAAAACACCATGAAAGTGTGTTTCACCATGCGTCCATACAGTTCCAGCATAAGAGGTTTATCCAAAACTAGAAATATTCCTTCATGTTGTAGTTAATGTTGAAGTGTGTTGCTGGTAGCACAAACTATAGCTTTAAAAGCTTCTCTCTCTCTCTCTCTCTCTCTGAGAAAGAATTCATGTAAATTAAGTTAAATGTGCTGTAAGGTATTTTTTTATTCCACATGAAAAACATTTTTAACATTGATAATAATAATAAATGTTTTCCTGAACAGCAAATAAGCATATTAGAATGATTTCTGAAGGATAATGTGACACAGGAACAAAATTTTATATTTTATACATTTTATATTTAAAATATAAATAAAACATATTTAAATATAAAACAATAATTTTAATAATAATTGTAATAATATTAATTTTACAGTATTTCTGATCAAATTAATGCAGCCTTTGTGAGCATAATTAATTTCTTTCAAATATTTAAATCTTGAAAATCTTGCCGCTCTCAAACTTTTGAATGCTAACGTATTTATATTAATATGATTGAAATATAGAAATATTCTATCTTTGATTTACAGAGTATAAAAATAAACATTTTGAAATGTAAAAAAACTGTCTTCCATTTATTATTTTTTTATATGTCTGTTTGATGTTCTTTATCTAGACCTATCTGCAAATATTAATTACACCATAATGCTGGATGCCAAGCGACAGAAATATAGAGCAAACTTCTCACCCAAAAACCGGCTCCTCAGTAATGTGTTGAAAGTTGCAATGAATGCAGAAGCTTGCGAAAGTCATCGTTTCTTTATAGACGTAAGTCTGAACCACTTTTTGACAATACTTTTTTCTTATCTCACTCTTTTGTCAGTTATTCTAGCTGTAAGAATGAAATCTCAATGGGAATAATTAAATCTTGTACCTTCTAAGATGCAACAATGTAGCAATACAAACTGAAAATCTTGATTTTACTGTAAATTATTGTCATTTATCTATTCTTGCCCACTCAGGCTTTCTCAGAAGATGCTCTGAACCCAGTGTCCAATCAGCTGATGTTCACTTTTGAGGGTCTACCATCTAGATCAATGCAAAACATAAAGCCAATTCTGCTGCCAGAGATAAAGACCACCACAGACCACAATGTAAGAGAAGGCAAACCTATATTTGTTTTAAAGTATGAATAATTCAGATGTAAAGGGAAAGCAAAACTAAAAATGAAACCTCTGTCACCATTTACTTCTACTGCATTGTATGGCTTTCTTTCTTTTGTTGAACACATAAGTAGATATTTTGAAAAATGTCTGCTTGTCCATACAATAGAAGTCTGTTATTGTATTCACTTGGACAAGTTGGAACGTTCTTCAAAATACTTTACTTTTTTTTTTTCATCCCTACCCCTTCTGCTAAAGAAATAGTGATACAGAAAGTCATTTGGAGAATTCTCATTCAGAATTCTTTTGGTGAACTATACTCATAACACATAGTATTATTTTAATTTACAGTGATGCATTTTTACATGATTTAAGAATGTACTGTATATCTAAATATCTCACCTCATTCCACAGCTGGATTTTGAGATAAACTGTGGACATGATGATATTTGTGTTGATGACCTCAGGATGGATTTCAATTTCTCTGGGTGAGCAAATATTTGCAACACAGGCTCATTGGAAAAATGTACCTGTGTCAACATTTTTGCAAAATATGTACCAATACTAGGGGTGGGAGAAAAAAATCAATCAATTCGCTCTCAAACGATTCTGGATCGATTCTGAGCTTGGTTTTTATTCAGATGTGCGATGAGGCTAAGTGTGCTTTAGAAACACCCGGATTCTGCTTGCTTCCAATTCCTCACACACTTAGACCACTCAAGCCTTCCGTAAAATAATCTTTCATAAAGATTGGAAAGGTTGAAGCGAATTACGACATTCGCGGGATTCACTGCACGAGATGACCTGTGAGAGACGTGCGCTTTGTTTGATGTTGCTGTGCGCGGTCTCGCCCGTCAGTATTTTCCTTACAAATGCTCTACATAGGCATCATCTATGTAATTTGGAATGCAGTTTACGGTAACACTTTACTTGAAGGGGTGTGCATAAGACTGACATGACACCTTTATAATCATGACATGACACATGTCATGAATATGAAGGAGGCTTTATGAATGTTTACGACAACTGTCATTAAGTGTCATTCGCTCAATTATGTCATTTTTAATGCAAAGATGACATTGTTTGAGATGTCTTTGTTACGACAACTTGACATAAACCAATACATCATAACCTGTCAGTGTCTTTGTCATGACAACTTGACATCATTTAGCTTTATGGGTTAACATTGCATTAAACTGTCATGTGGTTAGTTTTGACATTGGCTGTCATGAGGCCATTATAATAGTGTCATAAATATGTATCTTGAGCTCAACTACAGTGGTACAAATTGAACTTGTCATTAAAATGTCATTAAGTGACAATACTCTGACAAATAATTTTATAACAGCGTCATGACTATTTTTCATTTCATGTTTTTTTTTTTTTTTAAGTTTCCTCCAACAGAAGGTCAGATAATAGACAATTTCAAATTTCATAAAAAAAGATGACACTGTTATAAAATAATGGTAACACTTTATTTTAGGGTCTTTTAACTAGTTGCTTATTACTATTAGCATTCATATGGCTAAAATATTGGCTATTTATTAGTACTTATAAAGCACATATTAATGCCTTATTCTGCATGACCATATTCTACATTCTTAATCCTACCCAATACCTAAACCTAACAATTAACTATAATAAGCAGTAAATTAAGAGTTTATTGAGGGAAAAGTCATAGTTAATCATTTTTATATGTGTTCCCTATACTGAAGTGTTACCAAAATAATGTAATGTAATGTTAACCCATAAAGCTAAGTAGTTTTTTAAGTTTGATAATTAATCTGCTATGTCATGTTTATGACAGGTTATGATGTTTTGCTAATGTCAAGTTGTCATGACAAAGACACTGACAGGTTATGATGTGTTGGTTTATGTCAAGATGTCGTAACAAAGACATCTCAAACAATGTCATCTTTGCATTAAAAATGACATAATTGAGCGAATGACATTTAATGACAGTTGTCATAAACATGCATAAATCCTCCTTCATATTAATGACACGTGTCATGTCAAGATTATGAAGGTGTCATGTCAGTCTTATGCACACCCCTTCAAGTAAAGTGTTACCCAGTTGACTTATATATTTAAAATATGAAACTCACTTACAGAAGCTGCTTTCAGTTTCAAATGCTGATGCTTTGTTTGTGAGGAGTGCTCACGCATGCGGCTGTGCGCGACTCCGTGTAAGTGTAAGTGGTTTAATATAGCCTACTTGCATCTCAAAATGGTTTTATGACGCAAAATTAATGTAAACACAGCCATTTTTGTCTTAAATGGACAAGACAAACTGCATTACTTAGGCTATTATATTTCAAAAGAGATCCATGCATAAATGCAACTTATTAGATCTCCCGCTGTCTGTGATTTAACAATAAAACGACAGTAAACAGGAGAAAGAAAACATTCAGATAATCTTAAATAATGAAAGCACTCTTTGTTTATTGCTTGTAATATGTTTTGTTACTCCTCTTTATTATTTGCTACTTGCTTGTATGTTTTGAAGTTAGTGTAAAATTCTTAACATGGGCCATTGTTTAATTTTAATTCTTTAGCCTAATTAAATTATACAGTTGTTTAATTAGGCCTATTTATTTTTCAATTTGTAATTATTTTAAAAAGTAGGCCTACTTATAATTACTCATGTAAATGTAAGGATTTTAAGGTTTTATAGCAAACTAATTAATAAGAAAAAGTAGATCAAGAATTGTTTTGGAATCAGATCGTGACTCCCAGAATCGGATCGTTTGGTGACAAAGATTCCCACCCCTATAACCAATACATATCACAGCAGTTCCAAACAGAAATTAACACGAGGCAGTAAAACAGCAAGCACGTTTAATCGTTTTCACACACTATTATGATTACAAGGGCCCTATTAATATAGACGCGTCTCCTTGCACAAGAATATTATGACCTCAAAATACTTTTTACCATAGTGCATGATTTGCATACGAATATATTTTGGAGATTGCATCACTTACCCAGCTCCAGATGTTCAGATTTACTGACGTAACACACCTTAGGTGTGTTCGAGCTCACGCGGCGCTGCGCAGACCGATCGGCGGCTGACTTGAAGCAGTGCATTCCGGTTAGTACTTTTGTCCGACTTGAAGGCATGTGACTGTGACGTATGATTTCAAAGTACCGCGAGAGTGATTTGAGAGCAGCTATCTGAGTCAGCCAGCGCAGCATCTCAAGAGGAGCTGCACAAGTTCTGATGACGACACAGCTGTTTCATGATTGGCCGGTTTCAAAGCATGACAACTGTGACGAGCAGGGCGGGCGAGAGCCGTGAGGGAACGGCGCGAGGCCGGTGACGCAAGTGATAATGAGCATCACCTGCGAGGCGCGCCGGCCTCGAGTCTCTCACGGAGGTATGGAAAGCCGTTTTAACATTTAAAGGTTAAGTTCGACTATCCGGAATTAACGTTGTAGATATCACGACGTCTTTCTGACTAGTCGTAATTACATTTTGGATAGTCGGAATTGTCATTCGAGATATCTGTAACGTAATTGTGACTAGTCGAAACGACAGATAGAGATATCTGTAATGCAGTTTTGACTAGGCAAAACTGAATTACAGATATCTGCAATGACGTCATTGAAAACGACATTCAACTCGTCACACATCTTAAATGACGATTGCAGATATCCGTAATTCAGTTTTGCCTAGGCAGAATGAAGGTTAAAGATATCTCAAACGTCATTATGACTAGTGATTATGGCATGGTGCCAATCAGTGCTAATTACGAGTTAACAGGCGCGATTTGAATGATTAGAACAACAACACGCTCTGCTCCCGCCTAAAAGTGCCGGCCTGATTTGCATAAAGATATCTGCAACGTCATTTCGCCTAGTCAAAACTCTAATTCGAGATATCTGCAATTACATTTTGACTAGGCGGAATGAAAGTTACAGATATCTCAAATTTCAGATATCTCTAATCAAAATTCATTTCAAGATATCCATAACTTGATAATAGATATCTACAATTAAATTATGACTATCCCTAACTCCAGTTTGAGATATCTACAACGCCATTTTGACTAGTCATAATTCCGGTTACAGATATCTACAACGTCATTTCGCCTAGTCAAAACTTAATTTGAGATATCTGAAAAGGAACATGTAGATATCTTGAATTGAGTTGAATTAAAGATATCTTGAACTGGAGTTGTGACTAGTCAGAATCAAATTGTAGATATCTCAAACTGGAATTACAGATATCCACAATCCAGTTACAGATATCCGTAATTCACATAGTGGATATCTGCAACTGAATTGTAGATATCTGTAATGATAAACCCCATACAAATGAATGGCAAAAGTGACGTCATTTGTCCTAGGAAGAATGTCTTTGTGGATATCTGAAATGACAATTACGGATAGGAAGAATGCAGTTGCGGATATCCGAAATGTTCTTTTCGACGAGGCAAAACTGAAATGCAGATATCCGCAACACATATCCAGTCTAGCTGTTAAATGTTAAAACGGCTCGCCATACGGAGGAGCTCCGGAGGCATAAAAGGAGGAGTGACGTCAGTGAAGGACGAGAGAGGACCAGGCCTGGACTTTATTTTATGTTTTATTATGTTTGTGTGGCCGGCAGACGTCCGCGAGGGTCTGCCGGCATTACTTTTGTTTTGTTCTTTGTTTATTTTGAGATGAAAGATTTGTTGAATGTTCGCCGGTTCCCGCCTCCTTCTTCCCATATTTACGAACTGTGTTACAACAACGATCACGTGTGTTTCATGTTTATTGTCACGCCTTCAGTTTCACTAATGCTCACAAATCTGTATTTTTATAACAGTTAAAGCTCTTTTCATGTAGTCACAAAGTTATATTGTGTCGTGTTTATCAAATAAAACTGATAAAAAGCGTAGACCCCGCTACATTGGTATTTAAATAATATATGCTTATGTTTAACTTTATTCTTGTAAAAATACGATGTAAGCAGTATGTAGCAGTATGTAAAGTATTGAATGAAAATGTATTTTTGAAAGATCGGTGTGTTAGTCAAATATTGCATTTATTTCACTTCAGCTGTGATAAAGTATGCAAGCGCAGTGCGAGCGTCACTACGGGAAGCAGAAAGTGTCTGTTTTCAGCTCCTCCCCGCCTGCACACGGCTACTCTCCCCGATCGGTTGCATCCGGCCGCAGCCGATGCAACCGTTCAGGGTGTGTTAGGTGTGTTCGACATCGGCCAAAGAGTTTAGAACCCAAGAGGCGACACTCTGATACTTTTTGGGCAACAGCCACTAGATGGCGCTCCGGTAGCACGGCCGCCATTATGGGGTCAAAATACTAACTGGACCATAGAATCCTTCACATCTTATGCACCCAAAATTGGCGAATTTCACTGCCAAATCAGAAGAACAGTTTGTTTGTTTTTTAAATTAAGTCACCAGTAAATTGTATGGCTCCTACAGTAAATCTTGTATCGTCTTATATGTTTTATTTTACCAGTTGTGGAATCACCATTCCTCCATCTAAGGTAGTTAGCCTACTTTATTGAGTAATGTATTTTTTATACAACTTTGCTTACACATTTATTAATAGTAAATTAATAATTAATAAATATAAGATCATCATGTTTGCATCGAATAATATATTCCTGACCTAGTGGAGTAATAGTGATAGTATCACTCCACTAGGTCTGAATTGAAATATATATATACTATATGTTTTAATGGATCACGCTACAAACATAATGATCTTATATTACATGATGCATTGCTGTGTCAGTTATCACATAATTCCCACTTAACGGACATTAGACAACACTGCAAAATCAAGCTGTTATATTCATATATTTATTGTCCAACAATTTTTCTGATGCATGTCCTTGATTTAATTTCATATGTTAGTATTAATTCAGTGTTTATAATGCTAATACTTGAACTTCAAAGAATTTTAACCCAAACTGGGTTTCTAGAGCGCAAAGGTTTTGTGAAAAAAGTGGAAGACTTAAACACAAAGGGCCCTATCTTGCACCCAGCGCAATTGACTTTGTACACCGACGCATGTGTCATTCCTATTTTGCACCCGCGCAAAGCGCGCTTTTCCCTCCACAGAAGCACGTCGCTAAACTAGTGAATGAACTTGCGCTCCCTGGGCGGTTCAGCGCAAAAAAGGAGGCGTGTTCCGGCGCAAACAATCCCTGGTGCTATTTTGCTGTTCCATTAAACAATTGCGCCACTGACCAGAAAAAAACTAGTCTAAAGTCAGTGGCGCGTTGCGCGTTGTTCATTATGCTATTTTAAGGGCGCATGCTTGACCATAATGTATAGCGTGCACAACGCGCATACACTTTGCTCATGTAATCTACACAGATGCAACAGTTATTTTTGCAAATCATAAATTGTTACACTAAAAAAATATTAACACATGAGATGACGGAAATCATTGTGGTGTGCCACGAAGATGTGAAAAAACCTGTTTAACCGACGCTATTTTGGGTGGGTTTCTCCCATCCCCATACAACACAACTTCTCTGTCTTTCACTGCTCTTACAAGAACATCAGTCTCCTCGGCTGTGAACCGCTCCTGGCGTGCGCCTGGTAAATACGCCATAATAATAGCAATCCATAATGGAACTTGCGCACCTGCTTTTAAAGGGAATGTTGGATGACGCTCTGATTGGTTTATTTCACGTTACGCCCAAACCACACCTATGAATAATGAAGCTACTTCAGACCAACCCATTTTAGATTTGCGCCGGCCGCAAGAGCCATTTATCCCGCCGGGAAAATAGCAACAGCGCCAAGACCCGCCCACAAAGTTACTTGCGCTTCGCGCTTTGACACTTGCGTTTCAGATCGTTAAAATAGGGCCCATAGTCTGTAAAATAAACTGTTAAAAGGATTTGATGATCACTAGTGATAGAATTTTATTCTGTGTTGTCATCATTCAGGTTGGATTTCAGCTTTAATGTACGCTCTTTTTTTTTTTTTTAACAAAGCAGCTGATATTGCCATAGAAACTAGTGGACTGCAGACTCACTTTCACCCCAAAATGGCGGAAACGCAGGGCTGCTGCTGGGCGCCGGTGATGCAATGGAACGATCTATCGAGTGTCGCTTATTGTATATTCTTAGCATCAGCTGCGGCTGGATGTTACCGATCGGCGAGAGTAGCCGTGTGCAGGGGGGAGAAGCTGAAAACGGAGACATGAAGTCAGACACTTTCTGCTTCCCATAGTGATGCTCACTTGTGCTCACGCTGTGTTTGCATACTTTATCACAGCTGAAGTGAAATTAATGCAATATTTGACTAATACACCGATGTTTCAAAGACATTTTTATTCAATACTTTTTTTTTTTTACTGCTTATAGCTTCTGTTTTTACAAGAATAAAGTTCAATATACGCATAGGCCCTAGACTAAAAACTAATGTAGTGGGGTCTAAGTTTATCAGTTTTATTTTGATGAACCTGACACATTATATCATCGCGACTACAAGAAAAGAGCTTTAACTGTTATAAAAATACAGATTTGTAAGCATTAGTGGAACTGAAGGCATGACATTAAACATGAAACACACACGATTGTTGTCATGTGGTGAATCGTGGAACAGCTGTCATCATCAGCGCTCGTGCACACTGCGATATACACCAACAAGAAGCGACACTCAATAGATCGTTCCATTGCAACACCGGCGCCCAGCAGCAGCCCTCCGTTTCTGCCATTTTGGGGTGAAAGCGAGTCAGCAGTCCACTAGTTTCTATGGCAGTATCAGCTGCTTTGTTTAAAAAAAAGTACATTAAAGCTGAAATCCAACCTGAATGATGACAACACAGAATAAAATACTATGACTAGTGATCATCAAATCCTTTTTACAGTTTATTTTACAGACTTATTTACAGTGTTTATTTACTTATTTTACAGTGTTTGTCTTCCACTTTTTCACAAAACCTTTGCTCTCTAGAAACCCAGTTAGTTTGGGTTAAAATTCTTTGAAGTTCAAATATTAAAATTATAAACACTGAATTAATACCAACATATGAAATTAAATTAAGGACATGCATCAGAAAAATTGGGAATGTTAGACAATAAATATATGGATATAACAGCTTGATTTTGCAGTGTTGTCTAATGTCCGTTAAAGCAAAAGTGTCCAAAATTGGGAATTGTGATAACGGACACAGCAATGCATCATGTATTATAAGATTGTTATGTTTGTAGCATGATCCATTAAAACGTACAATATATATATATTTCAATTCAGACCTAGTGGAGTGATACTATTATTAATATTACTCCACTAGGTCTGAAATATATTGTTTGCTGCAAACATGATGAACTTAAATGTATTAATTATTAATTTACTAATTAATAAATGTGTAAAGTTGCATAAAATGGAAATACTCAATAAAGTAGGCTAACTACGTTAACTCAGATGGATAAATGGTTGGATTACACAACTGGTAAAATAAAACATATATAAGTCAATACAACATTTACTGTAGGAGCCATACAATTTACTGGTGACTTAATTTAAAAAAAAAAACAGTTCTATTGCGCTTCTGATTTGGCAGTGAAATTTGTCGATTTTGGGTGTGTAAGATGTGAAGGATTCTGGTCCAGTTAGTATTTTCACCCTATAATGGCGGCCGCTCTTCCAGAGTGCCATCTAAAGTATCAGATTGTCGCCTCGTGGGTTCTAAACTCTTTGACTGCCACACATCACAGTCACATGGCATCGGCGCTGTCTCAGGTCAGACACAATTTCTTACTGGCATGCACTGCTTCAAGTCAGCTGCCATTTGGTCTGTACGGTGCTACATGAAGTCAAACAAGCCTATAATAGGGAGATAAGAGGGTCTGTATCTCTTACCATTGAAGAAAGTGTAACTTAATCACGTGCGGCACCTCTCAGCTGTGTCGCCGTTCAAAACTCCTCCTTGCGTACCGCCCGTACCACCAGTTAGCATTAGCCGTTATGCTTTTTTGGCTAAAGGTTGCAGGCTTGCCTTCCAGTGGCTCTGTTTAGGCATTGATAGTGGTGCCATAGAAACGCACAATTCCCAGTCAAAGGACGTGAACAGCTCCGAATGCAATTTCACGTGTTGTCATCTCAAGATTCCAGTAAATACAAGGTATCACGCTCATCTGTTCCGGAAAAAAATAAACACTCTTTCATCACCACTCACACATTTCACTTTGAAACTGTTTCGAAACGTGAACGACGCAACGTATTTTGCATTTTGTAAAAATGTTGACACAGGTACGTTTTTCTAATGAGCCTGGGCTCAATATTTATTATTAGTTATTCTGTATTACATAAAGATCAGAGTAATAATGGAGATTCAACAATGACTTTCATCCTTGTTATACTGTGAGAATCTCTCTTTGGTTTCTGTGATTCAGATCTACAAACATAGAGGTTGGGATAATGCAGGAGATCAACGTGACAGTGTTTGTAGAGAACAGAGGAGAAAACTCATACAACACTTTCTTCACCCTCAAATACCCCTTTGGACTTTCCTACAGGAGATTCACATCTAACCAGGTGACACCAGGATGATTGTATTAAACAGAGTCACAATTTGTCCACGAATCAAATACAGTTTTTCTGAAAGGCAGTTTTTTTTTTAGGCAATTGGAAAGGTAATTGTTATTGAATTTACTATGGGTTTATTATTGAATGAGTATTTACCCATGATTTTCTGTATGAGCAGGGCAGAGTGGAGTGTGTATCTCTGGACAGTGAGCAAAGAGGTTCATTTGGAGAAACCACCTGCCACATCAGTAAACCCATCCTCAAGGGCAACGCTCAGGTGAGCTCACTTTTTCAACTGTCCTGTGAGTTTTTCTGTTCAAGCACTCATTGTTTCCTCTGTTCCACTTCTAGGCTGAGTTTCTTATTACATACAGCATTGATAAAGAAAGCACCTTTGATCAAAGTGTGACATTCACTGCTCAGATCAACAGGTATTACATATTTTCTGTGAGATGTTTGAGTGCACTCAATGTGTACAGATACATCGCTTAACCGTGAGCTGTTAAGAAGTTGCTCACTTATGAGAAACTGATGACTGAAAATGCTACTACTAACCAAAACCTTCCATCACTTACAGTGGGAATGACAAACACTCTCAAACCAGTCAGTTATTCAGACAGAAGAGCATTGGTGTCAAATATGCCATTAACATTGCCTTAATAAGGTTAGTGCTCTTGTTTTTTCTACAGTCATTCTCAACTGGTTTTGCTTCAGCACCAAGAATTGACAACTAACATTATTTCCACTTGATGAAACTGAAAATCTGGGGGTTCTAAAGCAAAATTAATTTAATGTTACATATAGTCAGAGTTATGTTTTCTTTTACAGTAAATCTAATAAAAATCTATTTTATATAGGCCTATATATTTTAAATATGAGGGATGAACAAAACACTAAACATGGGTTACACTTTATTTTAAGGCGTCCTTGTTACAGTGTCATTATACAGTATACGGTGTAATTATAAGTACTGAGTAATAATTATTAATGTGTACTTACAATAGGGTTAGGTGCAGGAATAGAGTTTGCACCAATTTCAGTAACACTTTAGAATAATGGTCCATCATTAATAAGTAACTATGTAGGAAGTAATACAGGACTAATGAGTAGTACTACATTAACACTTCAGCTACTACTATTAACTACTATAGAAACAAGCTTAACTAATCAGTAAGTAATATCAAATTTAGAAGATAGTTCCTTATTAGCTAATCAATAATTACCTAATGAGATTAGCATTATTAATAACTTTTAACTAACTGACAAATTGTAAAGAACATTATCGTGTTTCTGAGACGTAATCAGTCATCATTAATTACTGTGTTAGCTAGACACTATGCAGTAACTACTAGTGATCTGAATGATCTTTTTCACTTTAAAATAATGGTCCAGATCACTAGTACTTCTTGAGGAATGACTAGTAATAAGTGATGCATTTTATGACCATATTCCAAGTAAAAAAGGACAATCTTCAAGAACAACTATTGATCTGGACCATTATTTTAAAAGTGAAAAGATGTTTTTCACTTTAAAATAATGGTCCAGATCACTAGTAGTTCCTGCATAGTGACTAGGTAACACTTGAGTAATTAATGATGCATTTCATGACCACGTTGAGAGTAAAAAAAATATATAATTGCTCACATCTCAGACACTTTAATGTTATGATTAGTAAATAATTAGTAATTCTTTATAATTTGTCATAGTTACCTATTAGTTCTTAATGATGCCAATCTCATTCTGTAATTATTGATTAGCTAATAAGGAACTATCTTAGTCCTAAATTTGATATTACTTAGTGATTAGTAGATATTATATTTTATATTTTATTATACTTAGTGATTAGTAGATACTAGCTTGTTTCTATATTAGTTAATAGCTGAAGTGTTAAAGTAGTACTACTGATTTGTCCTGCATTACTTCCTGCATAGTTACTTATTATTAATGACGGATCATTATTCTAAAGTGTTACCGCAATTATTATTGTAACTACATGTAAAATAATAATGTGGACGATGTAAAATAATGTGTTATCAAACATGCTTAAGGTGTTTATCTGAAAAAACTACTTGCCAAAAAAGGCAAACTACAGTTAGATTTTAGTAGCTGACATATTTTCCCTTTATTTTAAAGACATGAAGATTCAAGCCTCCACATTAATTTTACTGCACAGAAAAATGATCTTTCTAAACCAGTCAAACAGATCCTAAAGGTACTGGAATGAAATTCACACACTTCCATGAAAATAAATTAAATAAGCATTATCTAATCCAAAACTGGATTTTAATGTCTTATTCTCTATATCAATGTATATTCATGGCAAAAATTCTCTCTTTCAGGTTGAAAATGACTTTAGAGAATTAACTTTCAAAGTTTTCATCAGAGTACCAGTGATTCTGGGAGATAAATTCATCTGGACTGACACAAACATAGAGGTATGTATATATGAATGTGTTAGAAAAACCCTTTTAATTTGTCAAATTAAAAAACAACTTATCACTAGAGTTTGTGCTTTTAGATTCCAGACTGTGTGAAACAGAGGGATGAGCGGCCGATTGTAACTGATTTTGTGGAAGTAATTAAAAAGGATGGTGTGGTTGTGAGTGTTTGAGTTTCATTCCCTGATCTAACTAAAACAAATCCATATCATGTTCCATTCATGTTTCATCTTCTTTGTGCATTGACCACATTGCTCCATCTCTCTGGATGTGTGTGTGTGTGTGTGTCAGAACTGCTCTGTGGTGGTGTGTGCCGTGTTCAGCTGTGACGTCAATCTCATAAAGAATGAAAGTAAACTCTATTATATATCTGGCAATGTCAGCTCTGGATGGATTGAGCAGGTATCTGACTTATAAAGCTAATTCAGATCACAGAACAGACCATATATATTCATAATTGTTTGATCATTTCTTATTGTCATGATCTGTGTCTCTCTCAGACTGGACTCAGAGCTGCTGTGTTTGAGTTGGTCAGTTCAGCATCACTGGAATACGATGAGAGCAAATATATTTTCTTTTCCTCCGATTCTCAACATACTGCACCGTCTCTCCAGGTAATGCATTTTCACCAATTGCTAAATTCAAAAATTAACCAAAAATGTTATGAATAAAGTTTAAATAAAATAAAATTTAAAAAACTACATCGAAATAACATTTTAAAATTTAAACCTAAAACACTTTTTAAACCCGAATCACTCTTAAACACAAAATAATAATTATACAAATTATAAACAAATTATTTTTTTTAACATATAAGATTATAATATGTGCTGTAAATATATTAGATCTTAAATTTTTCAATCCATCCATACTGAGAAATTCTTGCATGTTTCAGGCCTTAATGATATTATTATGTTTATATGTGAAGGTGGATTATCAGAGGTTATATTGTATCATGTGTGTATGTAGATTAACACTCAAGTGGAGGTGTATGAGGAGGTGAACCTGAGATCATTCATCAAAGAGATCATTGGAGGAGTGATAGGAGGACTGCTGCTACTGGCTCTCATCACAGCTGCCCTCTATGAGGTATATCGCCTTCATAAAATCAGTTTTAGTCCTTCACACTTTCACCTTTATACACAATCTATATTTTTTAATGCTTACAGCATGTATTACTTCATATTTTCTCTTTACAAGGCTGGGTTCTTCAAAAGTCAATATAAGCAGATGCTGCAGGAGGCGCAGGGGGATGCAGGAGGAGAGCCAAACATGACACAATAATGTGCACTCAAACAGTTATAAGATATAAGTACTAATTGTGTTTTGTGGGTTCAAGAATGAAGCATGAATGCATTTAGCACCTCAGAGCAGCAAAATATTTCAGACTGATTTAGAGCAATTTATGATAATGTAAACAAGCATTTTGATTGAGCATTCCAATTACTCAATCAAAGTGATCTTCTTGTACCATACTGTCCCGCTAGGGCACTTAGATCTTCTACTCACTTGCTCTTAACTGTGCCTCGTGTCGCTATAAATCAAAGGGTGATCGGGCCTTTTCTGTGGCTGGGCTTTTTTTGTAGCTTTTTCTGTAGCTTTGGAATGGTCTCCCCTATCATGTGAGGTCTGCTCCTTCATTGGACATTTTTAAATCTTTTCTTAAATCGTATTTTTATTATTTAGCGTTTGGAAACCTGTAAATTATTCTTGTGTAGATCTGTTTTGTACTTTGTACAGCACTTTGGAACAATCTACACTGTGTTTAAATGTGCTTTATAAATAAATGTTGTTGTTGTTGTTGTTGTTGTACTACTAATCATTATCTTATCAGTGAGCTCAAAAATGAGTTACCAATAAAAGTATTTGGTGCATTTCCAGCCTGATCTCACAATCAAAACGTACATATTTAGACGTAAATTAAAACTGTCCAATACGTATGTGCCTTTACGTATTTACAGTGTCTTTTACGTATTATCTGGACGTAATTACAGGTTCGATACGTATCTAAATTTACGTTAAAACAACCTCAAATACGTACAGATAGAACGTGTTCTCTGACCAGTCAGTTGTCCATAGAAATTTGTTCATGAAGCTGCTTTTCAATGCTTATCTGCTTAATTTATGTTAAATACTTATTTTGTTATGAAGCCTTATGAAATATTAACGATAAACGTTGTGATTCTGTTGCTATGATTTAAAATAAACAATAATCTGACGAAACCAGAAAAGGCCGCGTTCCCGACCGGATTTATTTCAGAGCTGCAACAGAATCAGAATCGCTTCGTGGTTGACGTCTTGTTCTTCTTGGTGAGTTTTTAATTTTAATTTAATTTGTTAATGTATATTTGTGATCTGTTTTATGAAATATATTCTTAAGTACTCAGCTGTTGTTTTTTTTTATCTGGTAACAAGTGGTTTTTAGCTGGTAATCGAAAAAGTGAGTTTGTTCTAGGTTTTAGCATTGGATTACATTAGTCATTAACACGGGTATTATTATTCATCTAATTTAAATGAATGTTTTTGATGCATTTGTTGTGTTTTTTTTTTTTTTTTTTTTTTAATTTTCTCAGATCACACTTTTTATGACACTATGGCGCATAATGATAAAGAATTAAACAAACTTCTCAGAAAAGGACGCGCTGTTGCTGTATCCCTCGGAAGCGTTTATGATCGCACCCAAATGGATGCTGTCGTTAAAGAAGGCCACACTGACCCTGCCAAAATGAACCTGGATCAATGCATCAAACAAGGTCAAACAGTTATTAAAAGTCTTGACAATGCGAGTTCAGTAAATAATCTGGATCATCTTTTACAAGAGTCCATCGAGCTGTTTGGACAACCAAACCAAAATGGCCCAAAGGTTAGTCTTTTTGAACATCCAAACTTTACGGCAATCGTTATATAACATTAGACTGAAAATTATGAAATATGGGTGGAACAACGGATACCATTTATTTAAAAATATTGTATTATGTTATTAATTTTAAGATTACTACATTCCTAATCCTATTAATCTTGAAGTGCAAAACAAAGTGTCAAGTTTTTGTAACAGAACATGAAACATTAGAGTCTTAATGATGCACAGATATAGTTTAATGTTTGGAATTTGCAGGCAAAGAAGAAAAAAAGGACCCAGTCCAGTGGTAAAATCAGATATAAAATCAGAGAGAAGTCACGTCCAAAACAAGCAACGCCTTCTACTTCACATGGTAAGGTTTTGTTGACCTAAACGATAACTTATTGTATTGTAAAGCATTAGTTTTGAAATGCGATGTTTTGACTCACTTTTACATGCATTAATCAGATTCAAGAGTTAAATCAAGGCCATGTCTAAAGCCAACAGAATTTCATCATGACCAGGCTCCAGATCATGGTTAGTCATAATTAAGATTATTACCTTTTAACATTTATTATTTTGCATATAAATAACTATATATTTTTATGATGTACTACAATAAGATGCAGTTGCCCCATATGATTAAGATTTATGACACTGCTATAAAAATAGTGTCCACAAATGCTTTGCTTAAGTGTTAAAATGACCTTTTTTTTCACATTAGATCAACCATGCCTGACATTGCAACAAAAAGCAATGCTCTGTTGTAAAGTTACTTAAAGAGCAGTACTGCATCATTAGATGGGACTATTTTGCATAATTTTGACTTTTTCCTTTAACTTTTTCTTTTCTCCTGGTTGTGACAGATTCTCTTCTAAATGAGCTGCAAGACCTTCTGTCAGCTGCTAGCTTTAACATTCATTCTGAGAGTACCCCACACTTAGCATCACTGCACTGGGGCACAAGGACAGCAGCTTCATCAGAGAGATGGAGGGAGGCGAGACCCTCCTTAATCATCAATAAGTTTATAACAGAGCATAGCAAGGTACAGCAATGTTCGGAGTGCAAGGCAAAGGTGGCAGTGGTCAAATGCAAAGACTGTTTGCCTCATCAGTATATGTGCATCGACTGTGACCTTGCTATACACAGTAAACAAGTATTCCACAATAGAAGCACCATGATTTCAGGGTTCCACAAGGCTGTACCTCCCACCACAGTGGTGAAGCAGGACTCTGATGGGCAATACTTTCACCATCATGAAGGTATTGTTATATTTATTTTATTATTATTATTTATTGATTATATTGAATAAATAATATTAAATAAATAAATATTGATGATTATTTATTTATTGCTCTGTGCTTTGATTTGGATGTTGAACAGAGGCCATCTCTTCTCTAATATCAATGTTATCTTCTGATGTTCCAAGTAACTGACACGTGTTGTAAAAGGTCTGAAGAGCTAGTTTTAGGCTATGTTTGATTTTCCACTCCTATAGAAAGCTAAACTAAAATCATATCTGTGTGTGAAATGCGCTATACAAATAAACTTATCTAATAACAAGCACACGCTGTTAAAAATAATTTGACATGCATGCAAAAAGGTTTCTGTCCTACAGCATTTTTTCTACTTTACCACAGTAAAGATTGTGAATATAATAGAACCAATTAAAAGCAAATCAACTTTTATAACCCCCTGCGGAAATGAGTGTGACATGAGTGAAGATTTAGGAAAAGAAATGAGACACCGTGTCCATGGAATAGCTAATATCCTTAAATATGCTGCTGATAATCAGGTGAACGTAACACAAAGCCGACAAAGCTTAAATTTATTGGCTCACGTACCTCCAACGTTTCTATGGCTGTGATGTAACATTTAATTGCTAACCTGTTATTTCTTTTGTAAACAAAGCTTTGTGCTTCACTCCTGTCATAATATTCACGTTAAACAGTATTCACATAAAAAAGTGTTTTGATGTATCACTGCCGGTGCTACTCATTGTCAGACTTCCATTTTAATTTATTTTTTAATGGTTTTTAATGAACTTGTGAATTTATGCATTGACACTTTGTTTTTATGTTTTTTGTTTTTTATTGTAGATCGACTCTTACCAGTGGCACTTCCTAATTCCATATGTAGATGTGGAGAAGAAAAGTACACTGTTGGAATTGGGAAGTCTGTTACTGTAATCAACATGAAGGGTAAGTGTTTAGCATATACTAAAATATGCCCTGTTTAATAAACATGTGCATGTTTATTATCAGAAAATTGTTATATGTATGTATTCTACTTTTTTTTTAAAATGGCTTTGGTGCTATTTACCATGTCATACAACACAAACACATCTGTACAGGAAGGTTTTACTGGATCTTGTAGTTAAAGGGTTACTTGACCTCAAAATTAAGTTTCTGTCATTTATTACTCACCCTCGTGTCATTCCAAAACCATAAGACTATCATTCATCTTCAGAACACAAATGAAGATCTTTTTGATGAAATAGATGCTCAGGATGCTCGCTCTTCTGGAAGCTCAAAAGTGCTGCATAACCAATGAGGTTCATTCTTGTGTGTTTTGCAGCACGATTGAGCTTCCGGAAGAGGTTTGTTCTTATGCATTATTCATGTTCAGTTGAGCTTCTGCTTATTTTCGCTGATCAATGTTTATATGAAAGTAAATGCCTAAATTAAATCTGTTCACCATAACAAGCGATCGATTCTCTTCAGAAAATTTTGACTAAACCACTCTATTCATATGGATTAGATTTCCGATCTCTTTATGAACTTTCTGAAGTGTCAAAATTACAGTTACAAAGGCAGTCAATGGAAGGAAATCTGACAGCATTCTTTCATCAGAAAGACCTTCATTTGTGTTCTAAAGATGAACGAAAGTCTTACGGGTTTGGAACGACATGAGTAGGGTTGAACTTAGCCTTTTGTTTCCTCATTTTACAATATATATATATTTTTTTTTTCTTTTTTTTGCAGTTTTAAAGTGTGTGTAATGTTTAGGGAATTATTTGTATTCCATTATCATACTTTGGTATTAAAAATTAAAATACTGTCATTAATTACTCACCCTCATGTCGTTTCACACCCGTGAGACCTTCGTTCATCTTCAGAACACAAATTAAGATATTTTAGTTGAAATCCGATGGCTCCATGTTTTGAAATCGGCCATCACTAAATAAGTTGTTATTTTGTTTTTTTGGCGAACCAAAAATATTCTCGTGGCTTTATAATATTAATATTGAACCACTGTACTCACATGAACTGATTTAAATATGTTTTTAGTACATTAATGGATCTTGACAGAGGAAATGTCATTGCTCCCTATGCAGGCCTCACTGAGCCAGATTTCAACTAAAATATCTTAATTTGTGTTCCAAAGTTGAATGTCTTACGGGTGTGGAACGACATAAGGGTGAGTAATTAATGACAGAATTTCTATTTTTGGGTGAACTAACCCTTTAAATCTCATTTACCGACTATTATTTTGTAGGTCGCTACGAATTGTCATTGCCCCATCTTCATTGTGAAAAATGCAGAGAAACATGGATACCAGGTGTGTTTGAAATGCAGAACAGTGGCTACTGGCCTGCAACCATGAACTTCTGCACGATTTATGACGAGGAAGTCTTCATGTCCTTTGAAGACTTAAAAATGGCTGCTCCAGGATTGTCTCGTTTAGCATTCATAAGAATGCTTGACATGAAGACAGTTCACATATGGCAGAGTGAGTACCTTTTCTCATATACTTTTAAGCCATAGCATTAAAACATTCTGACTGTTTTTAAGCTCCAAACTCATGCAAACAAAACATTTTTGTATTCAGAACTTCAGTCAAAAATCCCAGGAGATGAGCAGTGTAGTCCATATTTACACCTGGTTTTAAGGGTGCTTTGACACTAGCACTTTTTTTTTCGAGTTTGTTGACGTCAAAGTCTGGTTCATTTGGATTATATGAATGTCTTCCGAACTTGGGTGGACACCCTTAGATGCATTTTGGTTGATCGGATCACCAGTAGATGCAGGAGACCATTCCCGTTTACACCTGGGGCTTGTACTGTGATAGTAGTTGAACAAACTCAGGATTATAGGATTAGTTTAGAGTTGACAAAACCAAACCACTTCAATCCGGCTTTGCTGGTAGCATGATGCTGATCATCTCCTTTCTCCGACAGCTCAGTATTTGATCCTGAGTTTGTGAAGTGTGTGTGCACATGAAGGCGTAACATCAACAGTGAAGAGCCAATCGCATGCCTTTGCAACAGAGAGCAAGAGGGCTAGCAAGATTCAGAACTCTTGCTGAAGGTTGCACACATTTTCCCTGAAGAAAATACTTGTCCATGAAAGAGATGTAGAGATTTGAACTCGAACATATAAGGTCACTTAGTCATTTTTAAAGCATTGTCTATTGATTCTTCAGCTCATTTTTATTACATGTGATCTGTATACATCAAAATTCATTTAAGCTAAATGCTTATTAATAATAATAATAATAATAACAATTGCTTGTGTGTAGTTGATTAAAAAAGTATTTATATAATTATATGATCTATATTGTTATTAGTTTAACTATATAATGACCTTTAATTTGGAGCGACTTTATTGCCTTGGATGTGTCAGCTCACATCTGATTGGTCCAGTTTCGGTTTGAGATCTCTTATAACCACAACAAAACCTCCCCTGGAGCATGTTTGCAGTGCAGTGTAAGTTACTATGGCAATGAACGCAGCTAAAAACCAAGCCAAATTTTAATGCTATATAAAACCCAGGATTACCTGCAAACTAATCTGAAACTTACCTGGCTAGTCAGCTAATCTGACTTCATGATTACAGGCCCCTGGTATTTTAATCTGTCTCTTTTGTCCACTTCTGTCCTAATTTCTAAGAGAGGGGTGTCTATGGGCAGGTAAATGTATGGGCTTTAGATTACCAAAAACATATAGAGAGCAGTAGCTTTTGTTTCTGCTCTGATAACCACAATTTAACCACATTTGGAATCAGAAGTGGCTTATATGAAAGGCAAAGACCTCTAGGTTATGCAAAGTCTGACCTTTCTGTCCTAATTAAACAATTAAAAATCAAGGCATGATAAGATTTTATTTTGGTAAAATAAGCATAATCTAGAGGCCTTTGCCTTTCATATAAGCCACTTCTGATTCCAAATGATCAACTAGAAGTCAAGTTATTATTTGTTGTTCCTACAACTTGGATAGGCGACAAGACTTTTGTCAGGGTGTGTATATAAATATATATATAATATATGGTCCCACTTTATATTAAGTGGCCTTAACTGCTATGTACTTACATTAAAATTAATCATTTGATACAATGCACTTATTGTGTACATACATGTTTTTACATTGTACTTATATTTTAAAAACACCTGCATGTAATTAAATCTATAATTCATTTCTGTAATTACATTTATAATTACACTGTTGACCCATCCCTTACACCTTACCACTGCCCTTAATGTATTTTGTACATGTAATTTTGTTTTATTAGTTCAGAGGACTCTGGCTACTTCGAGGGGTTGTTTCTTTGCAAAGATGATGATGTTTCCTCTTTTGTTCAGTACATCCGCAAAAAAGTGCAACATGTGAGTTTACTATACTTGCCATCAAATTGCTTGCAAGTACACGATTCATGATTTTTTGTGTGTGTGTGTGTGTGTATGTGTGTGTGCAAAATTGTATCCAGTGATTTCACAAAGTCATGTTTACACAAATGAATCATGCCTGTCTGCTTTTTTCCTCTCTATCCCAAATGACATTTTTTCCTTCTTATCTTGTATTTCATGTAGATGGGAGGCAAAGGTGTTTGTGGATCTGCAGAGTTTGCCGCTGCAAAAGAGTCATCCTGCAAGACCAGCAGTAAGCTGGATGAGGAGGGAATTGAAGTCGCAGTCTGTAGGCATGGCGTTCTTTTGAGGGCACTCAATATGTTCAGAGGAGAGATCTATGCTTACCCTTTGTACTTGCAGAAAGAGCTCTGCGCAGAAAATGCTACTTTCTTTTGTGCCGACATCATGTGCAAATACTGGCCATACTTGATAAAAGTTTGCCAGGCCTGCCCAGAACTGAGACATCTTCTGAAAATGAAGCCCTTCCTCTCAGTTATGCATGCGAAAGTACATGGTGTGAAATGTGAGGTATTTTAGACCAATGTGTTCATATTGCCTATTTTATATTTGTATTCTGTAAAAGCCTGCATGTATTAAACTTTTTCTCACTCAATAGATCAAATGGAGTGGAAGCTTTCAAACAGGCGCTGCATATACCATGGGAGAAGAAGTGGAACAAGCGAATAGTTTTTTATCAAGGATTGGTATAAGCACTAAGTTCATGTCCAAAGCAGGTAGCATGTTTATATGTAATGTTGGCCTCAATAACTTTTCCAAAAATGTATAAATTTGCAAATAACTCTTCCCAAAAGTAATGTGAGACTTTGTTGATGAGTGTTAAGTGTACTTAGTTTGTTTGTTTTTGATTGACAGGACGCACAGATTTGCTCACATTGCAGTGTATGGGGTGGAACAAAATGAAGGTTCAGAATATGTGCCAAACTCTTTGCACAAGATACCATAAGGCAATCTTTATTTATATTCGTCTTTTTTATTTGTTTTAAATGTAAAGCATCAGTCTCTTCTAAAGTGGCAGGAAATGTTTGAATTAGTTGATTTTCAGGTATTTCTCAGAAAATGTCATCTCATTCTCATTAAGTAACAACTGTAGACCAACACATTATAGAATTGAAATTCAAGTTATTGAATTATTCTACACATTGATGATACCTTTCAAATATTCAGTGTAGTTTGGAAAAATCTTTGTGAAACTTTAGACTGATTTCTTAAATTTGGAAAGTGGACACCGGCAGTCCAGACTGTAAACAAATTGATGTGCTGTGTAATGACCTCCTAGAGAGCTCTTCACACCAGATATCATAAAATATATCTGAGAAGCAAGCAGTTCTTTAAGGATGAGTGGTCAAAAGTGTTTTTCAGATGTAATCCACATCCATTGGAAACACTTGGTTTATATTATTGCTGCTAAAGGAGGATCAACACCTTTCCTTTTCACTTCCACTTACTTTTGCCACAGTGCTGAGAATGTCTGATGGGACATTCAATGTGATTATATTTCAAGACATTACTGGTTATAATTGGTTTTGTGGTATTAGCTTAAGCACATTGTGATTAACCTATGCTTTTGACTTTCATGAAGATGACATTTTGTGACCAATTAATGCAGAAAACCAACCACAATCACAAACTCTTAGAATTGTAACTAACCATATCACTGGTTTACTGGTTTGTACCTTTCAGACTCAGCAGAATCTACAAAAAGAGGCAGAAAACCTACAAGACATGAAAACGGAACTGGCTGTGGATGATGGAGTACTCCATCAGTGGGTCACAGATGTACAGGAGTGGGCCCACAGTAGTATGTAACAGCTATATGGCATTCAGTTTACATTTGCAAAATACTATCACTGCAGTGTGCTACAACTTGTGATTGAGCATTTAATTTGTAGGCTCGTGGGTAATCCAAGGCACTCGAATCAAGTACAAAATAATGTTAAAAAGCCTTTATTTCATCTTGGCTATTTCTTAAAAATGGGTGACACATACAGACTGCACACCTACGCATTGCGGCTGGTATTGCCTTCATCAGGGTGTGTAAATCTGTTTTTAAGAAACAGCCAAGATGAAATAAAAGCTTTTTAACATTATTTTGTACTTGATTCGAGTGCCTTGGATTACCCATGAGTCTACAAGTTCAATTTTTCCTTTGCATCCAAAGAGCACCGAGATGGAACTTACACCTGGTGCAGCACTTCATATGTTTAATTGTTTTATGTTTTGAGATTGTTTTATTTATTTATTTTTAAACAGCAACTGTAGGAGAACGTGATGCTGCAGTTCAGCCAATAAGGAACACAGTGGAAGAATTATCTCTGTGCATTAAACAACGGCAACATCGTCTTTACAGACACACTGGTATGTTTGATATAAAAGGAAAGAAATACTTATTCTTTGTTTTTATCATTCTTATCACTATTGCTACTGTTTTTGTTGTCAGTAACAAATAGTAATACAAAAAATGCCCCATGTCAATTCATTATGTTTCCCACAAACAAAGGACGAAATAAAATTAGAAGAAAAATAAATGAGGAGAGAAAGAAGCTGGCTTCTGCAATTGAGCAGTACAATGCCCTTGTTGACCCTTCCCTCAAGATACTGTCCATTGAAGAGGTCCTACAGAATGACTACGTTTTCCCCTGGCAGCTAACAGAGCAAGGTCAATGATGCATAACATCAGTATTCACATCGAAGTATATAGTCAGTTTGTCTTTGTCATTTACATGATATACCTGTATTGTGTAGATGATGTCAACCTCTTGACAAAGAAAAAGGTCTTTGACAAGGTGATGTTAATTCAACGCCTAGAAGAAGAACAGACTATCGTTGTTCAAGAGGCAAAGCAGCACTGGCTTTATCTAAGAAGTCAGGAACACAAACTGAATAGTTTGCTTGATACCATCATTTCCGATAGTAAGAACCTAAGTTTTTTTTATACCATGTGTTCATAATCTCATGATCCCACATAAAATATTAACTTAATTGTCATTTGTGTTTTGTGTGTGTTGTATAGTTAACCCCTGGAATCTTCCAGATGATGGGATCCAAGGACTTCAGAGTGTGTTAAAGAGAAAATTGCATCAGCTGAGAGCTCACCAAGAGACTGTAAAAACAAGTTATCAGGCAATTGACACCATAACCGAACATATTACTGTTGAAGAATGTGAATATTCCAGCTGGCCAGAACACTTGGAAGCCCTTTACTCAAGCAGTACTGATTTGAGCTCTGATGAAGATGATATGCTTCTGCTGTAGATATTAAATACTCTGCATGTTGTTTCTTTCTCTCACTCTATTACTCCCCTTCACTTTTTCTTTTTTGCAGGTAAACAATTGCATGCTGTTTGTATGAATTGTTTTTGAAGAGAATTTGAGATTTGTACCAGAGACATTTTAGAAATGTACCATCTTGAATGACATTATGGTTGATACCTGATCTCTGTGGTGGCCTTTCCAGTGGAAAAATTATAAATTGTGAAGAATTCTGTGTGTATCATCCCCAACCACACTACTTAAAAAAAAATGTGAATTACAAGAGGCTGCAGTGGGCTATAGTGCTACAAACACTTAAAGCATAACTGACGATGATCCATGTTGATCTTTCTGGTACATCTACTACTGCATTAAAAATGACAGCTGGACATTACTGATATTAGGCATGTGAGGAGCAAGAAGAGGAGGTGAAGATGGAAGTTTGGCACTGTTTCTTTGTTATTTTACTGAATTATACTTGTGTAATAGTGAAGTGTACATTTATAAATTGTTTTTTGTTTTCTGCCAACACTGGAAATAGGACAATGGCAAGTTGATGCGGGTTCATCCATTATATTTATTGGTGTTCATACAAAAATATATCAATTACTATTCAATCAATCAATTATTATTATTATTATTAATAATAATATTAGTAATAATATTATTATTGTATTACAACATCTCATTAAAATATTTCCATATTTCATCAGATGGTCTCACCATACCCATCAAAACCTATACAAGCATGATGTTAGAATAGAAAAGGGGGAAAAGATCAAATACTCCAATATTTTAATGTGATTCAACAAAGTTTGTTATCCATGATAAGGAGAACACATCTGTGTAGATTTTACTGCCCTGCCACCCCTGAGGGGCCAGTACCGGCCCCTGGAAGAGCCAAAAAAAATGCACATTTCAAATGGCTGTAACTCAAAGTCCGGTTAGCATATCAAAGAGAAAATCGTCAGGACAACTGCTTATGCTATGATTTCTAAATAATGTTGGGCACAGTTTTCAGACATACATGAAAAGCTGTATGGAAAGGTTTTTTAAAAGTGCTCACAGTAAAATATCAAATTTCAGCCTGTCCCTCATATATGTAATAACTGTTTGCACAATAAACATATTTAGATACAGAGTTGTCCATTAAAGATCTTATTTATTTAACATTTATCATTTCATTACTAAACGTTTTAAACTACATTACCCATATGTCTCTGTCATTCTATCAATGGAACGGGAAACATGGCGCTGTAGTTCATTGAGATGCTATGGTTAGGGTTTGGATATCGGTAAAGGAGTAATTTCTCACAACATAGACACACTTTATAGTTAACTTAATGTATGAGTAACGTAATATTCACACTAAAACAAACTTTGTAAGATAAAGCGCCGTTTTATACACTGTAAAAAAAAATCCCGTTGTTTCTACGGAAAAATACCGGCAGCTGTGGTTACCAGAACAATACTGTAAAAATGACATCTAACCGTAAACATACTTACGGAGTTACATGTGAATTTTACATTTTAAATCTGTTAAATTTACGGTAAAATAACGTATTTCATTAACTGATATAATGTTAATTTACCAACCTAATGAAGTACTAATATCTGTTTTGTATCTTTATAATACACTGACAGTCACCAAACACAGTGGTGATGAGAGTCACATGATGAATCAAAGTTCATCACAAGCAGCTTTTCCACAAGCTGAGGAGGACAATACTAATATATAGAAGGAGCACACAGTGTCATTCACACACACACTAAACACCATCATGGTAACATGCATGACATTTTAAAAATGCAATAAACATTAATTTAACAACATTAGATGTAACATAAAACCCTAATGTACATAACTGATTAGAAAAAAATGAGAAAAACTAAGAAGAAACAGAGTTATTTCAACGAAAATATATCAAATGTGAAGTGTCACGCAGGGAATTGTGGGAATGTCAATATACGGTTTTTCACTGTAAATTTTACAATGAATTGTTATTTTTCACGTCCAAAAACTGTGAATTTAACGGTATTTTACCGTAAAATTACATTAAATGTACCGTTAGATCTATTACAGTTATTCACCGTATATAGTACGGAAACTTTCTGTAAACCAATCAACAGTTTTTCACCGCAGCATTTTTACAGTCTTTTACTGTTAAAATCACGGTCATTTTTTACAGTGTATGGGTTAAAAGATAGTCCAATTACAGCGAGTTCTGCGATAAAGTCACAGCCAATGACAACCCAGCTAAAAAGAGGCATCACACTTACTTGTCCATTTATGGTAAATGACGACAGCTCTCCTTCGGTTCCGACTAAAGTTAAAATATTCCTTAAATATTTAATTAATCTAGTTAAACATAATAAAACTCACATTTTAAAACGAAAGACTCCTTTGTGTAGTTAAACAGATGCATACAAATATTTGAAAGATATTTTTTTCTAAGCAATGTAGTTTTGCAGTGTGTATATATATATATATATATATATATATATATATATATATATATATATATATCAGGGGCGTTTCCTCCGAGTAGGCAAGGGAGGCAGTGCCTCCTCAAAAAAATAGGATGAGAAAATAATCCATATTATATATAAAACAACACAAATATTACAAATTATGACATTAAAAAGAGCGCAAGTCACACGTATTTGTTAAGGAACACTGCCCAACAGCGACACCCGCAGGTAAAGTTACACAGAGGAGTCATGCTTTACAGTCTATGGAGTCATGCCTCCCTTTCCTCTCATAGAAAACCATATAAAATCATCAGACCCCCGGCGTGCGGTGGGTTTTGTGGGGGGTAATTGAGAATGAATGGGGGAAAGTCACGTGAGAGGAGGCAACGTCTCCATCGCGCTATCATTGGATGTAATTGGTTATGATTGGATATGATTGGTTTGTGCGATAAATCCCGCCTCTTGTTGACGTGAGCGTTCCGCGCGTCAGTTTGACTGACAAATGATGGCGTCAATCGGAAGACTAATTGAAAAGTAAATAAACAGATCACAGTTAGATATCACCGCTTTATGTCACGACAAAATCAAACTTGAAATGGACTGAAAACATGATGACTGCGGGTTTTTTTGTGCAATCAGCTTGGTGAAATTAAAAATACAATTCGTGTCTGTGACACGGTGTTTACAGAGCATGACTGATGATCCAAAATATCCTAGGTTGACAATTAAAAAGAAAAACCGCAACACACAAATAAAATATATTGTTTAAATTATTATTGCCTTTAGTTATTATTTTGGAATGAATGTAGAAATGCTTAAAACACTAGAGATTGACCTGAGAGATTTTGAGATTTTGATATATAGAATATTACATTGTTAATGTAAAATTACAAAATAGAATTGTATTTGGTTTCTTTTTTTTCTTTTTTTTTGATGTACTGTAAAGTAATGTTCATTTAAGAAGGAAGATGTGTCAGCTTTAAGAGTAATGCACATTAATTTACATTGAATCATATAAAAAATGTGCCTCCTCATTTCAGAACACCACTGCACGCCACTGATATATATATATATATATATATATATATATATATATATATATTGTAATCATATTCCAATATTTAATGTCAAACTGTTTAAAGACAAAATCCCCAGACTACTGCACAACAGTAAAAGTAAGTTAATTATGAGAAAAAAAATGTATCCAGTTACAGAGGCAATCTATTACAGTGAAACATAACTTTAAAAAATCACTATGATGAAGTATTATTTTTACAAACCAAGAGATGAGATAAAATTTTATGTGCAAATATGTTTCTTCCCTTTAAAGAAGAGGGAAAAAAACATTATCAACTTTTACATTATCAAGTTTAATAGAATATCCTTGTGATTAATGTTCACTTTTACTGTAACTAAATGAAAGGCAAATAAAATAGTTAATGCATATCATAAATGTTAAATATTTTCAGCAATAAAATGCTTATAAAAAATACATTCATGAGTGTTACATTTACATTATCCAGGTATTGATATAATGATACCATAACCATAGATGTAGTTAAGGTGGACATTTACTGTAGTGATGCTAGAATATGGGTAGAAATGAGGCGAGGACACTCATATGCAGAGTGAATGCACTTTATTAAACAATGACAAAACTTCAGCGAAAACCTCCCCAATGAGGAAAAACAGTCCTCTCAAACACGTCAGGTGCAAAAATAACATGGGTCAGGACTCCTGCAGGGGAACCACAAAAGAGACTAGATAGAACAAACTGAGGACAGAGAAAATGTGGAGAAATATAGGAAAAGAATTGAGGAGGGTAAATGAAGAACAACAGCTGGGACAAATTTACTTATAATACAAGAGACAGTTCAATAGTATCTTGAAATGCATTAAGCTTTTGAAAAAACAAACAAAGAACACTTTTTATTTATCTGAATGGAAAAGTTCATATGGCTCCCAGGTGTCCTTCCACTTTACTCTACTGGAAAAGAAAATACAATATAAGTAATTTTTTTTCATACTAAGAAACATAAAAAACAAAAAACAAGATGCAAGTAAAACTGCATTTAAGTAGCATAATATAAGATAAAGAGAATAAAGTTTACACAAACAAAAAACGGTTTTATTTACAGCTTAACTAGAAAACTTTACATGCAAAGTTTTTTTCAATATAAACCGATATCAATATAAAAAGTACATACCAGCCAGAGCAAGGCTGCCAGCGCACCTTTGTCTCTTTTTTCCCCTGAAATTAAGCAAATGGCATTATTTTATTTTTTTTAATCGCAAAGCTGTCTGAAGCTGTCTCACAGAAATTCAAATTCAAGCTGAATAAAATAAATTAAATGTTACTTACATTTTTTGATATTCTTGTTCCCATTGTTTTCCTGTGATAAACAAAAAGCACACATTTTTACATGAGCATACATAGCAAGTAATTCGCTGCAATGTTATGTTTTTATGCTTCTAAAAAGTTTCATGCTGGTTAACGCTGCTGGTGTGGTGCTGTGTTTTGGAACATGTCATAAATTGGTTATAAACAGGTCGAAGTTGGTCCAAGCTGTTTCAAGATGGTCATGAGCAGATCAAAGCTGGTCCAACAAGGAAATTAGTTAATCTAAACTAATCCAAGCCTGGACCAGCTGGTCAATGGAAGATGACTGCCTTCAAAAATCTTATACTTGCTGCAACCATGTTCCAAAATACAGCTGTTTTCCCTACTGTGTTTTTAAAAGTTATAAATGGTAAATATCACCAATTATTAAAGTAAAAGGTTATCCACTGTGACATAATCTGAGCTCATAAAATATTATTAAAGAAGAAAAAAGACTGTATTAGATACTATTTAGTAATGCATCATCATGCTAACATCCAAAACGATCTCAGCACATCTAAGTTATGCAGCTAAACATTTTAATTCATCATTCACGTTACTTTTATTTATTTTTTTTTAAAGATTCGTTAAATAAAAAAATAGCATATCAAGTGAGAACCATTAATAAAATAATAATATAGAAATACTAAATGTATAGTTTCAAATGTATTTAGTATAAAACGAGGAAAACAGCTTCCTTACCTGTACAGCTATTTTTCTTTGCACGCAGTGCGCGGGAGATATGCTTAAAAAAAAAGACACCGGAAGTGGTCCAAGCACCAAGCGAAAAAAACATATATATACGTATTCTTGTTCAGAAAATGTACATTATTTGACACTGTAATTTGTAAAAGTTTGTTGGATGTACCTCCTCTAGGGGGGTCCATGCCCCCCCCCCCCCCCCCGGAAGAAAATTTAGTACATTTTAAGGTTAAATGCATCAATCTAGTGCACTCTGGAAACTCAAAATTAAGAGCTTCAACCCATGAACAGTGTGCAAATTCAACAAAGAAACAGCATTAACTTGTACCTGGACATTAAAAAGGGTTCAAACATATTTTTTTTAAAATACTTTTGTACTCATTTCTTTTTAAAAGATAAATCCTTGAGCTTTTATTTTGATCACCAGATCACCAGCTGATCGCGTGCGCAAATGTGCGCACTTCTCTTTAAAACACGCAGCACAGACAGACTGTATATATACTTAATCACTGTCTTTTGCTGTTTTATAAAGGCACAAAGCCATATCACAGTTTCGATTTTAGCTCGTTGGCAAACGCAGTATGTTTTAAATTTTCAGTTCATTATGAAACGGTGGCGGCAGTAGAGGGTTATTAATGGGAAACACTGAATGAATGTATAGCTGATAAATGTGCTAAAGTTGTCATATCGGTTGTTATATAACAAAAACCCTTCCACCGGACCGAACGAGAGTCTCGAAGCCTGCCACTGCTCTGAGTGAGTGACAGGAGGCGTGGCTCTGTACAACTGCGGTGTGCGTGAACTCTGTTATAAAACAGCAAAAGATAGCGATTAAGTATATATCATGATCGCACGCGATCAGGTGATCTGGTGATCAAAATAAAAGCTCAAGGATTTATCTTTTAAAAAGAAATGAGTACAAAAGTATTTTAAAAAAAGATGTTTGAACCCTTTTTAATGTCCAGGTACAAGTTAATGCTGTTTCTTTGTTGAATTTGCACACTGTTCATGGGTTGAAACTCTTAATTTTGAGTTTCCAGAGTGCACCAGATTGATGCATTTAACCTTAAAATGTACTAAATTTTCTTCCGGGGGGGCATGCCCCCAGACCCCCCTAGAGGAGATACATACAACAAACTTACAAATTACAGTGTCAAATAATGTACATTTTCTGAACAAGAATACGACACTAAAAGCTCCTTTCATGTCAATAAAGCTGTTAATAGAAAATTAAATTGTCTTTAGACAAATATAGATTTGGGCTAAGCCCCGAATGTTTACAATGTCTGGCTCCGCCCCTGTATATATATATTATATATATATATATATGTTTTTTTCGCTTGGTGCTTGGACCACTTCCGGTGTCTTTTTTTTTTAAGCATACCTCCCGCGCACTGCGTGCAAAGAAAAATAGCTGTATAGGTAAGGAAGCGTGTTTTCCTTGTTTTATACTAAATACATTTTAAACTATACATTTAGTATTTCTATATTATTATTTTATTAATGGTTCTCACTTGATATGCTATTTTTTTATTTAACGAATCTTTAAAAAAAATAAAAATAAAAGTAACGTGAATGATGAATTAAAATGTTTAGCTGCATAACTTAGATGTGCTGAGATCGTTTTGGATGTTAGCATGATGATGCATTACTAAATAGTATCTAATACAGTCTTTTTTCTTCTTTAATAATATTTTATGAGCTCAGATTATGTCACAGTGGATAACCTTTTACTTTAATAATTGGTGATATTTACCATTTATAACTTTTAAAAACAGTAGGGAAAACAGCTGTATTTTGGAACATGGTTGCAGCAAGTATAAGATTTTTGAAGGCAGTCATCTTCCATTGACCAGCTGGTCCAGGCTTGGATTAGTTTAGATTAACTAATTTCCTTGTTGGACCAGCTTTGATCTGCTCATGACCATCTTGAAACAGCTTGGACCAACTTCGACCTGTTTATAACCAATTTATGACATGTTCCAAAACACAGCACCACACCAGCAGCGTTAACCAGCATGGAACTTTTTAGAAGCATAAAAACATAACATTGCAGCGAATTACTTGCTATGTATGCTCATGTAAAAATGTGTGCTTTTTGTTTATCACAGGATGCCTGGGTCCACACTAAAAATTTGCAGGTCATGCAGTGCCCACATTTCAGTGGCTTGCAAAACCTGCAAACACTGCGGGAAAAAACAAGAAATGAAAAAGGCAATAAAACAATCAAAAGAAAAAATAAATGACAAGTGGGTCAAAAACATGAAAGGTGGAAATAACTTTTGCAAACTCCTAAATTCTGCAAATGTTTTGGTAAGTCACTATATTAAATTCATTCAAGTTGGCCTTTGTAGCATGAAGCATGATGAACTCTATTAAAGGGATGTGTGTGTGTGTGGGAGGGGGGGGACTATTCCTTTAACACAGAGTTGCTGTGTCTGGCTCAGTGGATTGATCACGTGTGTTGTGTATTAGTGTTTTATAAACTTTTCTGTGATATTTTCCAATAACATTTATAGCATATAAAGACAGTGGGAGATGCATTCTTTATATTTTGCCTATAATTGCTTCTGCCAAAAAAAAAAAAAAAAAGAAAAGAAAAAAAGATTTACACTGCCTTATTAATTTTATTAAAGAACCCATATTAATCAAATGCTGTAGAAGAAGTTAGTTGACATAACAGGATCTTGCAAAATATGCTGTGTTATAGAAAATATTCTTACTACAATAGAAGAATCTGAACAAAACAGCGCCTTGGATGCAGGCATGCGTGTCCTCTGTAACACATTAAAGGTACGTTAAGGATCTGGATGCCAATGAATGTAGAATTATATATATAATTATAAATATAAATATAAATATAATTATTATTATTATTATTATTATTACTTAAAAAGCACGTTACAAGGTGCAATAGTACCTGATCGAATAAGCAGCAGTTATGAGAATCATCCATGGAATTTGGTAGAAAACACACATTATCTGGCCACGCTCCGCCTATAGGCTACACTTTAAAGTATAGGCGATACGTAACCATTTATACGTTATTTATGTGAAAATACGTATATACTTTTACGTTTCTGAAGCCCAAATACGTGTATATCATACGTATATGCGTCTATTTAAACGTCACATGCATACGTTTGCAATGGTCAAATTTTACGTACAAATAGACACGTATTTTCATGAGATCACGTTGGTATATCTAAATATCTCACCTCATTCCACAGCTGGATTTTGAGATAAACTGTGGACATGATGATATTTGTGTTGATGACCTCAGGATGGATTTTAATTTCTCTGGGTGAGCAAATATTTACAGTGGGCACAACTGGAGTCACATGTGCAAAACTCTAACTACAGTCTGCACAGCAGCAGTTCATGTGGACCAAACTCTAGTTCGTTTTTCATTGCTTGAACACAGTTTTCAAAACTCTACACACTTATCCCAAGACTTTAACCACAACCTGCACAACACTGTGGATTTACAGCACTTTGTTCAAATGCTAACACACTGCTGTCAAAACTGTGAACCACACATTCAAAACAGAATAGATTTCAGCCTTGTGCCTTTCAAACATTGAAATTTCAGCTGAAAGGCTAAGCAGGTGTCTTGTTTTAGACTTGTTAGTGAACACACACACACACACACACACACACATATATATATATATATATATATATATATATATATATATATATATATATATATATATCAGTGGCGATTTCTTTAAGACTGCAAGGGAAGCTCGGCTTCCCTTATAATGTCACAAAATTAATGGTCAAATATGTACTATTGTATTAACATTTTATTGACTAAAAATGCGTTAGAAAACGTTCATCTCAAAGACGAGTTCGTTCAGAATCAGTTACATATAGCAGGTCGGCTGACTCGATTTCCTTCTCATACATTCCCGCAGCGTCACAGTGCATTTCCCTATTGAAGCCCAGCGTCCATTGACTTCAATGGGGCTGCTTTGAACGGTTTTTTTCAGCGCTTCGAAACTAGACGGTCATTGGATAAATGCTGCGATTATGTCCCGCCCACGGACGCTCAGCGTCTCTGGGGGTGAATGGGGAGTGGGCTGGCCCGGACTCCGAGCTTCTGCGTGATGATTGGAGGGTCTGTCGAAAGACTGCATCTCCTTTTGACTGACAGCGATTCTGTACTATAAGGAATCACTGAAGCTATTCGCGCTCAGTCCAATCGCGGATTTCTCAAGTTCAGTCGAAATAAAAACTGCTGCAACCTATTTCTTTGATATTTGCTTGGCGAAATTGCTTGATTTTCATCATACATTTCACACAATTATACACCACATTCCTTGTTTCAGTTTTACAGAGTTTAATATAGAGTGCCCCAGGGATGACGCGTTTTTGTAGGCCAACCCGGAAGTTAGCGGCGCACGGGTTCCCTCGACTGAAAGCCTATGCATTTTTCCCATAGACTTTTGGAAAATCGCAGAAAATAAGCTCTGTGTTTAACAAAGGGTTATGACACTTATACGTTTTGTCTATCAAGATAATCTTTACAAGTTAACACAACATTTATAGATTTTGAAGCCTAAATAAAGTCGTCAGATATAAAAGGCTAACAGTAGGCTATAAACGGACTACAGCACATCATGGTCGCGGATCAACGTCGTCACCACCAAACTTCCTCAAACTTTATTTAGAAAACAACTTTATTTAAAAACATGCTCACTGGTTATGATCTGCGCTGTGTATGAATACTTATCCACTTTTTCATGAGAAATGCTGTCCAAATGTCCTGTTTGTCATGATGACGTCTAAAGTCCCCGCCAAAGGAAGTAGTCCCTTTTAGCAATTTGTTAGCAACCGCCGATTTTAAGACACAGTAAAAGTTTAAAAAATCACAAGTGGGTTATAACTGGTGTGTTTTATGTCATAGATCAAAACGTGAAAGTATTTAGAGGCTAACCCTAACCCTAACCCTAACCACAGACCTTATTTCAGGTGATTTAGCAAAAACCCATTCAAAAAACCCATAGACTTTACGGCGTTGGAACCGGAAGTCCTAAAATGCTAACTCGATTCCGGGTTTTGCCTACAAAAACGCGTCATCCCTGGGGCACTCTATTGAGAGGACACTGGTCAAGTCACTTGAAAAGACTCCTAGTTGGTACGACAGGGTCACAGACCATTTTCTTGAAAAGGAACGTAGGGCAGAATTTACTTTTAAATAAATAGACAATTTTATGATGTAGGCCGAAAATGAGCTTCCCCTCTCTGACAGACCAGTAGCCGCCACTGATATATATATATGTAACTCATTACTGTAATTCCGTAAATTACTACAGACTATTGAAGAAAACCGCTAATTTTCATTTACCTTAAAGAATTATGTTCTAAAAATTTAAATAAATCATGTGAAAGAATGTCACTCTTTTCTTTGAAGAAAATATTACTTTGTATGAAGTCACTGAAATTGTTCAAAATGTAAAGATGAAAAGTTTGTATTTTCTGTGTTGGTGTTTGATGCTAGTGTTTTTACTCTCAGTGTGTTCTGAGTGACAGTGTGTGTTATCACAGTGAGGGTTGTGCATAGTGTTTGGCTGCACTGAGCCTGTTTTGAGCCATGTGTTAACTGTTTAGCTCAGGTGACTGTTGGTAGTGCAGACTGTAGTTAGAGTTTTGCACATGTAGCTCCAGTTGTGCTCACTGTCGTTTAGCAATCGAAAAAGACTGTAAAACTAAAGCATACATTAACTAGAACATGATCAGTTATTAATATTTTGTTGGTTTCTTTTGTTTTTGCATGTTTTCATAATTACCTTGTAACAGCCTCACCAAAAATTATGTCTGCATAATTTGGCATGTTTCAAGGGTGAAGATGACAAAATCTCATTAGGCAACTTGAGGAATTAATGGCTGTCCTACAGTAAAGAAATCCAAAATGTCTTTATTTGCTTGTTTTAAAGGATTCCAAAATGTTTATTTTATTTGGCAATTGTTATATAAAGATGCATTTATTAATTTCTTCATTTCAGACTTTACACAAACACACACACACAAACGATTTTAATCACTGACATATTTTCCCTTTATTTTAAATAAGACATGAAGATTCAAGCCTCCACATTCATTTTACTGCACAGAAAAATGATTCTGATAAACCAGTCAAACAGATCCTAAAGGTACTGGAGTGAAATTCACACAATTCCATGAACATAAAAAATTATTATATACACATTATCTAATATTGTCTTATTCTCTATATAAATGTCTTTTCATGGCAAAAATGGAATTTTAATGTCCTTCTCTATTTCAGGTTGAAAATGATTTTAGAGAATTAACTTTCAAAGTTTTTATCAGAGTACCAGTGATTCTGGGAGATAAATTCATCTGGACTGACAAAAACTTTCTGGTTAGTATATATGAATGTGTTAGGAAAAGACCATCAATGTCATTGATTCACATTTTCCAAATAAAAAAACAAAACAAACAAACAGTAAATTATGTGCTTTTTAGATTCCAGACTGTGTGAAACAGAGGGATGAGCGGCCGATTGTAACCGATTTTGTGGAAGTAATTAAAAAGGATCATGTGGTGGTAATTGAGTTTCATTCCCTGATCTAACTAAAACAAATCCATAAAATATCATGTTTCACCTTCTTTGTGCATTGACCGCATTGCTCTGTCTCTCTGGATGTGTGTGTGTGTGTGTGTGTGTGTGTGTGTGTGTGTGTGTGTCAGAACTGCTCTGTGGCGGTGTGTGCCGTGTTCAGCTGTGACGTCAATCTCATAAAGAATGAAAGGAAACTCTATTATATATCTGGCAATGTCAGCTCTGGATGGATTGAGCAGGTATCTGACTTTTAAAGCTAATTCAGATCACAGAACAGACCATATATATTCATAATTGTTTGATCATTTCTTACTGTCATGATCTGTGTCTCTTTTAGACTGGACTCAGAGCTGCTGTGTTTGAGTTGGTCAGTTCAGTGTCTCTGGATTATGACAAGAGCAAATATATTTTCTTTTCCTCTGATTCTCAACACACCGCACCGTCTCTCCAGGTAATGCATTTTCTTCACAAATTAACCAAATAGCCTATGTTAAAAATAAAATGTAAATCAAATCAAATGTAATAAAAAACTTTACATTGAAATAACATTTTAAAATGTAAACTTTTCAGGCCTTAATGATATTATGTTAATATGTGAGGGCGGATTATCAGAGGTTATATTGTATTCATGTGTGTGTATGTAGATTAACACTCAAGTGGAGGTGTATGAGGAGGTGAACCTGACCAAAGAGATCATTGGAGGGGTGATAGGAGGACTGGCTGTCCTCACAGCAGCCTTCTATAAGGTATTCAGCCATTATAAAATTAGTTTCAGTAGTCCCTGACACTTTCACCTTTTTTGCTATACAATCTATATTTTTTAATGCCTACAGCATGTTACCGCATATTTTCTCTCTTTACAAGGCTGGGTTCTTCAAAAGCCAGTACAAGCAGATACTGCAGGAGGCACAGCGGGATGCAGGAAGAGAACCAACCATGACACAATAATGTGCATTCAAACAGTTATAAGATATATATGTACCGATTGTGTTTTGTGGTCTTGAGAATGAAACATGAATATATTTAACGCCTCAGTGTAGCAAAATATTTCAGACTGATTTAGAAACAATTTATGAGAATAAAAAGTGGTCAAATTTTGAGCTTATTTCATATTGTCAGAGTTACGTTCAGTGTTGTCATTCTTAAGTAATTAATTAGGCAACAAGTGAACACAATGATCAGACACAAGGAAACTAAGTCAACTTAAGAATGACAAAACTGAATGTAACTCTGGTACATATCACTTCTAATGACTGAGTATAAACTCTTTTCCTCACATGCACATGATTTTTGAGATTTTTTTTATTATTAGGTTTCTTCAGATTTTCATAATACGGATTTACTCTGGGTGTGTTTTGAAAATGTTTTATTGCCTTCTGCTTAATATAAAGATATTGTTTATTTTGCTTAGCAGATATTTTTTGCATTATATATATAATGGCATTAACCATTATACTTTTTTTGTCTCATTATTTGGTTACACTTTATTTAAATGTGTCCCTATTACTGTGTAATTATTGTTTTATGGTGTATACATTTTACCTAAACACCTTTAACCTTATTATTTATTATTCTCAGGTTAAGTAGAGTAAGTCAAATCTGACCTAAATCATAAGCATTCAAACATTAATTACAAATTGCTCAGAAGACTTCTCTGTGGTCTGTTCGTGCTCAAGGGTTTAGTAATAAAAATACCGGTAGACAGTTATTTGCAATTAATGTAATTAATGTAATGTAATTAGCTGGGTTTCTCGTGTCGAGAGACACTGCTCAATCAGTATCTGCCTGGCCAGTCTTCTCATCAGTCTTTTATACTCAAACAGTTCACTGCTGATGTTCAATTCTCATCTGTTGTCATCAGTTGGAGAGCTGCCCAGTCTTCCACAATCCTTTTAAGGTGTTTCTGATGTAGCCTGCATTTTCTCCTGTTAGCTCTCCTTTTGGCTCTTCTCCTCTGTGTCCATCTCCATTTCATCTGTAAAATATGCCTTATCTACAGCATTACAATTTCCTTGGGTAACACTTTACTTGAAGAGGTGTGCATAAGACTGACATGACACCTTCATAATCATGACATGACACGTGTCATGAATATGAAGGAGGTTTTATGCATGTCTATGACAACTGTCATTAAGTGTCATTCACTCAATTATGTCATTTTTAATGCAAAGATGACATTGTTTGAGATGTCTTTGTTACGACAACTTGACATGAACCAATACATCATAACCTGTCAGTGTCTTTGTCATGACAACTTGACATTACCATAACCTGTCATAAACATGACATAGCAAAGTTATGGAATTACTTTTGATCCAAAAATAATGAACGTAACTTTTCAAAAAAACTAATAAAAATAGAAATTGAAACTGAATAAAATGTCTTTGAAACTTAAAAAAAATAAATCGCAGGCAAAATGTTTGACTTTGTTTTTAATACACTGCATGTTTTGCTAACAGTTTCTTTTCTTTCTTTCACTGATCTTTACTTACAAAAGCATTTCCAGAGTTTTCATTTATGCTTCTGAAGTTTTCGTTTACGATCCCAGAGTTTTCGTTCGTCTTTCTGACACAAATCTCTCGCGGGGGCGGGGCCAGCAGTGGTGTGTTCTCATTGGCTTACTGAGTTTTTGATTGACAGCTTCTTCTTGACCTGGAAGTGAAGACGTCAGCGTTGTGTTTACAATTACATGTGTGGAGGTGAGCGTCTGTAAGCGGCTTCTTATTTCATTTTAGTGATGTAAAGATAGGTGTTTTTATTATTTTATCTGTATCTGCTGCTACTATGGTGAGATGATTTCTTAGGCCTAGCACAGACGAATGATATAATCATCATTATCATCAGTCATCGTCGTCGTTATCTGGATACTCGCGGTAAGTTAGTATTTTTTACGTTTACAAAATCAATATAAGTAACATTACTTGCTTTTGCTTTTTCAGATGGAGAGGTATTTTAGAGCTCATTTAGAGCCCACTTTATACAGCAGTGTTGTCTTGATTTAACCCAATCATTACAGGATCTGGTTATGTACTGTACATACAGCCTTGGATTAGATCATATTTAAAGGGGAAAAGGTAGTCTTTAATAATAATTCATATAAAGTACTGTGCAAAAGTCTTAGGACACCATTAGATGTTGTTTTAGCAATGGTATAGTGACCATGTAATTTTTTTTTCAGTCTTCTTATTAGAATATGACCAGGAAATACTTTAAATTTGTAAGCATTATTAAAAAACAGGGAAAAAAAGACTTCTACAGGCTAAAGTGGCAAGTATTTAGTGACCTCTCCTTACACTTGAGTAATAGTGAGAACCTGGCTCTCTCAAACCTAAATGGAATGGAAAATGTCTGGAAGGCCAAGAAAACTTTCAAAATCTGATCACAAGTTTCTCCTTTGAAAAAACTGGAAGTCTAGGAGGTCACGTTAAATACTGATTTTTGCTTATAGAATCCATTTTGTTCTGATTTTTTTGTGTGCATATTTCCTGTTTTTTATGTTTGCATTGTAATAAAGACCAAAAAAATAAACATGGGTGGTCATTAAAACATTGCTAAAACAACAAAGCTAAGACTTTTGCACAGTAGGCCTACTGTATGGCTAAATGCAAAACCTAATACATGAAAGTAATTATGGCTGAAATTATATATAATTTGTTTGAAATAAATATTTTAAGTCTGCATAATTTGTTATGTGGGAATTCAAAGCAGTTTGTATTGTTAGATTATAATACATCTGATTTCTTATTTTCCAGGGAGTGGAGCAACTTTTCCATTAACAAAATTCTGATGCTGACCCAGAGGAGGGAGTGGTAGCCCCAGAGATCCACTGTCCCCATCAGACAAGAATCTTATTTTGTTCAGACACATCACCTTTGACTGACTGGGATCTTGATCTTCAGACACCTGATATTATGCAAATATTTTAATTTTTTTGGAGCTCTAGATTAAAACAAGACACAGTTCACAAACACACAAGAGGTTGTACTTTATTCTTATTAGTCCATACTGATCTTGGATTAGCATACCAACAACATATGAATGTTAAAGTGATAGTTCACCCCCCAAAAATTCTCATATATTTTACTCACCCTCATGCCGTCCAAGATGCGTATTACTTTCTTTCTACAGATAAACATGAATTAGGATTTTTAGGAAAATAATATATGTCTGAGTCCTAAAGACACATTAATCCATGCGACCCCAGTGGATGAATCAATGTCTTCTGAAGTGAAACAATAGATGAGAAAAATACTAATAATTTAAACTGTTTTAATTATTAACAATCGTTTCCCACCAACCATCATACGTGTATGGGTTACAGTCCACTTATGAGATGGACACAGAGATGGACTATTTTCTTAAAGATATTTGTGCTTATGTGGAGAAAGTCATACAGTCAAACCAAAAATGTATTCAGACAACATGAACATTTCATTCCATTCATTAAGTTTATTCACTATAGTTTAAAAAAATGGTAATAAAATGAATTTTATGAATTTTACACATGTATTCTATAATAGGTGCTTGTGCATTTTTATAGTAATGTACTGTATATCATGAGAATACTGCATTACATGAATATGCAGTTAGTGTTTTGTGGATTCTGGTCGTTCCTTTCACAATTGCATCCAACACATTTCACTTTTATACTTGTGTGTATGCTGTAGTGACAATAAAGAATTTAAATTTATTTGAATTGATTCATATTTTCATTTATTCAACTGTTTATATATATATATATAAAGTCACAATTGAAACTGTTGATGATTGTTAAAAAAAATCTACTTTTATATGTTAGATGATAATGTTAACTAAATAAAATTATTATAATGATAAAAAAATGGCAACAAGATCATTCTTTATGTGGAGTACTGAAATGCCCTTTGAGGTCTATACCGTCTTACAGCAAGCCACGACTGTTATTTTCATATTTGAATCCTTCAGAATTAAGTGATCATTAATTGTGATGGTGTATGTGCATATGCTAACAATGGGTAGAGTGATGGCCATGGTTGCCAACCTTGATTACCTGGTTGGAGTGAGACTTTCTTGACGGCTGAATATATACATGTATATGATACTAGTACTATTCTCTTTAAACTGTAACAGCACAACCTAATCAGACCCAACAATAGAGAAGAATCATCAGAAATAATCAAATATTCTCCGAAAACATTGGACATTATGCAATATTTTCAGTATTATAACCTTTAATGTACAATTAAACCTCAAGACATTCATTTTCTCTCGCTTTTGATCGCTCACGCTCCTAAAAGTTTATGTGACAAAGTAGAAGCCGCAGATAAATACAGATAAAATTAAAAAAAAAAGCTTTAAATGAAATAAGAAGTCGCTTACAGACGCTCACCTCCACACATGTAATTGTAAACACAACGCTGACGTCTTCACTTCCAGGTCAAGAAGAAGCTGTCAATCAAAAACTCAGTAAGCCAATGAGAACACACCACTGCTGGCCCCGCCCCCGCGAGAGATTTGTGTCAGAAAGACGAACGAAAACTCTGGGAAATGCTTTTGTAAGTAAAGATCAGTGAAAGAAAGAAAAGAAACTGTTAGCAAAACATGCAGTGTATTAAAAACAAAGTCAAACATTTTGCCTGCGATTTATTTTTTTTTAAGTTTCAAAGACATTTTATTCAGTTTCAATTTCTATTTTTATTAGTTTTTTTGAAAAGTTACGTTCATTATTTTTGGAACAAACGTAATTCCATACAAAGTAAGTATCAAACTTAAACTACTTTGGTTTTTAACATTAACATTACATTACATTATTTTGGTAGCACTTCAGTATAGGAAACACATATATAAACTATTAACTATGACTTTTCTGTCAATAAACTCCTAATTTACTGCTTCTAAATATAGTTAATTGTTAAGTTTAGGTATTGGGTAGGATTAAGAATCTAGAATAAGGTCATGCATAATAAGGCATTAATATGTGCTTAATAATTATTAATAAATAGTCAATATTCTAGTAATATGCATGCTAATAGTAATAAGCAACTAGTTAAAAGACCCTAAAATAAAGTGTTACCATTATTTTATAACAGTGTCATTTTTTTAAGAAGTTTGAAATGGTCTATTATCTGACCTTCTGTTGGAGGAAACTTAAAAAAAAAAAAAAATGAAATGAAAAATATTAATGACACTATTATAAAATTATTTGTCAGAGTATTGTCACTTAATGACATTTTAATGACAAGTTCAATTTGTACCACTGTACTTGAGGTCAAGATACATATTCATGACACTATTATAATGGCCTCATGACAGCCAATGTCAAAACCAACCACATGACAGTTTAATGCAATGTTAACCCATAAAGCTAAATAATGTCAAGTTGTCATGACAAAGACACTGACAGGTTATGATGTATTGGTTTATGTCAAGTTGTCATAACTCGGACATCTCAAACAATGTCATCTTTGCATTAAAAATGACATAATTGAGCAAATGACACTTAATGACAGTTGTCATAAACATGCATAAAACCTCATGTCATGTCATAATTATGAAGGTGTCATGTCAGTCTTATGCACACCCCTTCAAGTAAAGTGTTACCTTTCCTTGTATCTAATACATAAATGTTATCTACTCTTAGTTACTTTAATATAATTTTTTACTGTACACTACAGTTTAATATTTCTTTTTAACATAAACATATACTGTAAGTAAAACAGCCATATACAAATTACTGCAACATGGTTAAGTATACATGCATACATAATAGCAATTAATATCATTCTTATACATAGTTTTCTTTTCTACATTCCATCATTTCAATAAATTTTTTTTATGCATCATCACTAACTGGGTTACATAAAGCTACAACAAAGAAGAAAAAAAAACAACTTTAAACAAAATAGAGTAATTGCATAATCATCATTCATCAACATTATACACTGAGTAATATTAATTAAGCACATGTACTTAATTGGGTTAGGGTAGGATTAGGGTTTGGTTTAGGGTTAGTTTCATGTAATTATGCCTAATTTATGGTTATTACTATAGTAAATACAAGTAACATGTGTAACAAGGACACATTAAAATAAAGTGTTACCCATCATTTTTATGCATAACATAATTTGTGTACGGAATAAACATTTGAGTAAGTCAGGGTGTCTGATTCAATTGCACCAAGCTCACCAAATTGTTAAGTTGGGAACTGTCTGGAGTGTCAGCTTTCTCACTTTCAAATGTCTTTCAGCTGTCCTATACGCCGAGTTTCTTTTGGTCTGCCACGGTTTCTTTTTCCCTGTGGTGTCCAGTAGAGTGATGTCCCGACTCCTGAGCAAAGAGTTAGGCAACTTTCTGCAGACGTGACAGAACCATCTCCAGATGTATAATTTGAGTTATCATCCCTGCTCTGATCAGTAGATCTTTTTTGGTGATAGTATTGGGACAAAAAATCTCTAATAATTGCCCAAGGCATTTGATTTGAAAGATGTCAAGCTTACTCTGGCAGTAGTATTTTTCCAAAATTCTGAGCCACAGAAGAGTACGCTGTAGCCTGGTAATACCAGACTCTGCTACTTCACTTTGCTTCGTAGACAGAGTCTGGAATGGCATAATAGAGAAGTGTTTTCTCTCTCGCTAGGGGGCGCTTGTCTTAAGTTTAAAATCATTGGTTACCCGTAAGCCAATCAGATACGTTTAGTTATGACGTATGTTTTGTGCCTGTACAGCCGCATCGAAGCACAGACATCATGCATCGAACTCAAATCTATGATTGAACTTCCACTGTAAACCTGTTGTAAACACTTAATAAAATAAATGTTTATCAAACACTCTTCTTGTTCTGGCTTCAGTTTCAAAAAGAGTTGAATGTTCTCCATAACAGAGCGAATTGCATCCCGTGTCTTGTTTCCCATTTCCGCGGTCGTTTCGGTTTTCGATTTCTCTAACCTACAATGTAAAACTCGGCGCTTAGCATCTACGTCACGGCTCTCAGCCCGCCCTCTGTTCGTTGATTGGCCTGGCTGTTTCCAGACCAGTGGCAAAAAGAAAGCTCTGACGCTGTATCAGACTGAGTACAGAAGCGAAATGAAATTGAGCGGAAGTAGGAAGTCTGACGTAGTCAGGCTAAGTACGCTGAGCACTTTGGTTTAAAGCGTTGGACCTTATTATGGCATAGAGCGTAAAGCATACACTTGCTCGTAAAGCAGCTCTCCTGGGCAGCTCTCCTTTCCTCCTTACCTAATGCAAAGAGCTTAGAACCCAAGAGGTGACACTTTGATACTTTTTTGCTAACAGCCACTAGATTGCGCTATGGTAGCGCGGCCGCCATTATGGGGTGAAAATACTAACTGGACCTAGCCTGACTTCGTCATACTCATATTCTAGGCAGAATGTGAGTCTGATACTGCTCCATTGCACTTGAATTATGGGGCATGTCTTAACCGAACCAGTAAAAAAAAAAAAAAAACTCTGCACTCAATTGGATAGACCTACAACCAATCAGAGCAACGCAGTAAGTGACGTATGTTGAACTTGTACTTAAACTTTTGGCGAATCCCGTTGGAAGGACGGCAAACACATCTTTCCCATCGACAAATGCCTTGATTGCGGTTCTTTGTTCGTCTTTTAAAATTAATGCGCTGTCGATTTCTTTTATTACAGACGTGATAGCGGAATCTAAACATCTTACTTCTCCAGCTGCAGTCATCGTTGGTGAAAACCAATTCAACCCAAGCGCTCTTTGATGACGTGGATGGTTACGTAACCGCAGATAGCCTGTCCATCATCGATTAAAGCCCGCCCTAGCAATTTGATTGGCTCGGCCTTCTAGGAGCCGAGCATATTACTCCACAATAGAGACAGAGCGCATTTATGTTAATCTGAAAGCCACGCCCACCGGGGGGAAAAACAATCCAACCGTCTCCATTGAGTTTGTATTGCGTGAGGCTGCCTCCTTGTCTTTTCTGACTTATTACAAAAAACAGAACAATGTCTAAAAGCTGCTGTGTGACAAGGTGTACAGCTTACAAACTTAAAAAACGCAGAAATAAGTTTTTATAAGCTGTCGACCCCCAAAAACGAATGTTTAAGGACATAAAAGTGGATACAGGCAGTGAGACAGAGAGCAACGGGTCATATTACTATAAGAAATGCATTGGAGGGGAATGTAATCAGCGACAGGTGAAATAATTCTTTGACATGGTAAAAAATAATGAATGGTTTGTTTTTGTTGGTTTGTTTAGCATATGTTGTCGCCGATTACGACCCCCTCCAGTGTATTTCTCAAAGTAATTATGACCATTTGCGCTCTGTCTCACTGCCTGTATCCACTTTTATGTCCTTAAACATTCATTTTTTGGGATCGACAGCTTATAAAAACTTATTTCTGGGTTTTTTAGCTTGTTAGCTGTGCACTTTGTCACACAGCAGCTTTTAGACATTGTTCTGTTTTTTGTAATAAGTCAGAAAAGACAAAGAGGCAGCCTCACACAATACAAAGTCAATGGAGACGGTTTGATTGTTTCCCCCCCCGGTGGGCGTGGTCTTCAGATTATGACGCGTGTCGCTCTGTCTCTATCGATCGAGTCCAGACCGAACTTCCCGTCCAAAAAATGTTGTGGGCGGGGTTTGGGCTGGCACCCAGGCTAAACTGGACCAGTATCCATCACATCTTACGCACCCAAAATCGATGAATTTCACTGCCAAATCAGAAGCGCAATAGAACAGCTTTTTAAATTAAGTCACCAGTAAATTGTATGGCTCCTACAGTAAATGTTGTATTGTCTTATATATGTTTTATTTTACCAGCTGTGGAATCCAACCATTCAACCATCCGAGGTAACGTAGTTAGCCTGCTTTATTGAGTATTTCCATTTTATGCAACATTACACATTTATTAATAGTAAATTAATAATTAATAAATTTAAGATCAGCGTCGCGTCTCTGACAACTCACAGGTATCGCACACCGGCCGCGCACATTATATACGCGCGAGCTCAATTTTGACTCGACTCCTGATAGAAGAGCTGCACAATGGGAGTGTTTTACGTCAACAGGGAAACGTTACATGCCTATGCTTTAATATTTCGCACTGAGGTTAGTGTACATGGAAAAATGGCACAACAAAGCAAAAGGAAAGAAAATGCTACGTTTATTATACATTTTTAGACTTTATTCAAGCTGTTAAACTAAGAATGTGAAACTAATGTATCTTGCAGCACAGGGTGAAGTCAGTATGTACATTAACGACGATTTGAGAGAAATATAATATACATTTAATGTAAAACAATGTACATGGCACTCTGTGGCGCGGCAGGATTTTAAACAACTTCCTGAGTCGTTGCTGGGCGCCGCGGACAGGCGCCGAATGTCGCCACCGGTGTGCGTACTCTCATAGAAAACAATGCGTTCGAATTTTAAAGACGAGCTACGCGTCCGGTGTGCGACCCCCTTAAGGCACAAGTAAGAAGTAACAGGTTCACACAGTCACAGAGTAGGATTCAGTCAACAAATTACAACAAAATATAAATTACCAAAGAAAGGAACACACACACTGCATGACTCTCAATGAACTACACCAGATAGCTTTTAAACAGGCAGTGTGGCAGTGATTGGATGAGGCCACATCTCCTTGATGATGATTGGGAGGTGACAGTGGCCCTCCAGGACCGAGTTTGCCCATCCCTGGTCTATAGTGATGTGGTTTCTCCACTGCATGGATCTTCATGTGTATCTTCAGGCGGTTTTTAAAAGAGAAACTCTTTCCACACTGATCACACGTGTGCCGCTTCTCTGTTGTGGATCTTCTCATGTGTTTTCAGAGATGATGACTGACTGAATCTCTTGTTACACTGTGAACACTTGTAAGGTTTTTCTCCACTGTGGATCCGCTCGTGTGGTTTCAGATGTGATGAATCACTGAATCTTTTGTCACAGTGTGAACACTTGTAAGGTTTTTCTCCAGTGTGGATCCTCTCATGTTTTTTCAGATGTTCTGACTGACTGAATCTCTTGTCACAGTGTGAACACTTGTGAGGTTTTTCTCCAGTGTGAATTCTCTGGTGCACTTTTAATTGGTTTGCTGTAGTAAAAGTCTTCTCACACTCACAGCACACGTACTCTCTCACACCAGTGTGTATTTTCTCGTGTTGATATAAATATGGCAGCTGAGAAAAACTTTTTCCACACATAGAACATGAATATGGCTTCTCTTTTGTATGAATTTTCAGATGTGTCTTCAGGTTTGATGCCCAGCGAAACGTTTTGCCGCATTCATTACATTTGAACAGCTTCTCTCCGGTATGAACTGCACTATGAATCTCAAGACTTGGTTTTGATGTAAAACTCTTCCCACATTGATCACATGTGAACGGCTTCTCTCCTGTATGAACTCTCATGTGAATCTCAAGATATTGTTTGGTTGAGAAACTCTTTCCACACTGAGTGCAGGTTGTAGATTTTTTGTCTCTTTTCTTTAGAAATGTCTTTTTAGTCTTTGAGCGACTCAAAGGTTTTTCTCCAGGTTTGTCATGACGATCCTCCTCCACTTCACTCAGTTCTTCATTCTCCTCCTTCACTTCCATCAGCTCTGAAATCACAACCAAAAAAGTTAATTTTCAGTATATTAAAGTAATTCAAAATGAGGATTATGAAGTGAAAGAAAATAAAAGTGAACCTTCATGTACTGAAGTAGATGACTGCTATGAAATATTCTGATCACTTTGATGCCCTTTTATATATTTATTATATGTCCCTGAAACAATTATTATATTTAAAACATTATAGACAAATCACCATGTTTCTGTAGTGAGAACTATTAAATATGTTAATGAATGACACAATTATTGCCATATCTTGACACCAACTTTTAGGTTGATATTTAATTATTAAGGGTTGGTCACACTTTTCTTTCACAGACTTCCACACATGTGAATGTGGGACACTGAAAACAAACTCAAGTGAATTTTGACCCTCAACCCTGTTATGAATTTTCCTCATCTTAAAACTGTGATGCCCAGGAAGTGACATCATCTGGGCTCTTTCTACAGCATGATGGCAGGACAAGAAAATAATCTCAATTCATCGTCTCAGTTTAACTTTGAATAACTTCTACATTTTATGAAAAATACAACTTTACATCAGCTTTTGCTTAAAGGTGGTAAAGAGGATCTTTTCGTCGACTGAGTTTTTGAAATGAGCGCATGCATAAGAACAACCCCCCTCCTTCACAGCTCATTTCGAGTGAACGCCTCCCAAAACGCGTGCACGAGTATTGGAACACGAGTGTTTACCACCGGCATTCGCTGTGTTATTACAGTTTTTTACAGACGCTAGGACACATTTCTCAATACTTAGGTCACTTTTGCAAAACTCTTCACACAGTGAGCACAACAGAAGTCTATGTGGGCTAAACTGAGGATCAATTATCATTGCTTTGACACAAAATGCATTCAGTGACTACATCTCTCAAATTTCATCAATTCTTTTCTCACTCAGACACAACAACTGCAAAAACTCTTTGTACGTACAGGCCAATTTGCACATGCTTACATACTGTTTTCAAAACTGTTAAACTTATGTTCAAAACAATAACATCATACAAAACTGAATAAGACAGCAATTTGCTACATTCAGTAATATTTTAATAAAATATATTTTAAATCTTAAAATTAAATGCTATAAATACAATTGAATTGTATCCGTATCAGTGGATGGTGTGTATACAAATTCTTGCATTTTGGAATTATAAAAAAATATAAAAATAAATAAACAACATAAAATATTGACGAATTCTGCATCATATCTGATTCATTCCAGTAACATATATTGCAGTGAATTATAAACAGAGTTATGTCCTTGTTTTACACAAGAAAACATTGTATAATGCTACATGTTGTTAGTGTTTTTTAGGTCATTGTTTTGTGGGTGACAAAGTGTGTTTGTCAGCTGTCAACCTTTGCTAGTGTTCTGGAAGAATAAGTTGATTTGAGACCTGAATAAAGTGTTTTGGTAGTCGTAGTGCATTTTGAATGTGAAATTAACTGCTTTGCCAAGATGAAAGTTGGTTAGGAGAACTGTGTGAAGAGTTTTGCAAAAGTGACCTAAGTATTGAGAAATGTGTCCTAGCGTCTGTAAAAAACTGTAACGACTAGCTAAAACATTCTAAGACTATGCTCAACATACAGCGATTTTTTCCTGCTCCTGAAGCAGATTTATATACTTTCACATGGAATTTGAACACCGACTGTAATTGCAGACTGAACGCAACTGGCTCTGACTGGACATAAGCGCACACACTTAGTGGATTCATTATGTCGGACTCACCGCAGGTAACTCATAATCTGCAGTTGTTACTCCTGTCTCCTGACAAAAACATTGCATGCGGCGACTGTGGAGTGTGGAAAATTACTGGAGCGCGCAGTCGCGCGTCTCTCACAAGGAACGTTTTGTTTATGCGATGATCGCGTAAACGATTGGCTGATGTTTTTAAGGCCCTACCTCGTGCACAGATGATGTATATTAATATTATTCCTTTCAGTGCACCTAATAAATAGTCTTTTATCAGTTAGTAAAGACAGTTTCAAGTAATATTGCAAAAATGTATAAAACAAAACATCCTCTGTACCACTTTTAAGTCAAGCTTAAAACCCTGTCAGCCATTCTGGAAAGTGAATTTACTTGATACAGTTTGGTGTTTACTGATATTACTGTTTTTTTATTTTAATACATGTCTAAAATCTTGATTACATTGTTGGAAATTTTGAACCAGATATAAAATAAATGTAAAATAATCTGTATTCTGACCTGATGTTGACAATCAATTTGAACATTTTTCAAATCTCACTTTACTGACCATTTGTTGAATATTAGATTAACTGCATATCTAAATGTGTAGCTGAATCTTTCCAACATGAATGTTGATCAGCATCATGAATGAATGAAGAATAAACACCAACCTCTTTGTTCTTCAGTGTGTTTCATTCTGCAGGGTTCTGGATCACTCATGTTCTCACTGTCCTCTTTAATAAACTCAGTCTTTACTGGTTTCAGCTCTTCCTGATGCTCCTTTAATGGGAATATCCCAGCATTTATTGATGCATTCCAGTGGGAGGAGCTTCATTAATGATGTGAGTGATGTGGGAGGAGCTTCACTGATGATGAATCCCAGTGTGGGAGGAGCTGATCTGCCAAAATAAAAAAATATCAGTTATGGGGTTTGTTTTATATCTAAATGATAACAGAATATAATGTAATAAAATGATTCCAAATATGGATAATGGTAAGAAAAACAGTTAAAAGCACAAAGACAAAAATAATTGTACATATCTGTAGTCAACAAATCCCCTCAGTCTGTTGACAGCAATGAAATGAGCTTTAAGTGTCAATTTACAGCAGATCTGAAGACATCAGCATAATAAATGAGGTGAAAACAGGAACTATTGACATGAAATAAAGAGTGTTTTCAGCAGTTTCTCTGTTAATATTGATGATCCTCAGACTATCAACACTCATTCAACAAGACATTCACATCATCTCACTTTATTCTGAGTATTTGCTGTTAGAAACTTATTAGAGTCAGGATATGTGAGAACATCCTATAAAGTGCTCTACTGAAAGACAATACTGTTATTTCTCACAACATGACGTGGATAAAACACAAATAACACAAAAACAAACACTAATGACACTCATCTTCATCAACCACTGCTGCTTAATAACTATGAATTAACTATGAAACATGGATTGATTTTATGATAAGATTCATTGTAATAAAGTAATTAGAGATTTAACATGTAACAGTTTTATGTGCAGAAGCTGAAAACTTTCCCCGTCTCAGACTCACAAATCCTGCTGGAAAGATCTCACTTAGAGAAAAACTCTGAGATTTTAGATTTCTACTTAAACTATTTGCAATTTCTTTAAAGCTTTCATTCACTGTATGGACATCATTGCATAAGGAACTACTTTGTCACAACATGTTTTTTATTAATCTGGTCATTTATCTAAAACTATTATAAATGTTTTGTTTTTAATTAAGTATGATGTTGTTATTAAACAGTGTTTTGCGCGTTTAGAGCAAATCAATCGAGTGAATCAATGATTTAGTGGTGCACTCATAAAGAGAGCCATTTACTTCATTCCTGAATGAATCAGGCGTTTGAATGAATCGAATAAATGGAAAGGACTCAGTAACTTACTCATTTAGACATTTACTGCCACCTACTGGCAGTTTTAAATTCTTTTTTAAGTATAACTTAAATAAATAAATCACATTTCTATAATAATAATTAATAATTATCATTTACTCATCCTCATGTTGAATCAAATAAAATATGTAAAGCTACTTTTTGTAATGTCTCTTAGATGATCTTTTGGGGGTAATTTCTGAGTCAAATTTGACATGCAATTAAATTGCGATTAATCACCACATTGTGCAATTAATAAGATTAATTTATCTAAAACTAAATGTTTTGTTTTTATTTGGTGAAATGTTTAGCAGCAGTGGTTGTTGAAGATGAGTTCCATTAGTGTTTGTTTTTGTGTTATTAGTGTCACATTGTGAGAAATAACAGTATTGTCTTTAATTAAAGCAGTTTATAGGATTTTCTCATACATTGTGACTCCAAAAATCATTTCTAACAGCAAACACTCAGAATAAAGTGAGATAATCTGCTAATGTTGATCTGCTAATGTCTTGAATGTCTTGTTGAATGAGTGTTGATAGTCTGAGGATCATCTATATTACCAGAGAAACTGCTGAAAACACTCTTTATTTCATGTCAATAGTTCCTGTTTTCACCTCATTTATTATGCTGATGTCTTCAGATCTGCTGTAAATTGACACTTAAAGCTCATTTCATTGCTGTCAACAGACTGAGGGGATTTGTGGACCTCAAATATGAACAATTATTTTTGTCTTTATGCTTTTAACTGTTGTTCTTACAGTTCTTTACTACTTTTCTAGATATCTGTCAATATTTTAATGGAGAAACAGAATAAAGTTCTGAATTAGCATCAGTTGCTTTACGATAGACTGATATAAATTCTTAATGCATTTAGTTTATGGGTGAAATACAAAAAGGGTTAATATAGCACAAAAAAATCATTAATTAAAAAAGGAAGAAAGAAAAATAAATAAAAATTTTCAGGCATATTTAGGAGAATCAGTTGATGACATTCAAACACTGTATTGAAGGATCACAGTGAAGCCCAAAATACTAATTGTCATTTACTTTAATTGTCATTTTAAATCTTTAGACTTTATACCACAATCCTTCAAACCACCAGTTTTCACCAATTTGTCAGCAAGAAGTTCTTATATAATGAAATCATTTATAATTTATAATGGTATGATCTCTTATTCTTATATATACTCTATTAAAAACAGGTCAAAATAACTGATTCAACATTTAATTAATTGAATGATTAAATGGTTAAATATATCTGTTAGACTAAATGATAATGGGACATTAAAACATTTTGTTTTCAAAAAAGTAATTTGAAACATTAAAACAGACACATTTCACCTGATGGGTTTTTCTATGTAAAATCACTTTTGTAAATTTCATTTGATGCAGACACCATAAAACCCTATAAAAACAAACACAGTAACTGATTTATTTTTGATTTGGGCAGATCATCTCCTCCAACCAATCTGCAGTTCAGTCAACAAAGCCCCGCCCACTGCAATTCACAGCTCCTCCCACAGCAGTTGATCAATAAATGCTGGAATATTCCCATCAGACGAGCACTGAAGCATCAGGAAGAGCTGAAAACTGCAAAGAACATGAGTGATCCAGAACCCTGCAGAATGAAACACACTGAAGATACTGAAGAACAAAGAGGTTGGTGTTTATTCTTCATTCATTCATGATGCTGAACAACATTCATGTCGGAAAGATTCAAGCACTTCTGCACATTTAGAGAAACAGTTAAACTACGAAATTAAACAATGTTATTTTCTAACAAAAGCCCAGTAAAGGGAAGTTTGAGAAACTTTCATATTGATTGTCAACATCAGATCAAACTAAATATTTACGTATTTTACATTTATTTCATTTGGTTCTCAATTTGCAATTGTGTTACCAGAATTTAGCCATTTTCAATATAGTTTTCAACATTGTTCAAATTTCCAGAATGTAACTTGAGCGAAATCTCTTCTTACAGTAACTTTGGTAACAGGGTTGATGAATGCAGTCATTCATTTGTGTAAAAACTGAGACAATGGATTGATATTATTTTCTTGTCCTCCCATCATGCTGTAGAAAGAGCCCAGATGATGTCACTTCCTGGGTGTTTTTAAAAGGAGGAAAAACATGTCAGAAGTAACAGGGTTGAGTGAATCATGTAGGACACTGATAATAACACATTTAAAGATGCAGTCAGTCTAGACTTTGAGCATGTGAACTTTCTACAGACACTGAAACGATCCTGATATGATGTCACACTCTGTGAATCTCTTTTAAAAACATAAACAAATAATAATCATTCCAAACTTTTAAAATATACAATCTAGTCCACTTTACTGCAAAATTCACTTGATCTTGTGTTTCCAGTGTCTTACATTCACATGAGTATGAAAGGAAGTCAGTGGAAGGAGAAGTCTCTGTGAACGGCCCCTAATAGTTACACAGTTTTAGGAAAATAAATTAAATATCAACCTAAAAGTTGATTTCAAAATATGGCTGTTAATATCACATTAGATCATTTAGACACAGTCCTCTCTTATAACAGATCACTAATGTTGACATGCATTTCCCGTAAAGCTGCTTAGAAACGTCATGTATTTAATGTATTGTATCTAATGTATTTAACATAAATAGATTTAATTACAAGTGAAAATTGTAGATTTTTTTAAAAACTAAGACAGATTTTAAAAGCAATTTAAAATGCAAAAAAGAGGTTAAGTTCATTACAACAATGGCTTGCTCAAAGCATAAATCTAAGCATAAGAAATGTATACCTGACTGAGGTATATTTTTTTTATGTAAAATAAACTTATTTTTATATTATATTACGTTACTTAAGTAAAAAAATCATTCCAGCAAGTTCAGGCAGCCGAAACCTAAAATGGTGGTAAAAATTATGTTAAATTAAGTTTCAGCCTATATTTCAGCCATTGAGTGCTACAGCCATATATTGGCTATTGATATCTTTGCTGTTTTTATACCATCATATGTCAGCCAAATTACCACAATTTTAGGTTTCGGCTGCCTGAACTTGCTGGAATGATTTTAAAATAACATAAAAATAAGTTTATTTTACATAAAAAATATACCTCAGTCAGGTATACATTTCTTATGCTATATTTAAGCTTTGAGAAATTGATGTTATGTATTTCTTATTTTTAAATTGTCTTCTAAATGTCTAATTGTGTAACTGGCATGATACATTTTTACCTGTCAAATAAAATGTTATACTTGATTCATTCTGGACTGTGCATCAAAATGATCTGAATATTTTATAGCAGTTGTCTATCACAGCAAGTCTCAATTGTATGACATTTCACTTCACATTTCTCTCTTTAAATTATTTTGATGTACTGAAAATTTAAATGACTTTCTTTCATTTCAGAGCTGATGGAAGTGAAGGAGGAGAATGAAGAACTGAGTGAAGTGGAGGAGGAACATCATAACAAACCTGGAGAAAAACCTTTGAGTCGCTTAAAGACTAAAAATACACTTCTAAAGAAAAGAAGAGCCAAGAAATCTACAACCTGCACTCAGTGTGGAAAGAGTTTCACAACCAAACAAAGTCTTGATGTTCACATGAGAGTTCATACTGGAGAGAAGCCGTTCACATGTGATCAATGTGGGAAGAGATTCAGTTAATCATCAAGCCTTAAAGCACACATGAAGATCCACACTGGAGAGAAGCCGTTCACATGTGATCAATGTGGAAAGAGTTTCACGCGATCATCACACCTTAAAGAACATATGAAAGTTCACACTGGAAAGAGACCGTTCACATGTGATCAGTGTGACAAAACATTTCTAGGGTCATCAGACCTGAAGAAACATCTGACAGTTCATACAAAGGAGAAGCCATATTCATGTTCTGTGTGTGGAAAGAGTTTTTCACTGCTGCAATATTTACATAAACATGAAAAAACACACACTGGTGTGAGAGAGTACGTGTGCTTTGAGTGTGAGAAGACTTTTACTGCAGCAAACTGCTTAAAACTGCACCAGAGAATTCACAATGGAGAAAAACCTTACATGTGTTCACACTGTGACAAGAGATTCAGTGTGTCATCAAATCTGAAAACACATGAGAAGATCCACACTGGAGAAAAACCTTACAAGTGTTCACACTGTGACAAGAGATTCACTCAATCAGAACATCTGAAAAAACATGAGAGCATCCACAGCAGAGAGAAACCTCACAAGTGTTCAGACTGTGACAAGAGATTCAGTGATTCATCAAATCTGAAAACACATGAGAGGATCCACAGCAGAGAGAAGCGGCACACGTGTGATCAGTGTGGAAAGAGTTTCATTATTAAAAGTCACCTGAAGATACACATGAAGATCCATGCAGTGGAGAAACCACATCACCACAGTCTGAAATCATGATAAGTAGTTCATCTTTGTGCTGAGAAACAGTGTCTCTTCTGTCTAAGTTGGACAGTCAGATCTCTCCACCTGTAGTTGGCGCTGTTGCTCTGTGGCTGCTGTTGAATTATCCAGGTTGTGGGTGAGGAGCGGCCCCTGTGATTGTGATTGTGAAGCACTTACGGGCTGCGTCCGAAAACTGGAAAATGCTGCCTTCTGAGGACACATTTCAAGGGAGGAAGGCATCAAGGCACTTCCGAATCCAATGTTAGCTTCACTTCCTGTCTCATGAGATACCTTGCTCAGATCGATTTTTGAAGGAAGCATAGATGTATCCTTAGCTGCCTTTGATATCCCACAATCCTGTGCTTCCCATTCTGTGACAGTTGAGCTAGAAAAATAAAGATGGCGTACGAAAGTTGCGTTTGCTGCTCAGTTTGTGTATAAATGTACGATTTTGACCAACATACTTCAATTTTGATATAATTTCTATCGAGAAATTACTACTGTAATAATTAAATATTTGTTTAGTTCTCACCAAAGCTCTCGCTATATTGCTGTAGATCATTAAACTGTTACGCTGCCTCAGAAGTCTGTCCGAAATCAGTTTCGTGAGGTGCTTTCATGCACAAACGCTGCTGTACAAGTCATTCTCTTAGACAGCGAGGCAGCAAGACAGCTACCTAGGTTTTCGGACGCAGCCACGGTGTACAGTAATACGAATCAGCCTTCAAGAAACACCTGCAAGTTCATACAAAGGTGAAGCCACATTCATGTTCTGTGTGTGGAAAGAGTTTTTCACAGCTGCAATATTTACATGGACATGAGAAAACACACACTGGTGTGAGAGAGTACATGTGCTTTGAGTGTGAGAAGATTTTTTTTTACAGCAAACCAATTAAAACTGCACCAGAGAATTCACATTATGGCTGTTGATATTTTTAATTTTTCTTTCTTACAGTGTTTAATTATAGAATTGTGTTGTTGATGTGTGATGTGATTTCTAAGCAATGAATGTATGTTACAGTGTCAAAGAAAAATTTCCTCTCTGTGAAAACAGACTGGACAATAAAGTTCAATCCAATCCAATCCAATCCACAATGGAGAAAAACCTTACAAGTGTTCACGCTGTGACAAGAGATTCAATAAGTCATCATCTCTAAAAACACATGAGAGGATCCACAGCAGAGAGAAGCCGCACATGTGATCAGTGTGGAAAGAGTTTCTCTATTAAAAGTCACCTGAAGATACACATGTAGATCCATGCAGTGGAGAAACCACATCTCCACAGTCTGAAATCACGATAAGTAGTTCATCTTTGTGCTGAGAAACAGTGTTTCTTCTGTCTAATTCAGGGGTAGGCAAGTTCGGTCCTAAAGAGCCGCTGTCCTGCAGAGTTTAACTCCAACCCTGAAAAAGAAACTCACCTGCTTAGAGCCATAGTAATCCTGAAGAGCTTGATTAGCTTGTTCAGGTGTGTTTGATTAAGGTTGGAGCTAAACTCTGCAGGACAGCGGCTCTCTAGAACCGAACTTGCCTACCCCTGGTGTGCCTACCCCTCAGATCTTGCCAAGTACAGTTCAAATCCCCGGATGTGTTGTTGATCCGCCCCTTTTATCGAGGATGCATCGAGAGGTGACTTGTGTGGACTTGAGACAGCCAGGTATCCCAGAATGCATCTCGCACTAACCAGCAAGCATCAATAGTAAAGCAGAAAACCTGTGTAATTCAAACATAATACAGTTATGATGTCATGATATGTAGTATTAAGAGTTTTCAGGCAAGAATGTACTGGTTTAAAGCTCAAATTTGTGGTTTATTTTTAAAAGTAGTGGTTATTTGGAGTTTGGGCGTTCAGTGCTCTTGTACCCCGCCGAGAACAGCCTAGCCTCGGCTAATCCTTCTGACATTTGCCACTGGTTCTGATGTTTCTGTAGTGGTTAAACATGAGATATAATTAATCTTTTGTAATTCTAACAGTTGATCTTTGGACTCATGAACCTATAATTTGTTGAACTAAAAGTTTAATCTCATAACTTATAGTTATATTTTACTGTTGTGGCCTACTAGAGCGCTGACTTTGTATGTTTGATTGAATTGTTTGCTTTATTTTTTATTGTAGCTTATACTTTCATAATGGCTATTTGGCTATTATTGACCATTAAAACTGACATTTAACAAAAAGAGTCAGGGTTCTATTTTACAAGCTCTCCCAGGATTAAATTAAATTAGAAAGAGAAACAAAACCAAACAACGTGGAGGATTCCCTTTAGTCCTCTGCCCCAGAAATGTGAATGAGCCACTCAATGATATAAAATAGATTAATTTTAATTATGCAGGGAAAATGGAAGCAAACAGTCTTCAGGAGAGGGGCTACTCAAAACAACAAACAAAGGAATTACTAACTGTTAGAAGGAGAACTAAATGACCTATGTAGATAAAAGAAAAGAAATAACACTGGCTTCCCTCCACTCCCTGGCTAACCAAAAACAGGGATAAACATTACAAAAGAAAAAGTGGCACCCCCTTCCTATAGCATCCTTTAACATAAAAAAATATTTAATATAAGAAAAATACAATACCTTTTAGTTACCAAAACAATGTTAGAAAGAAAAAAGAAACCACTTCCTGGTAACAATAGGCCTGCAACACTGTTTTATCACTAGAGCACACAACAACCTCAGGGTGTGCAAAGTAGACCTTCAGACCAAAAGCCAACACATTGGTTTTTCCACTCCGTTGCACAGAAAACACATAAGTCTGGTGCAGGGGAGAAGTGGAACTCCAACAAGCAGCGTTCACTCTGCTCTTTTATAGTGGTAGCTCTGCCGCACACTCCTAATGAGCAACAGGTGTGGCTAGTTAACTGCAAAGCAAGCAGAGTCAGGGAGACAGACAGAGCACAAGACAAATAATACCAATAATAGGGTAATCTGAAATTGGTTTGGAAAGTGAATTATGCATAGGAAAAACCTTAAAGACATTAGGTTTGTTTGAGATGAGCAAATTCTGCGCAGAACCGATCACCGGTGATCACCGCAAGATGCATGCCGGTTAGAAATGTGTCCGAGGGTGGGCCGCCTTGCTCTGATGTCATGCCGACGTGTGTCAAAAACCTCTCGCGAGGGCGAGGCGGCCTCATCGGATTCTGCAGTCGAGCGCAGTTGCTCTCCACAGACTGCGCTGACCAAAAGCACGATGGGAAACGACTTGCTGACGACACAGCTTAAAGCTCATTGGTTTAAACAACCGTGATGTATTGATCTGATTTAAAATGTTTGATTTTAATACTCTAATACCATGTTTTTATGTGTATAACTTATGTGTGAATAGTCCTAAAGTCTCTGACAGTGCGATCTCTGTGAGTTATGTGATAGTTATCATATTTATAAAAATATATAAAAACATGTCTGTAATTAAAATAAAAATGATTGATCCACACATCTTTCGAATGGAAATAAATAACAAGTACTTTGGGTGTATTGTTCATTATGTTTATATGCGTATAAAAAGAAACAGAACTTAAATTACATCAAGTTTATCAGCAAAAAATTGCGAGTGTGAATCCCGCGATATCCGCCTTTGATCTCGTAGGTGTCTGATCCTCTTGATCCACTTCGAGAACAGAGAACTGTCCGTCTTGCCTGCACTTTTTTCACTCCTCCCCTCACTGCAGCCGCCTACTCTCGGCTACATTACAGGCGAGGCTAGGCGCATCTCAAACAAGCCTATTGTTCTAAACGTGAACTTTAAGCTATGCGAATGAACCTCATGCAAGAGGGGGGTCATCCAGCTGCCACCTCTGACAGCATCAGCCAATCAAGACACTGCATCTGAAAGGCGCCAATTTGCATTTCCCTCCTTCTTGGGACAGGTTAAAAGACTTCTTTCTGAGACAGATAGGGGTTCCAGTTGGGTTGCTGCAGTTCCCGTTCTGGTTCCAGGCTCCAATTCCTGTTCCAGTCCCGGTTCAAGGTTCCGGTCCCAAGATGTGCTAAGCTAAGTCCAACTCTACAGAGTTGTGAAGTTGCTCTCTCAAGACTCTGAAGCTCTAAAGAGAGAAACAAGGAAGTTCTGCAAGAAGTGAATTTGGGGAGTTTGAAAACTGCAATGGAGACAACGACTACAAGCTTAGCCCCCCATCTTCAAGATATCTTCTGTACCAACTTCAAAATCCTCTCATCAGAGATCCTCCAGATCTGCGTGTTACAGACTGCCCAGGGGTCGTATTCACAAAACATTTTATCTTACCACTAAGAGTTCTCCGAAATAGCAGTAAAAGTTCTTAGCTAAGAGTTTTCTCTTAAAACCTATTCACAAAGCTGCTGAGACCAACTTTTACTAAGGAATAGAGAGAAGTCTTAAGCTAAGAGTAAGGGCGGGTGAAGGAGCCAAGTCTTATACTTTGGCTACTGAGAGGTTTGACCCCGGAGAAGTTGGTTTGACTCACTTTTGGTTGACGACGTGTTACCTTCTTGATAAATAACGCTGAGACCATTCTTCTTCTTGCATATAAGTTTAGCTTTATTTTCCTTTGTTATCATCGTGCAAAAGGTTCCATTGAAGCATAATGATGCCTAACACCACATCAAGCGTGGTTAAGCGGTCAAAAACCTGTTTGCCCTTCCGGGTCAAACACACCTGCTTACTCACACAATGCAGGCTGCTTATATACACGTACACACATATACAATTCCTAATAATCACAGCGCCACTCAGTGGTCATAATGAGAATAACACATTTGGCTCCTACACACCGACTCCTAATTGTTAATGGCATCATAACAATTCAAAAAATAAAGGAGCCAAAAATATTACCATCTTATTCAATTGTAAACCCTTAGTTACACTTCGCATAATAGACAAAGCTTTGTTATTGGTCTGTCAATAATACTGCTTTTTGTTTGCAACCTTACAGAACGCACCAGACCATTTTTGTCAGGAAAAACCTCTATAACCCTGCCAAGAGCCCAAGAATCACGAGGAGCTGATGAGTCCATAACTACAACAATGTCACCAGCACTCAAACTCCTTTTCTTCTGATTCCATTTTTGTCTTTCCTGGAGTAAAGGTAGGTATTCCTGAATCCATCTTTTCCAGAATAAATCTGACAGATATTGTACCTGTCGCCAACGTCTTCTTGAATATTGATCATGAACTTCAAACAAACCAGGGGGTAAAGCTGGTTTCCCTTTCAAAAGAAGAAGATGATTTGGCGTGAGAGGTTCCAAATCATTAGGATCGTCTGACAGTTTGGTAATTGGTCGATCATTCAAAATGGATTCTACTTCACAAAGCACTGTATGAAGTCCATCGTCATCTAGCCTTTGTTGATGTAGAACAGAGCAGAGAACCTTCTTTACAGAGCGTATCATCCTTTCCCATACACCTCCATGGTGTGAACCTGCTGGGGGATTAAAGCTCCAACGAATTTCAACTTGTGACAATACTCCTTGAATCTTGTCATGATTTACATTAGCCAATGCTTCCTTCAGTTCTCTTTGTGCTCCAACAAAATTAGTTCCATTATCAGATCTTAAATGTTTCACTTGTCCTCTTCTACTAATGAAACGTCGTAATGCATTAATACATGCATCTGTTTCCAGTGAACTTGCAACTTCGAGGTGAATTGCTCTACTTGCCATACACGTGAATATTACTCCATACCTTTCACAGATTACTCTTCTGTTCTTTACTTCCACTGGTCCGAAGTAATCCACTCCAGTGTTGGTAAATGGCGGTAAGTCAGGAAGAATTCTCTCCTTTGGAAGGTCTGCCATTTTTTGTTCAATTGCTCTTCTATTATGGCGTCTACAAAATCCACATCCAGAAATGATTTTCCTTACCAATGCATGGGAATTGGTAATCCAGAATTTCCTCCGAACTGTTGATACCGTATGACTTCGTCCACCATGACCTAGACTTTCATGTACATGCTTCAAAATAAGCCTGGAAATATGTTGATCATTACCAAGTAAAAGTGGATGCTTGACTTCTTCAGGCATTGCTGCTTTACTCAGTCTTCCTCCAACTCTTAACAATCCATTCTCCAGAAATGGATCCAACCGATAAATAGAACTTTGTCGTTTCACTGACCCTTTCCCAGATAAAAGAGCCGCAATTTCCTCACTGAATTTTTGTTGCTGGCAATACTGAACGATGGCTTCCTCAGCTTCCAATAGATCATCCAGTGTCAACACAGAACCTTTAGTTGTTGCTACAAGTCTTGAGCACTTAGACAGTACACTGCAATCCTGTGTGTTCATTGGAAGTCCATCATTTATAGTCTTTTGCTCTTTTCTCAAGCGAATCCTTTTCAACAAGATTCTTTTCAACTTGAGGAACCATGCCACTGCTACTCTAAGCCTCCTCCACTCAGAAAAGTAAGTAATTAGCTGGTCGGTGGGATTAGATATTTCATCCACACTAATAACATTTACTGTGGTTTCTCGTTTGACCTCTAGATCATCAGAATCAATTGAGACATTCAATATGTCCATAGGCCAATTCTCCTCTTGTTACCACAAGAAGGCTGGACCACCAAGCCACCTGTTGTTCTTTAGAAAAGTTCCAACTTTCATGCCTCTTGAAGCATCATCTGCAGGATTATCCTTAGAACAGACATGTCTCCATTGTGAGGGTTTGACTGTTTCTCTAATGGTTGCAATTCTGTTAGCTACAAAGGTATGGAAACGTTTGTCCGTGTTGTTAAGATACTTCAGTACTGCTGTACTGTCAGTCCAGAAGACTGAATCTTCCAACTTAATATTCAGTTCCTCTTTCAGCATTGTATCTACCTTGGTAGCAAGAACTGCTGCTGTCAATTCCAAACGAGGAATAGTTATAACCTTCAAAGGTGTTACTCTGGCTTTACCAAGCAAAAAAGCGACATGAATGTGATTCTCCGAATTCAACACTCTGATGTATGTTACTGTACCATATCCATTTGTACTAGCATCAGCAAAATGATGTAATTGAGCATACTTAATCTCTCCAAAATCTTTAGGCTTGATACATCTATCCACAGAGAATGCAGTTAGCAAATTCAAATCCTCCAACCATTCCTTCCACTGGCATAATATGTCCTGTGGTATGGCATCATCCCATCCACAACCTTTCCTGCAAAGTTCTTGTTGCATCATCTTAGCAGACAACATAACTGGCGCCAGGAACCCCAGAGGATCATACACAGAGCTGGTTATTGAAAGCATACCACGTCTGGTAGAAGACTGCCGTTTTACCTCCAACTTCTATCTGAAAGAGTCAGTTTCCACACACCATTGTAAGCCCAATGCTCTTTCGAGCGGAAGTTGATCTTTGTCTAAATCCAATTCTTTCAAGTCTTTAGCTCTTTGATTTACTGGAACAGTGTGCAAAACTGCACGACTATTACTGATCCATTTTTCCAGAATGAATCCCCCTTTCTGACACAAAACAATGAGAGCCTCCATCGTCTTTATAGCTTCACTTTCTGTAGCAGAGCTTTTCAAGCAGTCATCCACATAGAAGTTTTGCTCGACAGATTGAATCACATGAGCTAGAAACTCAGACTGATTATCATCCGCTGTTTTTCTCAGTGCATAACTTGCACAACTTGGAGAAGAAACAGCTCCAAATAAGTGTACAGTCATCTTATATTCCTCAAGTCTCTCAGAAATGTTTCCATTAGGCCACCAAAGAAAGCGAAGAAAATTCCTATCTTCTTCAGCCACCTTTACTTGATGGAACATAGCCTGAATGTCACCCATAAAGGCTACAGGTTCTTGTCTGAAGCGAGTGAGAACTCCGAGCAAAGAGCTGGTAAGATTAGGACCCTGTAAAAGTTGGTTATTCAAAGATGTTCCTTGAAATGTAGATCCACAATCAAACACCACACGAATAGATCCCTTTCTTGGATGATGGACACCATGATGAGGGATGTACCATACTTTCCCATTTTCACAGTGCAGCTGTTCTTGAGGTATCTGTTCTGCGTAACCCTTACTGATGATATCATTCATGTATCCTGTATACTCTTGATGAAACTCATGGTTATTAAAAAACCTTTTCTTCAAACCAAGTACCCGTTGCTTTGCAACAGCAAAGTTGTTAGGCAAATAGACTTCTTGGGTCTTAAAGGGCAATTTTAAACAATATTTCCCATCTTGAAGAATTGCTGATTGCTCCATAATGTCCATAAACCTGATGTCCTCCCTAGACATTTCTTTCTTCACATTACTTTCATTGAAATCATGATTGTATTGACTGATTAACATTTCCTCCAATTTGCACACAGCAATCTTATTCACTGTAGCAGTAGAAATCTCCATACCTGATGCACCGTTTCCATTCAGTGGACCATTAACAACCCATCCCAAGACTGTTCTAACAGCATATGGACCAGTCCCACAGCTGTTGACTATCTCCCAAGGTTCCAATATCTTGGGAGCATTGATACCAATTAGCAAGTCAACATTTGCTTTTATGTTTGGAATGCACACCTTTGATAAGTATGGGAATTTTGCCAAATCCTCAGATGTTATCAAGTTGTCAGTACTTACTGGCATTTTCTGCTGAGTAAGAACCTCAGGAAGTTGATAGAAATCATTGTCATCCAAACTGGATACTTCCAACCCAGACAATGAGTAAGCCGGAACTATAGCTTGTTGCCCCATTGTACTTAGCATAAATGTGACCCGTTTACCCGAAATATTCAGTTTCTGCATGAGCTCTTCTGAGCAGAATGTAGCTGAACTACTCGGATCCAAGAATGCATATGTTTGTATAACCTTGTTTCCTTTGGTGGATTTAACTTGAACTGGGAGAATAGACAATGCACATTGGTCCTTACCGACTCCTGTATGACCACATACTTTGGAAGAACCGAACTTGTCAGATGAGAACTGTTTCATAGATGCTGATTGCCTTTTAATATGAAGCACTGTAGGGTGAGCTTGATGACAAACTTTGCAATTCAGGCGCCCTTTGCAATCCTTGCTCATATGTCCAGTACATAAGCATGCAAAGCAAACTCCTTTTACCCTCAGAAAGTCTATCTTGTCCTTATGCTTCTTTGAACTGAACTGATCACACTCCTCCAATGAGTGATTGTTAGAACAGTATAGACAAGCATCCTTATCAGCATTCCCAGAGTCTGTTTTTAAACTCTCAGATCCCAATACTGAGTCCATGTTTGCTACTGTAATAGCAAAGTTATTTCCCTTCATTCTTTCTTTAGACTGTTGTTTAAATCTGGTCAATGTTTTCATACCAGTGACACCAAATGATGATTCCTGAATATCACCGAACAAAGGGTCAGAAAGAATTCGAACATGACGTTCTATGAATGTAACCAAGTCAATAAAACAAGCTCTACGGTTACATGTTTCCATTATGTCATAAGCAGTTGCTCTCCATTGATCTCTCAGCTTAAATGGCAATTTGGAAATGATACTTCGCATGTTTGCAGGCATATCCATTTCTTGCATATACTGAAGCTCCTCCATTGCATTACAACAGCCACGTAAAAACAAAGCATAAGCTTGCAGTGACTTTACATCTTCAGACTTCACAGGTTTCCAAGCCAGAGCCTTTTCAATATAAGCAGTAGCAATTTTATACTCGTTGCCAAAGTGTTCTTGTAAAAGATTCTTTGCTACTGTGTAACCACGTTCTGGAGCCATATGTTGACAGCTACGCACCAAATCTTGTGGTTGTCCACGAGTAAATTGCACTAAATAGTACAAACAATCTGCTTTATTGGCCTTTTCTTCCACACCTTGTTCGAAAGCCTTTATAAAAGTTCTGTATTGAAGTGAATCTCCATCAAATGTGGGAATATCTCTTGGTGGCAATGACATTGAACGTTGTTGTTGAAGTAACACATTTGAAATCTCATTTTGCTTATGCATGATGTCAAGTATACCATCAGGTATGTTCTGACCAGCGACGTCATCATTTTTGTTCCTTGATTGAGAGGTTGTATACAGTGAAGTTCCATTTGCAACTGTTGTTTGTTGTTGTTGTTGTTGTTGTTGAAAAGCATGCTGTTGGCTTGTAAAAGTATCAATTCGACTCTCACTTGTTTTAGGTCGTACATCAAGTACTTTGCCAGATGGTAATGAACAGACACTTTGTTGAACCATTTTCACTGTTCCTGGATTGTATTCAGTTGCCATAGGATTTAATCCGTTACCAGACTTCCTTTTAGTTCCTTCCTTTTCCAAGTCAGAATTCATGACACTGGCAGATCCTTGAGAAACGCTCTTTTGTTCAAAAGCTTCCAAAACAGCCAGTTTAGCAGTGGATGCAGCCAATTCAGCCTCCAAATCAAGCTGCTCCCTTTTCCTCCTTATCTGCTGCTCCTGCTCCTCAAGAGCATGCCTAACCTTCAAAGCTGCCACACGAGCAACAAGTGCAGCTTTGTCTGCTTCTGCTTTTATCCTTGTAGAGGATGTAGTACTGATTCTACTATTGCTCATACTGCTTTTATTTGAACGTTTACTTTCTATATTAGACACACTGTCATTAGGACCAACACCATCATCAATAACATCACATTCTCTTTCAAATGCATTTCCTTCATTACACATGACCCATTGATTTGTATCAGCAATGCACTCATCATTAAACATCATTTTTGCATTAAACCATGTCTCATGTTCTTCCCTTTCATCAGGTGACAATAAACCCAACACAGATTTGTGAATGTTTTTTGCATGATCACATACATCAATGAGCTCTTTAAGCACACTTTGTACCTGTAATACATCACCCTTTTTAACACACTCCTGCAAAGATTTTCTTATATTATCAGCCTTATTCAATGTGGCTTTTCTACCAGCTTTCAACTTATCCAATTTATCAACTAATGCTTTATATGAAAGCTTAACCACACGTTTTTCAGTTTGCACTTCCACATTGCTAACCACACTGTTTGTTTTACTAACAGTTGACACACCAGAACCCACAGCTGTATTTGATATTTCTTTGCATGTCTCCATAAGAATTAGTATGTTTCAAAAGTTCGTTGCAACAAAACAACCAATACCCAAGTTTATCATCTGATCGCGTCGGCGATCAGACCAAATTATTGTTACGTGTGCACACAACTGAATGGCCATAAAACAGTGTAGCGCTACACATACCTCAGTTCGTTGGGCGCCGTTAGATGATCCGTTGTTGCGATGTTTCTGTAGACAACTTTAAAAGCATAATCCAGCATAGCGATGTCCTTTAGAATGATGACAAACAGCAGGCAGAAACACTCTTTACCGCAGGCATTAATCCAGCAACTCCTGTTAGCACCGCGTCCTCCTTCCTCTTCGATATTTCCAAACGTGCCGAAGTTTCACACAAAGTCCCACACGATTGCGAGGGTTTCCACAAAGTCCCACACGATAGCATAGGTTTTTGACTTAAAATTGAAGGAGCCAAGTCTTATACTTTGGCTACTGAGAGGTTTGACCCCGGAGAAGTTGGTTTGACTCACTTTTGGTTGACGACGTGTTACCTTCTTGATAAATAACGCTGAGACCATTCTTCTTCTTGCATATAAGTTTAGCTTTATTTTCCTTTGTTATCATCGTGCAAAAGGTTCCATTGAAGCATAATGATGCCTAACACCACATCAAGCGTGGTTAAGCGGTCAAAAACCTGTTTGCCCTTCCGGGTCAAACACACCTGCTTACTCACACAATGCAGGCTGCTTATATACACGTACACACATATACAATTCCTAATAATCACAGCGCCACTCAGTGGTCATAATGAGAATAACACATTTGGCTCCTACAGCGGGGTTGACCTTGTTGCTATGAAGTAAACACAGTGATTGGCTGATGGGGAGGAGTCAGCGATTCAATCAGAGAAATATTGTAGAATGAGGTGTCATGTTTCCAAATTAAAATAAAGGTTTTAAAATACAAATGTTGCCCTATTCAAATAAATATTTTTTAATAAAAATGTTGCCATTATTAAAAATAAAATGTTACCATACTGTTGCCATAAAGGTTTTAAAATGTAGGCTAAGTGTCACTAATTAAGTGAAGTTAATAAACTTAATTTCGAGAGGAGTACGCCCATCTAATCTTCCAATGAATACCAAGGTATACAAACCAGCATCTTACCTCTTCCTGTTGTTAGTTCTTTTGGCATTTGGCCCACCCAAACCGCATCATGACTGACTTCCAGGAAATCGAACTGTTTCCCTCCGACAACGAGTTTTCTAATGTGCCAGAAACTCCTGCACGTTTTTCGCCAAACAGGTTGGATCCTCCTTCACATCATATTTCACCTGTTGATCGCCCAGGTTGCCAGTCTCACCGTTCCACAAGCCAGCTCAACACAACTCGCTCAAGAAGACCTCTTGCTCCTCCTCCATCTAGATCAGTAATTCTTAAAGTGTGGTCCGCAGACCACTAGTGGTCCGCCATCGCCCCCTAGTAGTCCGCGAAAAGATGACCTAAACTAGGCAAGTGTTTATAAAATCGTCACTTATTTAAGTAGATTTTTAATGTACTTGCGAAACAGTTCTTGCCATTCTGTTTTAATAACGTAAAAATGGATCGGTGGCTAAACCAAAGAGGAGTCAAAAGAAAAGATCAAGCGTCCACTGAATGCAGCAAAACTACAGCACCACAAAGGCCCACTGAAGCCGGAACCGAAGATACCGAGTCACGGCCACTGGCCACCACACTCCCGCATACCACGGAGCTAGCGCACCGCGGAAAACCATGTGAGAAAGTTAAGCGAAAATATCACAATGAGTACATGAAGTTTGGATTTTTCTGGACTGGGGATCTTGAGGATCCTAGACCTCACTGTGTTTTGTGTTATGAAATATTGGCTAATGAAGCAATGAAACCATCGAAACTCAAGCGTCACTTTGAGTTTAAGCACAAAGATTGTACAGATAAACCAGTGTCATTTTTTGAGAGAAAACGTGATGAGCTTGAGCGACACATGAGTAAAAACACCTCACAGTTTTTTATGCCCGGTGAAAATGCAAAGGCTACTGAGGCATCATACAGAGTGTCTCTACTCATTGCAAAAACGGGAAAACCCCATTCAATTGGAGAGACTCTAGTTAAGCCTGCTGCAGAAGTTATGGCAAACGTAATGTTAGGGAAGAAAGCTAGTGATGACATGCACAAAGTACCTCTGTCCAATGACACTGTCCAGCGACGCATAACTTCAATGTCCGAAACTGTCCAAGAGCAGCTGATCACACAATTACACCAGAGTCCCTTCTTTTCTCTTCAGCTGGACGAGTCCACGGACATTGGTAACGAGGCAAATCTTCTATGTTTTGTGAGATACATCCATGCGCGCTCAGTCCACGAGGATTTTCTCTTCTGTAAATCCCTTCCAACAAACACCACAGGAGAAGCGATCTTTGATGCACTAAATGCCTTCATTGTGCATAATAAAATTGACTGGAAATGTTGTGTTGGAGTTTGCACTGATGGTGCAACTGTGATGACAGCCAAACACAAGGGCCTGGTAACGCGTGTGCGTAATGTTGCTCCATCCTCTGTGTCAGCTCATTGCTGCATTCACAGAGAACAGCTCACGGTGAAAAAGATGCCAAGTTGCCTTAAAACTGTTTTAGACGAGGCAGTTAAAATAGTCAACTCAATCAAAGGCAAGGCGATCAACTCGCGTCTTTTTAAAGTCCTGTGTGAAGAAATGGGGAGTGAGCACACAAAACTTTTGTTCCACACTGAAGTGCGCTGGTTGTCCCGTGGCAAGGTCCTGTCTCGTCTCTTTGAACTGCGCAATGAAGTAAAATTATTTCTGCACCAAGCTGATGAACTGTATGATCGACTTCATGACTTTATGTGGCTTTCAAAACTAGCCTATCTTGCAGATATTTTCAGCATGCTCAATACGCTCAACTTAGCACTGCAAGGAAAAACGGTCACAGTCTTCACTGTACATTAAGGGGCCCGCACCAAATTAAAGCTCTGGTGCGCACGTATCGATCGCCGTGAATTTGACTGTTTCCCCACTCTAGCGGACTTTCTTCTCGAAACTGAAGAGACCCTGGGTGACGACACCATCACAGCCATAAAGGAACATTTACAAGGCCTTCACATGCAGCTGGGGAAATACTTTCCAGAGCTAGATGTGGACTTTGAGTGGATCAGAAATCTGTTTGGCGACATCATTGAGCAATGTACCAAGCTCTCAATACAGGAAGGCAATAGTCTTGTGGACATTGCATCAGATGGAGGTCTCAAAATGTCATTCAAACAACAGCCCTTAACAGACTTCTGGGCTCAGCTCCTTCCTGAACATCCAAAGCTTGCAGAATCTGCCCTCAAAGTGCTCATGCCCTTCCCAACTACATACAACTGTGAAGTTGGGTTTTCCACACTGGTTGGTTTGAAAACAAAACAGCACAACAGACTAAACGTGGAGCCTAATATGAGACTGAAACTCTCCTCTTTGGAGCCAGACATTCAGAAACTGATGTGTGATAAGCAGCACCACCCGTCTCATTAATATTCACGTTAAGTTTTAGGTGGAAATCTCAAAATCTAAAATCCACAGATCTATTAGTTTTGTAATTGTAATTTGTAGTTTTTGTTTCATGTGTAAAATCCCAGTAATTTCAGTGATATTGGACATTAAGGGGAACATTCTTATTAGCATTTTATTGTTACCATAGTTACAACCATAGACTGACCACCACCTCAGTTTTAAACGAATGGCTCTTTGGAATGGCATTAAGTGGGACCTAGGCTGTTACAGTATGTTAAATTGCAGTTTTTTTTCCAACATGTGCAGTTTGTTGTTCATATTAAGCTGCAACTCATTTCACATTTACTTTTTCAAATTAAATAAAAATTAATATAATAATTTCTGATCATATCATTGCATTTGTGTTTGAATAATTAGTTTTTGACTTGAAACAGTTGCATATTAAACTTAAATTTAGCTTATCCTTCCTATTTTGTTGGTTTTTGGGGGCGTGTTAGAGTGGGATTCTGTTAGGTGGTCCTCAGAAAAAAATTGGAAGATAAAGTGGTCCTTGGGCTGAAAAAGTTTGAGAAACACTGATCTAGATCATCACGGGGCTCGGCCGATCTTCGCCGTGATGCATCTCATCCTTCATCATCATCATCATCCTCTTCAGCAGCAACCCCTTCCGTCCCTCCAGTAGAGAAATGGTCCGTCAACGCGCTCAGGCAAGCATTATCCAACACGGGTATCCATTTCTCCCGGAGGAATACAAAAGTGCAGCTTCACGATCTGCTCGTGCGCTCGCACCAAAACTCTCCGCATCCTCCCAGCAACACGCAAGTTACAATGCAAACAGCGGCTCGTTCTATACGGTTTGCCTTTGCTATACAGTTCAGCCCGCATCAGCAGCGGCGGCAGCCGCGGGCGCCGCTTCCTCATCCGCCACTCATTCCAGCCGGTTCACCTCTTAGTGATTTGGTACACTTTTTCATTTTTGTTTGGTGGCCGTCTCAGCAGCCTCTGGGAGCTGGTCAATGTATTTCCGTTTGTCTCTTGTTGCTGAAGATTTTACTTTCTTATCTTTTTCTCTGAATTGTGCTGTGATTTTTTTTTTCTTTTAGCCTTATTGACTAAGTATCCAAGAGTTTTTTTAGTTTCCTCCTTTCTTCGATGGTTTTCTGTGTTGTTTATGAGATCCATTTTGCTTTAGCTTTTTTTTCTGGGAACTAACATGGCTTTTCTGGTTTCTCTTATCACTTGATTTAAAGTATTGATGGATATTGCTGTTGTTTTGTCTTCAAGAATGGCGAAGCAGTTCCTCAGAGCGATGCCAAATTCTCTCTTTATCAGGGGGTCTTTAAGCTTTGATATGTCAAAGCATTTACACCTACTCCAGTTATTACCTTTCTCAGCTTGAGAGTAAGCTTCGCCATAAGGAGGTTGTGGTCAATGTGTTTCACGTTTCCCAATTACAATGACAGGATCCATTTTACTCTGGGTTCTTCCGTCTGGAGATGTCCATGTTAATTTGTGAATATTTTTGGGAGTACAGAGGTGCTGCCGATGACTTTATTTATTTTAAAAATATCCAAACAATTGTTTATTGTATTTAAGTTATTTCCTAAACAGAAATTGATGAGGTGCTAGCCATTATCTGTGCATTTGCCCAGGGCATGCTTTCCCATTGTTCTTTTTGTTTTTTTATTGTTGTTGCTAACTCTTGCATCCAAATCCCCTATGATGAGTAGTATATCATGTCTTGGGATAAGAATGGAATTGGCTTCTTTAATCTTTTCATCTGCATCATTGGTTGGTGCATATGTAATGATAATGGGCACTTGACGTTCATTCTTACCTACAGTAAACATTCATTAATTACTTTCCATTGTAATACTGACTTGACCTTGTTTTTGCTTATGATGATGGCTACTCCTTCTTGATGATGGCTACTCCTTCTTCTCTCCCTGACCAGATGATATTTCCCCCTATGCTGAGTTTCCCTTTTCTGACAATGAGTCTGTAGTGCGAAGTAGGCTCAGATTGTAATGATTCATTTCAGTCACTGTTTGTGCCAACTTTCCAGAGTTTGTACATTCCAGCAGCCAATTCTGATGTGAGATCTGAGCATCAACCGTAATGCTATCAGGGTGGGAGCATCCTCTTGGCTTCGACCCTGTCCTTTATTGGTTTATTTATCTAGTCTGCTTTACTTTGGCATCCCTAAATACAGCTATTTTCCCTTGTTGGCATTTTCATAACACATTTTCACTTAGGGGAGATCACTTTGCTGAATTCGTGTTCAGCACAGGGAGAGGGAAGTTCCAGCCTAGAGGGTCATCTCAGCCAATGAGGACAGAGGGGCAGTGGCTCTAGCCACCATCTGTAACTTAGAACACTTTCCAAAGTCCCATATTTCCTTATATTTTAGACACAGTTTTGTTCAAGACATGAAGAATGTGCAAAAATGTGTCCTGAATGTGTATGAACAGCTCCTGTTGCCATGAAACCTGATGATGTGGAAGTTTGTGCTGCTCCTAGGAGTGGAAACTTCTAAAGAACTTTAACAGCACATCAACATTATAGGAAAAGTGCCTAGTCATGCAAGTTACTGGAACTGTGACAGTGGAACTGTGTAACCAGTTTCATCCTAGTGTGTCATCTGCAGATGATTGCGATATTTATGGCTTAGGGTATTTGAGAGTGTGCTAACTTGTCTGTTATAGAGTTATTTTTAAACAGGCTGCTGTATTCTTTGTGGTTGTTGGAATGATTCAGAATCAGACTCAAACATTTCGCTGAATTTGACTGGTTGCTATTATTCACCATGGAACTTTCAAAACATTTATACATGCAACAAGGGCGTTGTTTTTGCGAATAAAAAACTCATAACACATCAAAACAGTGGGTGTTTACTGATGTCTTAGAATTAGCAACAAATGCATTTCAATCAGATGATCAGGGACAGACGGAAATCAAGCGTTATATTAGTTCTGGTAGGTCACATTAGTCAAGCTTGACACTGACCTATAGGAATACAACACCCATCACTGCATTCCTATGTATGGTCCATTCAGTATTATCAGCAGCTTTAACGTGTTGCTTAGAAGCTAATACGCTCTTCTATCCCCACACCCTCCTTTGTCCAGTCAGGACTTGCCCTGCTGATATTCCTCTTGATCAGACTAATTTCTTCAATTATGTTGTTACATTAAATTATTGTCATTAAGAAAATGAATGGTATTGCAATACTTTGGGGGATTATCACTGCTCTCCCTGCTCTTATCCATGCTAGGCTGCATGGATGGGCTTGGAGTTCTTGCCAAGAACAGAACCATATCACCAATCCAAACTGTATGTTAACTGTGTCATGATCACCTGCTGGGGTGTCCTTGACAGCCTCTAGAGGGCACTCCACCCCCGACTATTGTGACTATCACAGACTCCATTTCCCATCACCCTCTTCCCGGACTCCTTATTGATGTTACACACAGCTGTTATCAATTTTTCAATTGATTTTGCAAGTATTTTGACTGTTTGCCTGGCTTATGACATTGATGTTGGATTCCCAAATAAACTGCAATTGGATCTCACCTAAATCTCACAGCATTCTGTGAAAAACTGCCAGTCATCTTTGATGATAGTGATCCTGACAGAAATGGTTTATTATTAAATGTTATGAAATTATTGCCTAATAAAATGATGTTACTTATGACCAATCTAAAAACGTATCTAAAAAATTGAAATAATTAAACTTTTTAGTTAGTGTTTTGTATTTAATAGGGATTCATAGCCTATTGGTATCGGCGGTATGCGTGATACTTTTACTCATTAAAATGATCCGATACCAAAAACCAGTGCCACGCAACATTTGTACAGTGTTTGTGTCCAGACAAAGAGAAACCGAAACAACAGTATAAAAAGTAGTTATAATATTAAAGTTGTCTATGAAGTAAATGTGTTAAAAGTAATAGAAAATTAAGCTCAAATTTGATATTCACACCTGTATAGCTGCTGTGCATGAGCGGATAAGTGAAGCACGCAAGTGGATTGAGCGTGCAGCGACATAGACACACAAGTGTGTTGAACGTACATTCCTTTCTCACAGATATCGCTGAAAAGTTAGTAGTTTGGTTAGATATGTCAATAGCAAAGGAAGTAAAATGATGCACTTATTACTAACTTTACTGATGTTAAGGAGAGAGGGGGAGAGACACTTTTTTGTTGCGCACTTCATTGCTGATTGCTCACTCAGCACACATGAGTCAGTTGGATTAAAACCAAATCGTAGGCTACGTAGCCTAAGTAAACCATGAACTGTTACATGATTTATGTATAACATGTGGTTCCCTACATTATTACAGAAAAACATTGTGTAGCTTAATTACTGTGCCACTGAACTGGAGTGGCTCTAAATGTGCACTGTAGATGAAATGGTACGATAGAGCTAATAATGAACAGTGAACGGAACAGAATATTAACGGAAGCGGGTCTAATACATTTTAATGGACATTTTCACAAAGATACTCCGTGACTATGTACGGACTATGGGGCACGTTCCCTCATTTCACTTGTACACATTCATATACATTTACATTGACTTCGGGGATTCTGGAAAGATATATGTTGGGCGCAATATATGTGGAGTTATTGTGTGTAGTGTGGAAGCCTGTACATGTTTGGTTGTATCTTTTGTTAATGTTTCACACAGTTGCTCGTTTTGAAGTCTGTAAATAATTACAGGACACAGTAATACAGGTTAAGACATTTTATTGAAATAAGTATCACAGATATACAGTACAGTCCAAAAGTTTGGAACCACTAAGATTTTTAATGTTTTTAAAAGAAGTTTCATCTGCTCACCAAGGCTACATTTATTTAATTAAAAATACAGTAAAAACAGTAATATTGTGAAATATTATTACAATTTAAAATAACTGTGTACTATTTAAATATATTTGACAAAGTAATTTTTTCCGGTTTTGCAAAGCTGAATTTTCAGCATCGTTACTCCAGTCTTCAGTGTCACATGATCCTTCAGAAATCATTCTAATATGCTGATTTGCTGCTCAAGAAACATTTATGATTATTTTCAATGTTGAAAACAGTTGTGTACTTTTTTTTTCAGGATTCCTTGATGAATAGAAAGTTCAAAAGAACAGCATTTATCTGTCATCTGTAACGTCTGGATGGATCCGTTCAGAGTCAATAAACTTTGGAGTTTTCAGAACGCTTTTAACCTGATGAACTTTGTTTGTTAATCACTAACTCGGCTCCAGACGACTGTGACTTTCGGCAGGTTTGTGGATCTGTGAGGGTAAACAGAAAACTGCAACTTCCTCACTTTGGTGACTTCAAAAGGAGCACCCCCCCCCCCCCCCCCCCCCAGAGACTGACCAGATCCACATTCCAACACCCACACACACGGGCACACACACAAAACACACACACAGACGCGTACAGAAACACACAAACATGCATTTTTGACTGTATATATAAGATACAATTATGCCAACATATACCCATCCTGTATTTTGAAGCGTATGCATGTTTCCTAGTGTTTAAATGAGTGTATTTGTGCTAGTGTGCATTTTAATGATAGAATTCTGTCTGTAAACCATAACTTCTTTTATAGGCATTTCTGATGTACCGAGTTTGATCTCTCCGTAAAGCTCCGGACATAAGCTATTCACTGAGATATGTCACACAGCTGACAAATGCATTTTTCTATGTGTTTAATGATACTGTGAAGAACGCACTCCATTTCGAAATCTGATCTGAGAGTCATAAATCATGCAGATTAGGTCGTGAGGCCAAATAAAGGGAAAGCTTTCCCGCCAACTTTGCATCAATGTCATTGGCCATTCCACCTCAAGGAGGTGTGTCGGCCTATCTGTCATAAAAAGGAACACTAAGATTCTCTAGTGTGTTCTCCCCCGATTGTCTCACGAGCATCTCGTGCACGTTTTTCCCGGACATCTCCGGTGACCACGCGCTGCCATCGCGCTCAGCTTTGGGACCGCCATCTTCCAGCGAAACTCACTCTCAAGTCCTCAGTTCGAACCTTCCCGCGGAACGGAGGAAGCCAACGAACTGCACCAGCGCTAACCTGAAATTCGACACACACAACCAATGCAAGTATACTGCCGTTTCTCAATCTTAGATGATGAAACTGATTTCCGTGCTGGCTTTGGACTGGTTGTGAGTTTGCTACTTGCCTTCTCTCTTTCCTTCTCTACTTCCACTCTTGTACATAGGTGTGTATATTCTTGTATATATATTTAGATGTATAACCTCTGTATTCGTAGTTTGCATATATTGAAACGTTATTCACGCTCGATTGTTCTGTTTGTTCTTTCAGCTGAAAACCAAGTCACTTTAACGTTTTTCGATCGCTTTATGCTTTGATGCTATAACAGCAAGTTATTTTCATGGCCAGATAATAACTCTGTTTATAATATTCTGTGAGGGACTTAGTTTGCTGGACAAACGAACAGTTTCTCTAAATAATTATTAAACCAGAACTAATCATATATGTAATTGATTATAATTCGTTGTAATTGATTCACAATATATGTTTAATTCCCCGTTGGGTCGATATATGAATCATAATTTATTCATAACCTTATGAATTATTATATTCATATTTCATCCATAAATTGATTAATAACCGCTACATTCGTTACATATTTGGTGGAGGATTCGCGAGCAACGTTTTAAACTTGGTTTTTGGTAAAAGAGCAATGTAGAATAATTTGTGTGTGATTTAATGTACATGCGCGCTTTATTCAGTGAGAAGACGCACGGGTCCTCACTCTACGCACCGTTAACAAGCTGCTGTTTGTGTCTAAAAACACTGCAGGCCTAGCCTTGGTTGACCGTGAAATAACTGCAGTTCATTAATATTCAGACTCGTATGCAAGAGGGCGACAGTCTTTTGCAAATACAGTTTAATATTAATTTCCGCTTGAATTAACGAATTGAATCGTATTCAACGCGTTTTGAAACGAGTTTAGTGGCGAGATTCCCACTAAATCTCTTGAAAGGCCTAAATTTTACCGCTATCTGAATTATTTGTGTCGTCCAAAAAAAATTCACCATAGCCGGTTTGCTCCTGGGTTACGTCGTTCGGCCTAGCTAACCAAACCACGTGATCCCCCTTACAAATCTAATCGGAGAGCAGTTCATCTGCTTTAACGATTGATGTCTGAGAGTTTGGAGCTATATCAGCATCCTGATCCAATGTTGATTTGCAACCCGCGGCGAAGGAATCCCGCAAGCGTTACATGTTCGTGTGCACTAAGTCTGCACAAAACTTTGGGACTGATTCCCAAAGTTGTGTACTCGCGATAAGGAGTGCATGTTTAGTGTCCAGTGAATTGGCACCAAAGAATCCGCGAGATTCTATAGTGTAATCGTGATCGTGCAGTTAAAACAGCGTAAGGGCCAGAACCCCACAAGCGCGTTGGTTTTTATATCACGAATTAAAGAAAGGGGATGCAGTAACTCTGACCCAACGCCAGAGGGCAGTCTGCTCAGGTGTGGCACCCCTCCCTACTTATTGGTTGTGTGGACTCATGGACGCCACCGCGTGGACGTTCTGAGTGAAAGTCGCTCCATACTTTGAACTGAAATTATCTCCAAATTATCTTTTGCTTCTCTATACTGCGGGGAGTTGTAAAAGTAATTTGCTTTTGGTGGTTATGCTTTCCAATCGTTGTTGGAATGGGTTTTACTGATTTTAAATTTAATTTAAACACGTTTAAATTTTTAATTTAAATTAAGTTTCCCTTCCAACAAGAGAATTCACTTTCTGAGAGTGCGCCCCCTGGTGGACACTGCCAGATAAGTCAATTATCTTTTCCCTTGTATTCTTCTCCTGTATTCACAGATCTACTCTATTTTATTTTATTTTAGTTCATTTATTTTATTTTTATTCTACTTTGTTTTATTTCATCTATTCCCTTTTTGTCTTTTCTCTATCTTTCTCTCAAGTTATTTCTTTAGTTTTACTTTGGAAATTCATTCCCTTTTATTACTTAATGTCTTATTTTATTCACTCTTAGTTCTGGGTCCTGTTTGTTATTGGCTAGCAATAACATTCACGCACACCCAAGCCTCCCTTATTTCATACACTTATTTTGAATTTAATTAAATAACATTTAATTGAATTTTAAAATTAAGTAGTGTCAATCAGTTGGCATTTTGCTCATCAACAAGAAATTCTCTTTAGGGAATCTGCAAATAGGGAAGGCTTTCTCCTTTCTTTCTCCCATTCTGTTATTCTATGCACTCATTGAAATTTAATTGAACAGAGTTTAATTCAAATTTGAATCAAGTGCATCTGATTTGTTTTTGTTTTATTTTATTTTTACTTTTGTTCTGCTTCTAGCTAGTTCATTTTAGACCCCTACTCTTTTATCATACACACTTGATTATTTAAATTTGGTTTAAACAAGATTTAAACTGAGATTTAAATTTACAATTAAGCTGTGTTTGTGTGACCACTTGTGTATCTGCAGATAAGGCCCTTCACCGCCTGGTGGTGAGTTGACAGTCGCCCCAGTGAGTTCCAGTGAGTGGAGCTGCCTGGCCTGGCGGTTCTTGCACTAACTGTGTGTGAATCGGGGACATTCTGACCTCGTATCACGGGCAACATGCAAGGACATCAGCGAGTTGTGTATCAGGTACAGGGAGGCAACGAGCCAGATTGACAACAAACGGCAATTTTGTTTAATTTCCCTGCTCAGGCTTCTGCACGACAGAACCGCCAGTTTGGAGTAACTGCCTGTAAAGGGGACAGACTCTGAGTTTAGGGAAAACTCAATTTTGACCGGTCACTCGGGCCGTTGGCGCAAGTACCTTACCGAAGTGCACAATTGTGCTGATGTTCCCTGTTTGAGAGGTTGCACCGTGGTACAAAGGGGACAGGTGGCCACGGACACCACAGTAGAGTGTTTGAACGTCGAGGAAAGGTGGCCTGCCATTGAGTTCTTATCTGAGCACCCACGATTCACTCAGGCCTAAATTAGTGACATACAGTCACTTCACCTAATTGAAAGCCACAGAATATTACATATTCTTCAATTATTCAGATGCGGGCCAACCCTTATGCTCTCGATCCATACCATCCCTCTAGGTTTTATGACGCAACAGTGCACTCGCCTGACACCGTCATAAACCCAGCTGGAATAGGAAGTTTAAGTTTCACTTCTCCCCTCTAGCCCTTCTGTTTTAGTTTATTGCTATTCTATTTTTATTCCTTTCTATTTGTTACTGCTCTATTTCTCATTTAATTGCATCCACCCTGTTCTGTTTTGCTTCTCTACTGTGTTTGTTTCTTTCAGTTCATGTAAAAGCAGAGCCTGTGAGAGCCATCACGGAAAACTGAGTAATAGATAGACGACAGAGCAGCGAGAGTCATCAAAGGACTCTTAGGGCTACCGCCTGTCAAAATCTTTATTCAAATCCGGCACTCACCCACACAGATTGACCCGCGTGGTCCTTTTGGCTATCGACAATTAAGTGTCTAGCCTACATTCCACTAACTGTCTGCACCAGTTAACTGGAACCAAACCAAAGAATTATATAATCATGCATTATTATAAGTCGTTAGCCCTGCGTGTGCTTGCATTGGTTCTGTTTGTGCTGTCTTTCTCTCGCCAACAGCAAGCTAACGTGTTCAGAACAGCCAGCCCCAGCACCCATGGGGACGGACTCAAGACCGGGTTGGGCTCCCTGACCAGCACAATCCTGCCCAACGACGCTGTGGATCCCCAGCACCAAAGCAACAAGCAGCTGGACGGCAACCTGAATCGACTAATGGCCCACGATCCAACGCCGAGCTACAAAGAATGGGCGAGAGTCATCCGAGCCATCGCCCACAACCTCAAGCTCCAGGCGGAGGATGCGAGGAGGAATCAGGTCCAGATTCATCGTCACCACGATCAGCGACTCGTCAAGACCCAGGACCAGCGTTGGACAGCAGACGAATCCAAACCCGAGCTGCAGGAGGAGCTGCAAAGACTTCAAAAAGCCCTTGCAGAGCACCACCTGGAGGTGGAGCGTAGAGAACTGACTGGAAAACTCCAACACAGCGAAGCTCCCCTAGCCAAAGCAGAGACTAAGCTGAAAGACAGACACACTAAAGCCCTGACCTGTGAAAATCATCTCAAACAGGCCCAGAAAGGAGTTATGGCTCCGAAACAACAAAGAGACTATGTGAATGAACTTGACACTGGTTACAGAGTACTGAAAAGTGGCATGGGAGGGGAAACACACATCACCGAGTTTCCCCTAACCAGTCAAGAAGCCCTAATTCCAAATGGGGTTAAAAGTCCACTGCCCAAAATGTCCAGCGGCCAAGAACCTTCGCCAGCAGCTGTCACATCCAACTGCCAGCACCTGCGACAGGCTCTGATCCAAAAGCTTTCTGACCCTGCATCAGATCAAGGGCTCCCTGCTGCCATGGACCTAAAACGGGGCAGACTGAAAAACCCATACACTTGCTACAGCCGACGGCAAATGGCCTACTTCAGAGCATGTGGTCAGCCAGCGATGGAGGAAGATTTCATCTTCAACACTCTGCTTCTCCGAGAGCTGCACCCTGCGGTGAGTGATCACCTGGCAGCCTTGGCTTGCTCACGCAGTATGTCTACTCAGCAGCTGCAAAACTTGGTTGACGAAGCTCACTCCAAGCAGAACACTGCTCCTGAAAAGACTGTAGAAAATCAAACCAGTTACACAGTCTCCGACCACTGCCCAGAAACCTGTCCTTACCTTTTGAAAGACTGAGAAATGAAGCTGAAAGACAAAGCCAGACTCTCAAGTCACAAAGATGTGAGCTGAATGTGCAGTCGCACAGTCCAAATGAGGTCCACCTTGAACACACAGCTCCCATGCACCACACCATTGGTCGAGTGAGCCTGGTACCTCCTGTGGGCGTAGCGCAAATGGACACGTTTCCCTGGTTCACTCACAAAGACCTGCTAGACTGTTTTGAGCCCTTATTGAACGCCAGACCGCTGAAAGTCTGGGCTCAAGTGTGTGAACTTCTGCCTTCCCAGTCACCCAGACCACCTGAGTCAGACGGTCAGGTCACAGAGGTCGCGGGAAATCTCCCAGTTAACCGCGGGAACCCCGGCTCAGAGCACAGTTCAAGTTCGCCACCCGGCGTACTTCAACTCACCATAGACTGTAACTCTCTCTGCTCCAAGGTCACGACAGACTCACAGCTGAATGATGTAACTACAACAGACATTATTCTCACACTGTGGGCAGACAACTCAGCCTTCAGCCACACGCTGTTAAGTGCTCTCAGTGAAGGAACACCGGACCTCCCATTTGTCAACAAGCAAACACACTTTCCACTAGACTTTCGTCTGCCAACCATGATGACTGTCAAGGACATCTGCGTTTTGAACTTCAAATGGAACAACCGGCATTTAACCCATCACTTCCTGGTCCTTCCAGACCTCCTGATGCACTCTAATGCTCATACGGACAGTGCAAATGAGTTGTTGTGGGCCCCGATGACTGTACAGCTTCCTGTTGTTCCTGTCAACACTGCCAACTTCCTGTCAGGCCAGACTATCCAACAGGTCTGCATCCTGATCAACATACAGGAACCTGCAGTACCACCTTACACCAAAGGGGGTGCTGTTTGGATCCACACACAGGAAACGGTAGTACCACCTTACACCAAAGGGGGTGCTGTTTGGCTCAACAAGCAATGTGGTCAAACCCTAAGCCACATGCTGGGCCCCTTCACACTTTCACCTGAAGGCGTGGAACTTGGACTCACTCTAAAAGCCACACCCCTAACTGAAGTGCCACCCTATGCAGTTCACAGTTGGCTCAACGAATGCATGGTCGCAGACATCAGCATTCCCAAAGCCTACCATCTAGAATGGATAGTGGAACACGGCCCCTATGACTTTAAACTCAGGTTAACAGTCATTAACTTAATACCAGCTGCCATGGTCCCAGAAGGAAGCTTAAGCAACACAAGTTTCACGGCATCCTTCAAGAGCATCTCCATCACTCCCATCAAACTGGTACCTACCAAACAGGTGCGCAGAATGGAGCTGATGGAGGACCAACACCTCGCTGTACCCACAGTCGCTAACCAGCCTGCCTGTGAAACTCAGGAAAGTGCGGCACCTCTGAGAGCCAACCTGACAGCTAACACCACAACAGAGGAGCCATTCCCAAGGTTTGAGCCTAAAGGCCAACAGATCCAGAAAGATGCAAGTGCCCTAAAGAATGATGCAGACTGTCAAAGACTCAGAAACGTCTTGCACAAATGCAAAGTGACATTTGACAAAGACCTTTTATGCTGGGGTCTCACTAAACTTCACACAGTGCATAGTGCAACACACCCAAATGCTCCTCCCACCTTCATCAGGCAGTACGAAGGTCACATCGCCCCACATGAACCAGTGCAGGAGTTTGTTCATTCAACAGAAAGAAAAGGTGTTATCTGCCCATGCAACAGCACCTATTCAGTCCCTACCTGGTCCATTGTCAAACCAGACAGCAAGTGGCGACTCACCATCGACTTCAGGAAGTCAAACCAGCAAGTGCCACTGCCACAACGTGCCAGAAAGCACAAGTCTGCACAGAGCGGAGATTCAGCTGCCTGCCAAAACGGCTATAACAGCACACCAGCATTGACACTTGAGATAATGGTACCCCAACAACAGCGACCAACCTGTCACAGGTACCTCAAAGAGAATGCGTGCCAAGGAATGCCCATGGCCTACGTCGAGGGACGTTCCTACATCCATGAGGGCATCCTACAGGCAAGTGCAGGGGTACGATGGTTAAGCGACCAACCCTGCCAATCACAGAATGGCAGGTGGGGTCCCCAATCATGTCAGTATGGTGAAGCAGCAGCTACCCTCATAACTATTCATGTCTCCTCTGTCCATAACATCAGAGAACTCAGGTGCACAGACTCACACTATGCCAGACCTTGTTTCACATGCCATCTTCTGGGCTGGAAACAAACTGGTTTCAAGACTGAATGCAACAAGCAGGTGAAACATCAACACCTGTTCCAGACACGTGATCACCTCACCCAAGCACACGACACAATCACTTACGGGGAAAAGGTGAAAAGACGCTTAAAGCAACCAGGGCGTAACAAAGGCGTGAACGACCAAACTAATGCCCTTGCCAAGACTGGCACCCTGCATAACAAGCTATGGTCATACCCACCCCATTCACCCACCCTTAGTGTGGCAACAACAACCCGCAGCCAGCGGACTGTTCCTGCAACATTTCCCGCCTTACTGCCACTGCCACTGACAACCAAACTTTCCAACACTTCCATGCGAAATGTTTTGCACCACCACTCATACCCCTCCAACCTCCCGTTCACGGCATCTGGTCCCATGACGGCCCCTGGCCACAAACGACTACATGAGACCAACCACATGCTGCGTGTGGGAGTGAACTTTCTAAAATATGTCCCTGATGTCTTCACAGCGCCAAAGCTTGTACTGCCACAGGGCCAAAAGGGGGGTGAACTGATATACACCCACGACACACCATGTGCCAAACACCATGGTAGCAGAACCACGGACGAGGCATTAAAACAAGTGGCGCACTGGCCCAGCATGCAGCAAGATGGGGCAGAGCACGCCAGAGGATGTCAAGTTTACCGTCACGTCCAGACTGCAAACGCAAAGCACCGAGCTTCACTGCAAAACCGAGGAGTCACGTTTCCACGGTCAGTCGACCAGAAAGACGGGACGGTAAAACCTCCTCTGATGCTCATGGCCATCACAGACACCATACAGGAGTCAACTCAGGTGTTCCCCACGGAACTACTGATGGCACGGCAGGTGCCACTGCCACTGCCGTTGCACCTGTACCAACCAGGAGACTTGAGTCTCATCACAGCCTGCTCTCCTCATCAGCATCGCAACAAGCTCTGCCTACAACTGAGAAAACAACTCGCAACACAGAGCCAAACCCTGCACACCACCTGCAAATCCTGGAAAGGTATTGCGGTGGTTCTCCGCACTCACAGTTTCCTGCTGATCCAAACGGCGAACTCAAGGAAGCAACTGTTTACAGTCCTCCAGAATGACTTTGCCCAAAATCAGCTGGTTATAGCTCTGTTGACAGACCTGCTACGAGAAATTAGCTTCTCTATGGACAGAGTGGCTATGAATAGGATTCCTCAGCATCCTACACAAACTGTGCTGGACTTTGCTACTGGCAGACCCAAAGACATGGTCAATGTCAGGTGGCGGCAACGTAACACCCATGCCAAGAAACACACTTCAGTTGCGGTAGCCTACCACAACAGCAACCCACGGCTGTGCCCGGCTCCCCACTTTAGCAGGTGTAGTTTCACCAAAGACTTTCAGTACTTCTGCCCAAACCAGCTCTTCCTCAGAAACCACACTGAAGGAATGGGCCGGTTGCAGCCCATGACCAGCGACACACGCTGCCCGGCCAAGCCTCGCACCCCAGTCATCGGAACACAAGCCGAGATTGTGGGTGATCGACTACTCATCCACACCCCCACTCATGCTGCCATCCTAATCTACAATCAGCACAACACCACCACTCGTGTCAGCCTGCCCAATCCAAGTAAGAGGATCCAGGTACCCCTGAGTTCCATCTTTCATCGCAGCCATCTGGCAGTGCACTGTCTCTCAAGCAAAGAGGACCAGTCAGAACTGGAAATCCCATCCTCCTCCAGGAATCACCATCACACCTTAGATCCAGGACTGGAACTGAGGATTGACAAAAGGGGGTCCCAGCTAAGTGACAGTACCCCCATCGATGCAGCCCTCCAAGCATTCTCACGACTGCCTGTCCTGACCAGCTCACCAAAGCCCGAGCTTGGACTGCTGCCAACACAATCCGTTGCCTCTCCATGGCAATCAAGTACGCACTCGCCCTGGGCCTGGCCTTCATCTTACCCAAAGGGACCAAAGGGATGCAAGAATCCACGGACAAGTGCCTATCTGCCCTTCCTCAAGGACCAGTAGGAACCACCTGCTGCGTGACCATCCGGATCCATGTGCCATCAAACTTGGTTAACGTCCAACGAAGTCCGCACAGGAACTTCGTTGGCCGAAAGGGGGACTGTAACGTCTGGATGGATCCGTTCAGAGTCAATAAACTTTGGAGTTTTCAGAACGCTTTTAACCTGATGAACTTTGTTTGTTAATCACTAACTCGGCTCCGGACGACTGTGACTTTCGGCAGGTTTGTGGATCTGTGAGGGTAAACAGAAAACTGCAACTTCCTCACTTTGGTGACTTCAAAAGGAGCACCCCCCCCCCCCCCCCCCCCCCCCAGAGACTGACCAGATCCACATTCCAACACCCACACACACGGGCACACACACAAAACACACACACAGACGCGTACAGAAACACACAAACATACATTTTTGACTGTATATATAAGATACAATTATGCCAACATATACCCATCCTGTATTTTGAAGCGTATGCATGTTTCCTAGTGTTTAAATGAGTGTATTTGTGCTAGTGTGCATTTTAATGATAGAATTCTGTCTGTAAACCATAACTTCTTTTATAGGCATTTCTGATGTACCGAGTTTGATCTCTCCGTAAAGCTCCGGACACAAGCTATTCACTGAGATATGTCACACAGCTGACAAATGCATTTTTTCTATGTGTTTAATGATACTGTGAAGAAGGCACTCCATTTCGAAATCTGATCTGAGAGTCATAAATCATGCAGATTAGGTTGTGAGGCCAAACAAAGGGAAAGCTTTCCCGCCAACTTTGCATCAATGTCATTGGCCATTCCACCTCAAGGAGGTGTGTCGGCCTATCTGTCATAAAAAGGAACACTAAGATTCTCTAGTGTGTTCTCCCCCGATTGTCTCACGAGCATCTCGTGCACGTTTTTCCCGGACATCTCCGGTGACCACGCGCTGCCATCGCGCTCAGCTTCGGGACCGCCATCTTCCAGCGAAACTCACTCTCAAGTCCTCAGTTCGAACCTTCCCGCGGAACGGAGGAAGCCAACGAACTGCACCAGCGCTAACCTGAAATTCGACACACACAACCAATGCAAGTATACTGCCGTTTCTCAATCTTAGATGATGAAACTGATTTCCGTGCTGGCTTAGGACTGGTTGTGAGTTTGCTACTTGCCTTCTCTCTTTCCTTCTCTACTTCCACTCTTGTACATAGGTGTGTATATTCTTGTATATATATTTAGATGTATAACCTCTGTATTCGTAGTTTGCATATATTAAAACGTTATTCACGCTCGATTGTTCTGTTTGTTCTTTCAGCTGAAAACCAAGTCACTTTAACCTTTTTCGATCGCTTTATGCTTTGATGCTATCACAGCAAGTTATTTTCATGGCCAGATAATAACTCTGTTTATAATATTCTGTGAGGGACTTAGTTTGCTGGACAAACGAACAGTTTCTCTAAATAATTATTAAACCAGAACTAATCATATATGAATTGATTATAATTCGTTGTAATTGATTCACAATATATGTTTAATTCCCCGTTGGGTCGATATATGAATCATAATTTATTCATAACCTTATGAATTATTATATTCATATTTCATCCATAAATTGATTAATAACCGCTACATTCGTAACCGCTACATACCGTTCAAAAGTTTGGGGTCAGTAAGAATTTTTATTTTTATTTTTTTGAAGAGAAATTAAAGAAATGAATACTTTTATTCAGCAAGGATGCATTAAATCAATCAAAAGTGGCAGTAAAGACATTTATAATGTTACAAAAGATTAGATTTCAGATAAACACTGTTCTTTTGAACTTTCTATTCATCAAATAATCCTGAAAAAAAATATTGTACACAAATATGTTGTACAATTGTACACATTAAATGTTTCTTGAGCAGCAGATCAGCATATTAGAATGATTTCTGAAGGATCATGTGACACTGAAGACTGGAGTAATGATGCTGAAAATTCAGCTTTGCATCACAGGAATAAATTACTTTGTGAAATATATTCAAATAGAAAACTGTTATTTTAAATTGTAATAATATTTCACAATATTACTGTTTTTACTGTATTTTAAATTAAATAAATGTAGCCTTGGTGAGACGAAACTTCTTTTAAAAACATTAAAAATCTTAGTGGTTCCAAACTTTTGGACTGTACTGTACAGGTGCGGGTCATATAATTAGAATATCATCAGAAAGTTGATTTATTTCACTAATTCCATTCAAAAAGTGAAACTTGTATATTATATTTATTCATTACACACAGACTGATATATTTCAAATGTTTATTTCTTTTAATTTTGATGATTATAACTGACAACTAAGGAAAATCACAAATTCAGTATCTCAGAAAATTAGAATATTGTGAAAAGGTTCAATATTGAAGACACCTGGTGCCACACTCTAATCAGCTAATTAACTCAAAACACCTGCAAAGGCCTTTAAATGGTCTCTCAGTCTAGTTCTGTAGGCTACACAATCATGGGGAAAACTGCTGACTTGACAGTTGTCCAAAAGATGACCATTGACACCTTGCACAAGGAGGGCAAGACACAAAAGGTCATTGCAAAAGAGGCTGGCTGTTCACAGAGCTCTGTGTCCAAGCACATTAATAGAGAGGCGAAGGGAAGGAAAAGATGTGGTAGGAAAAAAGTGTACAAGCAATAGGGATAACCGCACCCTGGAGAGGATTGTGAAACAAAACCCATTCAAAAATGTGGGGGAGATTCACAAAGAGTGGACTGCAGCTGGAGTCAGTGCTTCAAGAACCACTACGCACAGACGTATGCAAGACATGGGTTTCAGCTGTCGCATTCCTTGTATCAAGCCACTCTTGAACAGTGATGGGAATAACGGCGTTATAAATAAACAGTGTTACTAACGCGTTACTTTTTTCAGTAACGAGTAATCAAACAAATGACTTTTTCTCCCGTTACAACGCCGTTACCGTTACTGGCAAAAAAAATGCAGCGTTACTATAATTGAGCTCACTGAAGCGGTTTTCATCTGAGTAGGCTCTCTCTTAGCAATAGGGCCTGCAAAGATTTTTTTCTCTTGTGTGTGCTGCAGTTAGTCATACACAAATATAATTTTAAACTGATAATAATTAATGATGCTCTGTGTGTGTGTCTGTTAGCATGCGAGCTGAGCGCGAGCTCAAACAAGAATACCCTTTGTGACATGCTGGATCGAAAATATGGGAAATAAGTTGTTCTAGTGTGCGTTGACTAATCACATTTATATTAATTTAATTTCTTAAATACTGGAGATAATAAACTAATAATGAGCGTTTATGCAATATATAAAGGCACTCAACGCTCACGCATAACGCTTGCCATAAAGAACCAGTAAAAGTAATAATTATGAATGTGACCAAAACAGCAAGGAGACATTTTAATTGTTTATTAATAAAGTAATGTTTTCTGAATCAGTGTCGGCTGCGAAGATGATGTTGACATACTGACTCTCATCATCTCCGCATACTGGACACGCCTAGAGAGAGAGCATGTACTTCATTCGGATTAGGCTACATAACCAGAGTAGCCTATTTCTTTTCTTTTCTTTAGATATTTCAAGCTTTCTGTAGATATATTTCTCATGTCTGTGAGGCAAGCAGCCTATACGCTGAGTTTCTGTTCTGTAGCCTGAGACGCGCTCCAGTTCACGTGCCAGTGATCGCGCCCGCGCCCGCACCTGCCATGATTATATTGTCTGCTATATTTGCTTCTTATTTATTAAATCCAGGCAATTGGTTGATGAAACATTGATTAAAATTAAAATTAAGATATAATTTTTACAAAATGAAATTCACTTTAAAGAAAGGCTTTCTACAAAACATAACTTAATGAAATGGTCTAAATCGTGTCTGACCCACTCTATGCCTCCCGATATATTGCGCATCTTATGATGCATCTTACTCATGCTTTTCACTTTTCAAGTAAATGAATTTAAAACATAAGATAGGACTATTTAAACATAAATATGAAATTACATTTTCTTTAATGGCTACAAACACGTAGGCTATTGTACAGTACAGAGAAATTTCATAAGCAAGAGCGGATCATGAGTCACGAGTCGGATCAAGAATAATTTGTTCTTATATTTAATATTGGGGGCATTCAAGTTATTTGACATTTTTTTTTTTTTTTTAAAGTAACGCAATAGTTACTTTCCCTGGTAATTAGTTACTTTTATAATGATGTAACTCAGTTACTAACTCTGTTACTATTTGTGAGAAGTAACTAGTAACTATAACTAATTACTTTTTTAAAGTAACATGCCCAACACTGCTCTTGAACAACAGACAGTGTCAGAAGCGTCTAAAGACAAAAAAGACTGGACTGCTGCTGAGTGGTCCAAAGTTATGTTCTCTGATGAAAGTAAATTTTGCATTTCCTTTGGAAATCAGGGTCCCAGAGTCTGGAGGAAGAGAGGAGAGGCACACAATCCACGTTGCTTAAGGGCTAGTGTAAAGTTTCCACCAGGGGCGATTCTAGGATTTTGATTTTAGGGGGGCTCAGCCCCCAATAAGGGTATGATTAAAAAAATATTATTTGACTGACTGTTGCTCATTTGCAGACCTACTCCCGCACGACAAGAAAAAATGTTGTATATCCATCTACAATGAAATATAAATTATTTTAGTTTTTTAGCTTTTTAGCCTTTATAGTCAACAATACGGTTGGATATTCATAAAGTCACCTCATGAAAATTGATGTCATTTTAAGTATTTTAACTAACCAGCTAATATTTATTAAGAATATAGACAAACCATGTATTAATGTAATTGTCTATTGGCAATATGATTAATCTGTTCTATATTTATTTCTATTTATTAAAAATAACAACATGAATTATCAATTTGCCACTTCTATAAATCAAGTACAAATCTAGTATAAATAGTATAAATCAAGAAAATCAAAAATCCCTTTACTCTACGCTTACTCTAATTTATGTATCATGACACTCCTCCTGATTCATTACTTAATACAAAACTATATTTAATAATACAAAACAAAATAACTCCACATTCTCTCTCTGGGCCATCTAGTGCTTTCAGACAATGATGTGTGTCATTTCTGTGCATGGCTGCATAATGCAATGTCAAAATACATTATAATATGTCTGTAATTGTAAAAAGTAAATTAAAATAAATCATGATCGTTTTCTGAATCTAAAGTATGTTTTCATGGGTGTTAATCACTTCATTTTTGTAGGAATAAAAAACAACTATCACACAAGGGCTGAAGGTGAACGCAGCGAAACGTATTGGTATTGGATGAGAAACCGAGCCGTCCCGTGTGCTCCCAATGCTCCAGTAACATTACATTATGTAAACTGCAATGCATTTATGACAAAGAACTGCACCGATGCAGATGTAATATCAAAGCATTAGCAATCTATCAATAAATGCACGCACACACGACACACACCTTGTGCTCTCTGATGTTCCTCGGCGCCCCTGCAGATTGAAAAATGCGCTAAATCCAAGCAGACTCAGATAAGGGGAGGAGCCGAAACTTGACGCAGCTTGCTGCCGTTTCAAATGAGTTTTTTAAAGGGGACTGAAGCGATCAAAAGTTTATTAATCAAATATTTTTTTAGGGGGGCTGGGCAGAAGTTTAGGGGGGCTGAAGCCCCCCTAAAAAGGGCCTAGTGACGCCCCTGGTTTCCACAGTCAGTGATGGTTTGGGGTGCCATGTCATCTGCTGGTGTTGGTCCACTGTGTTTTCTGAGGTCCAAGGTCAACGCAGCCGTATACCAAGAAGTTTTAGAGCACTTCATGCTTCCTGCTGCTGACCAACTTTATGGAGATGCAGATATCATTTTCCAACAGGACTTGGCACCTGCACACAGTGCCAAAGCTACCAGTACCTGGTTTAAGGACCATGGTATCCCTGTTCTTAATTGGCCAGGAAACTCGCCTGACCTTAACCCCATATAAAATCTATGGGGTATTGTGAAGAGGAAGATGCGATATGCCAGACCCAACAATGTAGAAGAGCTGAAGGCCACTATCAGAGCAACCTGGGCTCTCATAACACCTGAGCAGTGCCACAGACTGATCGACTCCATCCTTTCTTTGTATTGGTCTTAAGTAATATTCTAATTTTCTGAGATACTGAATTTGTGATTTCCCTTAGTTGTCAGTTATAATCATCAAAATTAAAAGAAATAAACATTTGAAATATATCAGTCTGTGTGTAATGAATGAATATAATATACAATTTTCACTTTTTGAATGGAATTAGTGAAGTAAATCAACTTTTTGATTATATTTTAATTATATGACCAGCACCTCTATGTACCAGTTAGCAGCATTATTGGTTTAAACTCTTGTGTATATATATCTGATTATTTTGATAATTTGTTTTAGAAGAACTTATAGGAGAAATGAAGCTCTAGCGCAAGTTCTGCCGGGAAGACTCAAATGTTACGTCACTTATTAATTCAGATCTAACCAATCATTATCTAACACTTGGAGTATAAAAGATTGGTACTTACACTTGTCTGAGTTCGCAGATGCTGACGCAAACTTTCACGTCGGTGCGGGATATAGCTCGTTTAAAATTCAGCCTGTCTCGTCGTTATCCATTAAATCACTGATATTTCAATCTAAAACCCAAGCTTCAGTGAACCACTGTAAAACAATATTCCTCTCTCGATGCATGCACAGACTATTATAGTGATTATCTAAATAATCAAACAGATTACAAAATGTCTGCGTATATTGATTTACTACTCCATGTAAAAATGTTAAGCTACAGTGTCATTTGAGTTCATGTCAGCCTATCATTTCGAATGTTTGAGCTGTTACGGCCATAGGAGAAAGATTCCCGTTTAATTTCAGAAGCATGCAGGTTCTCCCTTCACGGATTTCTTTTGTTTTCGAATTTCGTCTCAGCAATATCATCAAAGGGTTAGTCACGGCTGCAATCTTCACCATCCTCGCCTCTTCACTACGGATTAGCCATTTCATCTCAGTGATAAGTATTTTCATCGTGTTATGCACCTTGGTGTCTATTGGGCGAAGAATCGTCTTCTGCTCTTTTCACATTCATAATCAGTATGCAAGCGCACGCATTTGTTAGTCAGAGTTAAACGTTGCTTGTAGTGCTTGTTCGTATTGTATAGCCTTTAGCACGTTGTTATGATCATCCACATATTTCAAGTACCATTCGTTTAGGACAAAACAAAGAATGGCATACCATATACGGATATTGTTGCAAGGCTTGGAAAACCCCATTGCGGTTTAAACCTTAAAGCAACACACCCACATCATTACATGTAGTCTAGATCTTTCTAACGAGACATTGTATTACATATTGAGACATTGTATTATCGAATATTGTAATTCGTCATAAAATCATCAGTTTACTCAAATAATTCTTTGGAATTTAATAGTAATTCTAGAACGACTGGGCTGATGTATGGCATGTAAGAATCTTGGGACATGTGGTCTCCACCTTAACGGTCGGTGCAAAAGAATAGGGATAGGACTCAGTAAGAATTATGTTCATGGATGTGAATATTAACGTTATTGTAGTATGAAGCAGAGCAGGACCGAATGTTGTAGGAACTGAATGAGGCCGCTGGAGCAATTGCGCAACACACGCCTCACGAGCAGCGGGACTTTTATTATGACAGAGTCGCCGGCGCTGCTTCCGCTTTTCCGGTCACGAGTATGAGGTAACATGGCTCCGTTTATTATAATTTTAGTGTGTTGAAAATGATGTTATAACATTACTGCGTGCGTTCACTCGGCGGCTGCTATGAGACACTTGTTACACACTGCAGTAAGATAGATCGATTTTATGGAATATCATTGCTGGATGTTTCGTGTTGATAAATGATAAATTTATGCATGATAAATTCATTTTAAAATGTATTGTATGATGGAGAAAATGCTGTATTACTGTTAATAAAAATAAAGCTGCATCTGATTATGCTATGTTAGCTACTTGACAAAAATAGTGTTTTTCTCTGAGGCATACTCACCAAAATCAAGGATATTAGATTTAAACAATGACTAATCATGTTGAGCTATTTATCATCAATTGTTTTTTGTCTATAGATATATCAAAACAGTTGTTCCCTTGTCTATTAAAATGTGTAATATTTTAAAGCATGGTGTTTCCATGGTTACTACAAATTAAAACCGGAAACCACGTTAATGCAGGTCACAACCAGGTCATAACCAGGTTAATGCAGGTATGACGCCCTTGACAGGCAGCGACTCACACGTCCCGGAGCCTTGGTTAAAATCGTAATTTTTCGCAACATAAAAATATAGTTGGAAACATTGGGATATTGTAAGTACTCAAGTAAACAAAAAATATAACACTGGACTAGTGGTTTTCCGATATTTACAGCAAAAAACATTACTTATTGCACCTTTAAATGTAATAACAGTGTTTATATTTTCAGGTAAGTATTTAAGTTCAGGAAATGAATAAATTAAATGTAAATAATACTGCATTGTCTTCACCGCATAAAACTAAAATCTATTTCAGTGTGAAATTGTGGGTGTGCCAAGCGAATCCCAGGGTATAGCTATAAAGGATAAGACGATTCATTCTACCAAATACTTCCAGTGCTGAAATATTACTCATACTTGTCAGTTTATTTGTCAAATTAAAATCGTGAGATAAAGCAGATATGTTTTACTTGGTCTTAGCGTCATACTATCATACTAATCTGCATTTGAGCATGTTTAAAGTTTATGCAGTTCTGTGTATTAGTCTGTCGACTGTAAGCTAGATCAAATTATAATATTCTGAAGATATTCTCGAATTTCATCAATTCGATCTCGCATTTCGCTGATCCCCTACAATTAGCACATTGGTTTTCTGTGTTCGTTACCTAAGCAATAAGTGCTGTATGCACAAGGACTTTTGACATAACCCGCGCGTGCCCATCCAAACACAAATAGATGGTACACATATTTTGGTGTTCACAGAAAATAGTGTGCTCATCTTCAGGACCTGAACGCATGCAACTTGGTCTAATCACTGCAATTTCTGTGACGTGACTATTGTGGATGTGTTCATCGCGATCGTGCTGCCTACCGCATTTCAAACATCTGGATTTATTGCGTTCAGTACTCTGCCCCTGCCTGGTTATAAGCATTTTGCTTGTGCTTATCGCGCCCCATCTCCTGTGCAGGGCTCTTCACAGTTTTTCTCTTCACCGAGGTACTGAACAACAATTATCGCATTATCCTTTTGCCAAGGTTTGCTAGCTTTTGCAGAGTTCAATAGCTAGCTAAGGTTAGCTAATATAGCATTACCAAGTATGCGTTTTCCTTTCTTCAATAGCATTATGACAAGGTTTTCTCAGTCTTCATCTGTATCTATGCAATTTAGTATTCTCATACCTATCTGTTATGCTATCTAGTTAACTTTCTTTTGGGGGTTCTCTCGGCAGGTTCTGACTGCTAGATGGAGTCCTGTTGGCTAAGTTCCGTCAAGCCACTAGCATGGTTTAGAAATTTTCCTAACAGCAGATGAAGAGGACTGCTGTGTGCTCAATGCTCAACTCAAATGCTCATTACAATCAGTAATTTTCTGCAAATACTGGTGGGGGTGGTATGTTTCTCGTTTTCATCATTGCTTCCGTATTTTTAGCTTCTATAGCTTTAACGTATTTCTAACGCGGCCTTGTCTTTATGTGTCCTATCGTGGCCTTGTCTCCGTGTGGCCTATTGTGGCCTTGTCTCTATGTCGCTTTTATCTCCCTTTCTTGTTCTTTATCCTTCTCCATTCACGTGTTAAGTAATTTCATGCAAATACTGGTGGTGGTATGTTTTCGTATTTTCATCATGCCATTTTCAGCTTCTATAGCCTTATGATTTTCTGAGGCTCATCACAGCCTTGTCTCCATGTTATCTTCTTTTCTTGTTCTTTCTCCTTCTCTTAGTAATTTCACACAAATACTTGTGGTGGTGTATGTTTGCTGTATTTCTTCATACTATTTTCAGCTTCTTTACCCTTATGAATTTTCTGAGGCTTATCGTGACCTTGTCTTCATGCGGCCTATCGTGGCTTTGTCTCTATGTGGCCGATCGCAGCCTTGTCTCTGTGTGACCTATCGTGGTCGTGTGGCCGGTCGCGGCCTTGTCTCTGTGTGACCTATCGTGGTCGTGTGGCCGATCGCGGCCTTGTCTCTGTGTGACCTATCGTGGTCGTGTGGCCGGTCGCGGCCTTGTCTCTGTTTGACCTATCGTGGTCGTGTGGCCGATCGCGGCCTTGTCTCTGTGTGGCCTATCGTGGTCGTGTGGCCGATCGCGGCCTTGTCTCTGTGTGGCCTATCGTGGTCGTGTGGCCGGTCGCGGCCTTGTCTCTGTGTGGCCTATCGTGGTCGTGTGGCCAATCGCGGCCTTGTCTCTGTGTGGCCTATCGTGGTCGTGTGGCCGATCGCGGCCTTGTCTCTGTGTGGCCTATCGTGGTCGTGTGGCCGATCGCGGCCTTGTCTCTGTGTGGCCTATCGTGGTCGTGTGGCCGATCGCGGCCTTGTCTCTGTGTGACCTATCATGGTCGTGTGGCCGATCGCGGCCTTGTCTCTGTGTGACCTATCGTGGCTTTGTCTTCATGTGGCCTATCGTGGCCTATCGTGGCCTTGTCTTCTTGTGGCCTATCGTGGCCTTGTCTTCTTGTGGCCTATCTTGGCCTTGTCTTCTTGTGGCCTATCGTGGTCGTGTGGCCGGTCGCGGCCTTGTCTCTGTGTGACCTATCGTGGTCGTGTGGCCGATCGCGGCCTTGTCTCTGTGTGACCTATCGTGGCTTTGTCTTCATGTGGCCTATCGTGGCCTATCGTGGCCTTGTCTTCTTGTGGCCTATCGTGGCCTTGTCTTCTTGTGGCCTATCTTGGCCTTGTCTTCTTGTGGCCTATCGTGGTCGTGTGGCCGGTCGCGGCCTTGTCTCTGTGTGACCTATCGTGGTCGTGTGGCCGATCGCGGCCTTGTCTCTGTGTGACCTATCGTGGTCGTGTGGCCGGTCGCGGCCTTGTCTCTGTGTGACCTATCGTGGTCGTGTGGCCGATCGCAGCCTTGTCTCTGTGTTGCTTGTTTTCTTGTCCTTTCTCCTTCTCTTATTATGTTTTAATTTGTTTTTCTCTGTTTCAGGAACCGCAAGATTCTCCTCTGGTGGGTATACATTCCCTCTCACAGTTTTTGGGGGGAGAGTGGGCTCCGTCCTGGCGGTCCCGTCTCACCACCATTTTTGGGGGTTGGCTACGCCCCTGCCTTCAGCTTCAGGCAGGAAATGCAAAGTCTCCAACCCTCAGGACGTGAGCTACGGACGGGGCCTACGCCAAAGATCATTAACCTTATATATTCTGCTTGCTGTTTGGTAATAAATATCAGTGTTCCGTTATCTTGCCTCCCGAGTCTTTCTGGTAGAACTGTATGTATTGTGGCTTGTGTAAACATGTAACTATTTGTGGTGAATGTGAATGTGTTATGTTAGACTTGCCTGCATCATGGTATGTTCCGTAGGCGGGGCCACGACTTTAATATGGTCACCAGAACATTCAGTAGGCAGGTGTGGTGAGAGTGGCATGAGCATGGTCGGAGTACCGCCACTTTTAGTCTGTTTGGTGCAGCAATAGAGTGTTGTCACGAACATGTATTTTGTATATATATATATATTTTTTTTTCTGTTTATTTTTGGTTTGTAGAGCTTTTTTTTTTTTTTTTTTTTTTTTTTTTTGCATCATGGGATTTTTTTTTACTGTTTTGGTAAAATTAATTTTTGCATCAAACGGATTTCCTGCTGTCCTGGTTACCTCATTACCTCTAACCGCAAGGTTTATCCACAAAGCATGAAAATTTTGGTGCATCCCTGGTATTTACTTGATTTTGCTATCATTTTACTATTACAACACTGTGAGCAACTACTAGTATAAAAAGTGCTTCACAAACAATTGGCTGTTCACTTTACAGAAGCATTCACTCATGAAAGAGACAGTCACAACATTATTTTGGACATTTCATTTTTTCCTGTTTGTATGTCAGAATAGCTGTTGGTTTTGATTTCAAGTTATTTTGGGTATGCGGGAGTTTTAAACCATCTCAAACCAAATGTGTTTTTTCCACAAAATAGTACTTGTGATATACTGAAAATTATTTGTCATTTATTTTTGAATCATAGCAATGGTTTTAAAAAGGAGATTGAGGAAAAAGAGGTTTTGTTGGTAAAATCTTGTTTCCCTTGTGGGAGTTCCTCTTCAGTCACATGAGTCAATCTATTTTCGCTTGATTTATTTCTCATTCACACCAAAGACTCTTCACTCAGTCGAGTATCGGTCCCTGTCATTCACTGTTTGTACCGCTGTCTGTATGCAGAAATGGACTGGAATTTACGATTGCTCTTGTGTTTGTTTTGTGGTAAGATCTGTTTTTTCTGTAACTAAACATGTGGCATAAGCTATACTAAAATGACTTTACCTAGTTTTATAAAGAAAATAATTATACAAGAGACAACTCCTCAATTATATACTTAATGTAAAGTGAACAAATTGTGTATTCCATGTGGTCTTTTTCTTGATTAAATCTAATAGCTTGATGTCAAATCGTCATTAGGTAACACTTTATTTTAGGGTCTTTTAACTAGTTGCTTATTATTAGCATGCATATTATTAGATTATTGGCTCTTTATTAGTAATTATTAAGCTCATATTAATGCCTTATTCTGCATGACCTTATTCTACATTCTTAATCCTACCCAAAACCCAAATTTAACAACTAACTTACTAGCTATTAATAAGCAGTAAATTAAGAGTTTGAGGGAAAAGTCGTAGTTAATAGCGAATATGTGTTCCCAATACTAAAGTGTTACCTGTCATTATTACAAGTAATTTTGTCTAATTTGTTAGATATGCAATGCTGTAAATCTATTTAACCCTATAAAGCCTACCGTATCATATTTGATGCACACATTTCTAAGAACTCTAAATGATCAAAATGTACAAAACTTTGCTGAAAACCCTGTTGTACATCTACTACATGCCTTCTGCCATCTAAATGATCTGTAGTTCATACTTTTTCAGTGAGTAAAGGCCTTTTAGAATATTTGTAAAAAATCTCCACCTTCTGGTTGTTGCACACGTGTCTTTTTGCTGTGAAATCTTTACTTATTTTTATAAAGTGTTCACAATAATGAATTTTATATTGTCAGTGCTATTTCAAGATGAACATTTATTGGACTGAAGAACCTTAGGTTTACTTGATGATCCATGTATGCTAAAATTTGAGTATCAAAGTATCAAAAAGTATCAAAAAAAAAAAAAATCAGGCTTTTGAGGAACATTTATTTGTTAATCTGTCAATCATCATTGTATTGCATTGCATTATATGTTATTCTATTTAAAGCATTTATTTAAAGACTTGTCATTTTCCTTTCTTTTGTTAGTATGTCATTCATTAATGGCCTTCAACATTGATCCTGTGTCCTGGAAGTACTTCACAAACAATGCAAACAGTGGCTTTGGCTATAAAGTGATACAGAAAGAAGGAAGGTGAGCTCACCCAGTTACCACAGATCACTCAACCATTGACCATTTAAACTGATGCTGTTGAAAACAAATACTTTAAGAATTACAGAATATTTCAATCCAGAACCAATGTGGATATTAATGGCATCAAAAGCCTTAATAGCTGTAACATTAAAGAATTGTTGTACGAAGTTGCAATTTAGTACATTTAAAATATATTAACTTTAGAAGTAATATTAAATAACACACTAAAGTTAAAATCATAATCAAGCACTTTACATGTGCTTTAGTATGTGAGTTGACACATCAAAATAAATGTACATCAAAGCATGACAAAAATGATTAAAACATAATGATTTAAAATATATTTTAAAGTAAAACTTTTAAGGTGATGTTGTGAAAAAGTGCACTTATTAAAATTACACCTGAGTGTGTAAAGAGACATATAAGGTAACACTTTATTTTACAGTAATAACAGTAAATGATGCATAATTACATGCAACTAACCTTGAACCAAACCCAAACCCAAACCTTAATCATATATAAAGTACATGTTGTTAATTAAAATTACTTTGTACTTAAATATATAGTTACACTGTAAAAAGGACACCTTAAAATAACCAAAACATAGTCATGGAAGTTCTTGCTTTAAGTATACTTTATTATTTTATAATCATGTTTATTTCATAATCATATTTCATTATATTATATTATATACAAGTACAGTTTTCTAACATATACTTTTAAGATTTGACGTACACAAGAGCATATTACATACAGTTAAGTACATTTCTTAAATTAACAAAGCTCAGACAATGTACAGAGCTTTGGTTTTGAATTTCATCTAATGCCTTGTCGGTATTTTTAATTTCCTCTTTCTGTAATTTTCCGTAATATAAAAATATTTTGCAACACTAACTAAAAATAACTTAAAACTATGCTGATATCAACACATTTTTTTTCGTAATACGTTCATAGATTATTACCTCATATAACAGCACACCCAACCAGGAGTGTGCGCCACAGATTTCTCCTTTTTTTTTTTTTTTTTTTTTTACATGTTCTCATATTCCTCCTGTCTTCTTCCATAGTCTACTTGTGAGTGATCCTTTAATACAACTCAGTCAAACTCAAAGAGGACAAATATATCGCTGTGATGTGACTGAAGGAAACTGCAAGCCACTGCCCATTCACGGTACTTAGTTTTTATATGATGCTTTCAAATATGTAATATAAGTTACTAGTTTTATTATCCATGATAGTATTTCTTCCACTTTTTATTCAACAGCCAATGAGGCTGTCAACATGTCTCTTGGACTTTCAATGTCTATTGATCCTCAGTCTTCAAATGCAGTGGTAAGTTTCATATTCAAGGGGTCATGAACTGCATAATTTTTAAGTATTGTTCCCTTTCAGTCAGCCACGTTCGACGTATGTCAGAAGTGAACCGACGAATTGGGATATCGCTAGAGAGCCCTATCACCTTCGAGTGTAACTAAACGAGCCAATGGAATTGGCGAGCGGTATTTGCATAATGCGCACCACAAGGCGGGTATAAATAAGGAAGCAGATGCAATCGCACTCTGTCTTTCACTTCGTTGCCTGGGCGTTCAGCATGCTGAGGCAGCGTTTGTGGATAGCTCATGTTCTCACTGTGGGATTGTTGAGGTCTAGACTCTCGTTCCTTGGTTCTCAGGGAGCGGGGGTCCCCTCCCCTATGTTCCGTTTCTCCATTTTCTCTGGCTCTGGCCAGGGGGATGGCATGTCGGTGAGTAGGAAGGGTGACTTGAGGATTACGGTTAGGGCTTCCCCACCCAGATCATCTCCACGGGCCCCTAATCCCTCTACAACACTGCAGCCAGTGGTGTTGCCGGAGGATCATGGTGGTCCCTCTGTTGAGCGACCAGCTGTTTCCTTCTGTGTGCCTGCGGACGAATAGATGTGGATCACGGCATTGGAAGGTGAGCTAGAGTCCTTGGGAGATGAAGACTCGGCTGCACTGCCTCCCTCCGGGACCATAGCGTTGTCCGAGTCTGATCCTGAATTGACGGCTATGCTTTCCCGGGCCGGCTGGATGATTGGTTTCTCGGGGCGGCCTGCACTGGTCCTGGTTCCCCGGGTGCATGATGAGGTGACCAGGTCATGGAGGATACCATATAGCATTCAAAGTAAACCTGGTCCCTCATCTGCCTTCACCACTCTGGATGGCAGGGAGGCTAATGGGTATGCCGGGATCCCGCCAGCGTACCCCTTGCAGCGTACCCCGGCGCGCCATTGCGATGAAACTGTGTCCACTGGCTGCTGGCTGCCGCAGTGAACCGTGTCTTCCATACTGGGCCTGTAAGTTCTCCTCCGGTCTCACCGAGAAGGCTTACAGAGCCTGTGGACAGGCCATGGCCCTGCTGCAGGTCCATCAGGCCAAGGTGCTCATGGACATGCCCCAGGGTGGTCTTGACCAACAGCTACTGGGGGAGCTACGCGCCGCCACTGACTTTGTCCTCTGGGCAACAAAGGTGATGGCACGCTCCGTTGGTCAAGCGATGGCCACACTTGTGGTCCAGCAACATCATCTATGGCTGACCTTAGCCGACATGAGGGAGACCGATAAACATCGGTTCCTGGACTCCCCCGTGTCACAGGTCGGCCTATTCGTACGTCTCCATTCCCTTCAGGGAACGAGAGTTACATACGTAACCGAGATGTTTTATAATGTTTCCTGAGGTGCGCCTATAATGTTAGTATGATTTTAACATCAAAAATGGCCATAATTTAGAAATAAAAGGCCATTTTCTACCCTGATTTTAGCCCTCTGATTTGAATGCTCTGTTGGAAGGGGTGTGTCTGCTGTGAGACCTCAATGTAAACACCCACTGCAATGATTGGCTAAAATCTTTGCATATGATATAAGAATTACATGTGGAACTCTCGAAATCTTTTATTACTACTATTACAGCTTTTGAGAGTAATTAATAGTGAAAAGTGTTGATTATAGTGTAGCAAGGCGGGGCTTCAGGGAGTAATTCAATTACACCAGAGAAAGCTACTGAAGACATATTTAAAAAGTTTCATGTGACTACAGTGGTTCAACCTTATTATCACGAAGCAACAAGAATACTTTTTGTGCACCAAAAACAAAATACAAAACAATGACTTTATTCAACAATTTCTAGTGATGGGCGATTTCAAACCACTGTTTCATGAAGCTTCGCAGCTTTATGAATCTTTTGTTTTGAATCAGTGGTTCAGAGTGTGTTTCAAGCTGCCAAAGTCACATGATTTCAGTAAACGAGGCTCCGTTACATCATAAGTGTTTCGAAATGTTTTGAAATTTTAGTGGTTCATCAATTCATGACCCCTTAAATAATCCCTGTTTTTGTGAGAATTTAAAATCTTTGTGCTGTTTTTATGTTGTTTCATAATGCTTAGAGAAATGATGTTATAATATCCTAAAATACAATCATGTACTAAAAATAGTATACAACTTATTTTACTGCAGAAGCATGAAAGAAAAATGCAAGATTTGGTGCATAATTTGTATAATTTGAACCTACAATTTGCAGTCAATCTAAAAGATGGACAAAATAATTAAGAAGAATTATTTTTGCACCTTGAAATTTTACACTAATGTTCAGATTACAGTTTTTCATGTTAAACATCAAATCTTAATTTCTCTCAGGTTTGTGGTCCAACCATACCTAAGAACTGTGATGAATTAACCACTTACAATGGAATGTGCTTTAAAATCAATCCAGATAATACTGTGAGCAGATCTGTGCCAGAGACTCTGAGAGGTACATTTATGGTTTACCAAATCAAAGCAAATATTCTTCATATTGTATATACTATATGACATGGTTATTCAGATTAAATGAAAATATGATGCAATTATTAATTTCTCCAACTTCAGAATGCCCAACATCACAAATTGATATTGCTTTTTTACTGGATGGATCTGGAAGTGTAGAATCTGTGGATTTTAAAAAGATGAAGGCTTTTGTAATAGAAATGATCAAAAGTTTTATAGACCGTGATACACAGGTAATCAATGCATTTATTATGATTTAGCTTATGCAAGATTTGTTTTTTTACCCCTAACGTTCATAGCATGAGTTACTAAATCTATCTGTCTTACAGTTTGCCATTGCACAGTTTTCTTCGCAATGTGTCATTCATTACAAGTTTCAACAAGTCAAAGACGCCAAGGCATGGCAAGATGCAGTGAATCGGATATCTCGACAGAAAGGATGGACCTACACAGCAGCAGCTATAAGACATCTTGTGTGAGACATGTCTGCTGATATTTCATTGGATTTATTTTATCTATGCCATTAAAAGTAATATTACTTCAGACAGAAAGATTTGGAGTGATGATGAATTTAACATGATATTTAGTGAGGGCTGAGGAGCACATCCTAAATATATTACCCCCAAAAGAAAAACTAAGACAATGGATAATACAAAAAAAAAAGAAAAAAGAAAAAAAAAAAAAAAGTACATGAAATTAAAGTCATGAATGAATGGATACCCATACTACTATACAGTTTCTTTTGATTTTTTGAAATAAAGATTTTACAGCATTTAATTATTTGAACAAGTCTCCAAAGACAAGCAATGTAAACTAGAAATGTCTCTTAAACAGTTGCATAATTATATTGTTCATTAAATATTGGACTATTTTCTTTTTCAATAGTAATGAGTTATTCGTCAGTAGTGGAGGTGCAAGACCATCAGCCAATAAAATTTTGGTTGTTATCACGGATGGTGAATCAACTGATCCAAATGATTTGACTGAAGCTGTTCAACAAGCTCAAGCTAAAAATATAATACGATATGCTATTGGGGTAAGTTGTAATTTGTACTTATATTTTGCCTCTGCTAGATTAAAAAAAACCTATATTAACTACATTACTGTGCAAAAACTGCTTTAACTTATACTGATTCCGATCTAGACGGTTAGGCAGAATCAACATGTATCCTTTCCTGGTGTGATTTGTCTTGGAAAGTGTATCTTAAGTGGCCATTGTGAAAGTACTGTGCATAAAAATACTGTTCCCCTTAAAATGGCAATTAATTAATCTCTTTCGAATTCCAAACATTACTTTCTTTCTAATGAAAAGATGTCCTTACAATAAAAGTCAATGAGGTCCAGTGTTGTTTTGTCAATGTATGGACAAAACAGTAGAAACCTTCTTCAAAATATCTTCCTTTGCATTTAATAGAAGAAAGACAGCCATATGTTTGGAACAACATGGGGGTGATTGAAAGATGACAGAATTTACTTTGTTTTCATTCATTCATTCATTCATCAATATAAAGACTTATTTAAAATTAATCATATTAAAAATAAAAAAGTTATTAAAATGATTACATTTATGAAGTGTTACAATTATCTCCATTGAATTTTTCTTAGGTTGGCAATGCTTTTAATAGTGGCAAAGCAAGAAGGGAGCTGGAAATTATTGCATCTTTACCCTCCAATAATCATGTGTTCAGAGTAAATGATTTCGACGCGCTGGAAAGCATTCGTGAAAAACTCAAAGAGAACATTATTGCCATTGAAGGTATGTTTGCAGAGGGAATGAAAAATGACAGACAGAAGGTTTACATTTTACATTTATCACATTTGTCATGTGAGCACAGTTACTTTGTTCATTGTGTTGATTTAAAATATTAAATGTTTAGTTAACTGTGCTGTTGCTTCTTTACTAAAGGAACCCAGACCTCTGGAGATTCATCTCGAATGGAGTTTGCACAGGACGGGTTTAGTGCAGCAGTTACATCAAATGTAATTCTGTGTATTTAACTTATTTAACACCAAACTAATGAAAGAGACATTGTTTGGAAATGAAAAAGATGAAATACTGTACATGGGTTAGAAATATTTTTACTTGAATCAATTAGGAACCATTGAATTGCTCTCTTTACTGTTCTATCTAATTTAATTTATACCACTGTTGAATGCTCGATCGGCTGATCGGTTGCCCACCGTTATAAGGTGTGCAGTTATTTTCAGGGAAACGCATGGCTAAAGAAGTTCAAGCAGGTCTTGTCCACATTGCAGTTCCATATCACTTCGCCACAAATACGTTTTTGCCACAAAATATGTTTCATTGTGTCCTGAAAGCTCTCGCACTCTCTCTCTCTTTCAAACGTACACACATACTGTATAGCATTACCACCTCGGGTGTGCATTATTTTCTAAGAATTCAATGGCCCATCATCAATTATTCCTTGCTTAATTCATGCCTTTGCATGCTATCCATGCTTTTCACACTATAGTCATTTTAGATTTTTAAGTTGACATTTATTTTCAGTTTTATATTTAATTGAACAACAATTCACGTAATGTTATCATTAATACAATCTTACATCAGGTCAAATTAACTGCTAGATCTTGTAAGATTGTAAGACTCTTTGTAAAGCTGCTTCGAAACCATAAGTATTATGCAAAGTGCAAGAAAAAAGTAATCTGGAAGTGCACTTGCTTCAACCAAATCTAGGTGTTTGCATTAATGTATCAAGTTATTATTATTTTTATTTATTTATTTATTTTTATTATTTGCAACCATAGATATCCATGAGGTAAATTAAATATTTTCTTAAATATTTTTTTCTTAAATATTTTAATTTATTCCTGTAATATTATCTGCATCCAGACAGATATGATAATGACTGCAGTGGGAGCTTTCCAGTGGAAGGGTGGATATCAGCTGAACAAAGTAAATGGTAATCCAGATGACTTTCAAGCTGGAACTGAGCATGACAGTTATTTAGGTGAGATCTCTTCGATTGTGTAAATCAAAATAAACCAGTCAAAAAAAAAAAAAATACATTAGAATATTTTCAAGTCTATTTTCTTCACAGGTTATTCCTTGGCAATAGCAACAATGCGGGGAGCAAAGTATGCAGTCATGGGAGCACCAAGACACAAGCATAAGGGACAAGTTACTGTTTCAAGAATTGATCAAAGTGATGTAAAACAACTGGATCCTCCTAAGGTTGTAACACTCAAATTTGTGTAAATTATTAGGACTTCACACATTAATGTTTAAGCGAGTGAAAGTAGGTGAGCTCAAATTACATATTACTTTTCTTCATCTTTTCTTAGCCTCAGATTGGCTCATATTTTGGAGCTGAGGTGTGTGTGGTGGATTTGAACAAGGACTCCAATACAGACCTACTTCTGGTATCGGCACCAACATACATTGAGTCTGACCGGGAGGGTATAGTGTTTGTTTACATCTTCACACGTCGGGTCAGTGATTATTTGGAGATTCAATAAAGACTAACATTTTTAAAAAGAGTTCATCGAGATTGAATAAATGTACATTTGTGTCTATTTAACCGTTTCCCCTCTCTCTGTTATATCCTCACAGTCAAACTTCATTTTTTCGTATACACTGGTGGGCATGGCAGGTCAGAGGGGTCGGTTTGGCTCTTCTCTGGCCAGTCCAGCAGATCTGGATGGTGATGGTTTCATGGATGTGCTGATTGGAGCTCCTTTAGAGGAGGATGGACAGGGCAGCATCTACATCTTCAATGGGAGAGATGGAGCGATCAATTCAAAATACTCACAGGTGAAAAAGATGTGGGCTGATGGCAGTTTAAAGGGATAGTTCACCTAAAATGTAATTCGGTCATTATTTATTCACCCTCGTGGTTCACCTTTCTTGCATTACCTTTCCTTGACTCACTTCATAGACTCTAATATTCTAATACTTTTGTTATCTGTGTCATTCCCTCTTGAATGAAACAGAGGATTGTTGGATCGTCTGTGCGATCAGGTTTGCGGTTCTTTGGGATTTCATTGAGTCAGTCTTCTCTAGACCAGAGTCAAGACAAGCTTCCTGACATTGCTGTTGGGTCCAAGGGAGCAGTTCTGCTTCTCAGGTCTGTTTTCATCTATAAAGAACTCAAATCTATACAAATACACAGTTTCAGCCATAATCATTCATATGTGTTATATGTGGATCATTCAGGTCCAGACCCATCGTACTCTTGGAAACCAAAGTAACTTACAACCCAACCAAAATACCAACCAGTGAAACAGACCAGTCACTGGAAAACACCATGAAAGTGTGTTTCACCATGCGTCCATACAGTTCCAGCATAAGAGGTTTATCCAAAACTAGAAATATTCCTTCATGTTGTAGTTAATGTTGAAGTGTGTTGCTGGTAGCACAAGCTATAGCTTTAAAAGCTTTTCTCTCTCTCTCTCTCTCTGAGAAAGAATTCATGTAAATTAAGTTAAATGTGCTGTAAGGTATTTGTTTATTCCACATGAAAAACATTTGTAACATTGATAATAATAATAAATGTTTTCCTGAGCAGCAAATAAGCATATTAGAATGATTTCTGAAGGATAATGCGACACAGGAACAAAATTGTATATTTTATACATTTTATATTTAAAATATAAATAAAACATATTTAAATATAAAACAATAAGTTTAAATTGTAATAATATTAATTTTACAGTATTTCTGATCAAATTAATGCAGCCTTTGTGAGCATAATTAATTTCTTTCAAATATTTCAATCTTGAAAATCTTGCCGCTCTCAAACTTTTGAATGCTAACGTATTTATATTAATATGATTGAAATATAGAAATATTCTATCTTTGATTTACAGAGTACTACACTTAAAGAAAAAAATAAACATTTTGAAATGTAAAAAACTGTCTTCCATTTATCACTTTTTATATGTCTGTTTGATGTTCATTATCTAGACCTATCTGCAAATATTAATTACACCATAATGCTGGATGCTAAGCGACAGAAATATCGAGCAAACTTCTCACCCAAAAACCGGCTCCTCAGTAATGTGTTGAAAGTTGCAATGAATGCAGAAGCTTGCAAAAGTCATCGTTTCTTTATAGACGTAAGTCTAAACCAATTTTTGACAATACTTTTTTCTTATCTCACTGTTTTGTCAGTTATTCTAGCTGTAAGAATGAAATCTCAATGGGAATAATTAAATCTTGTACCTTCTAAGATGCAACAATGTGGCAATACAAACTGAAAATCCTGATTTTATTGTAAATTATTGTCATTTATCTATTCTTGCCCACTCAGGCTTTCTCAGAAGATGCTCTGAACCCAGTGTCCAATCAGCTGATGTTCACTTTTGAGGGTCTACCATCTAGAACAATGCAAAACATAAAGCCAATACTGCTGCCAGAGATAAAGACCACCACAGACCACAGTGTAAGAGAAAGCAAACCAATGTTTGTTTTAAAGTATGAATTCATAAAGTATGAATTCATGAATTTATTCAGATGTAACATTAAAGGGAAGGCTATGAAAAAACTAAAAATGAAACCTCTGTCATCATATACTGCCTGTCACTTGTATGACTTTCTTTTGTTAAACACATAAGTAGATACTTTGCAAAATGCTATGCTTGTCCATACAATAAAAGTCAAAGTAGTTCAGTGTTGTTTTGGACCTCATTGACTTTCATAGGACAAGTTGAAACATTCTTCAAAATATCTTCTTTTAGGTTCTTCCATAGAAAGAAAGTCAGAAAGTAATTTGAAATGACACAAGGGTGAGTAAATGATGACAGAGTTCTTGTGTTCCTTTTTACTTGAATCAATGAACTCTTGGATTTAAGAGTGTACTGTATATCTAAATATCTCACCTCATTCCACAGCTGGATTTTGAGATAAACTGTGGACATGATGATATTTGTGTTGATGACCTCAGGATGGATTTCAATTTCTCTGGGTGAGCAAATATTTATGATTAGTTTTTTTCTGTATTACGTTAAAGATCAGCAAATAGAGTAAGAATGGAGATTCAACAATGACTTTCATCCTTGTTATACTGTGAGAATCTCTCTTTGGTTTCTGTGATCCAGGGCTACAAACATAGAGGTTGGGATAATGCAGGAGATCAACGTGACAGTGTTTGTAGAGAACAGAGGAGAAAACTCATACAACACTCTCTTCACTCTCAAATACCCCTTTGGACTTTCCTACAGGAGAATCACATTTAAACAGGTGACACCAGGATGATTTTATTAACCCCTTAAGCCCGAAGTGTCCTGCCGGCGGGACACCACCCCCCGCAAAAAAATTTACAATCAAATTACTAAGCAACCACTGACAAGAATAACACAAAATATCCAAAGTACACAAAGTATCATTTTAAAGCTTAGAAACTCAGCTTTTTAATGCATTCATTTTGTTCAACTCTTAACGAGTTCTGAATTATATCTTTAAAATGGAGTGTACTGCCCACGGGCGCCACCTAGCCATAAAAAAATTAATAATCATATTTTTCAAGATAATCACAAAATAGGTGTAATTTGAAATCTTAGAGTCTGAACTTTACAATGAATGTAGCCAATTTGAGTTATTAATTTTTTTTAAATCATAATTTACTATGTACTCCAATGTGTCAAAAGTATCATACAGCTCAGATAATCATGTGTTATATGTCATTTGAAAGGTCTCACAGAGTAGAATACAACGACTATAATTGTTTTGGGCTTGAGTGAGTTTTTGTATGTAAAGCCCCACAAGACCCATATGTAAATAATAAACCGATGCAGCAGTTATGTCACGTTTTTGCTCATAATATCAAGAGATATGCTCTGATTGTGGAAAATTGGACATCATTATTTACAGCAGATTCTCTCGATTAAAACGAGTCCAACATTGGTATAATCCAATAAGCCAATCGTGAGAATTTGATCACGAAATCACGACACATAAAACCCCACAGGCGCACAGATGCGCACTAAAATGTAGCTATTACTTGACATTTTAGCTTATAACTTAGTGAAATATGCAACAAAATCGCATGTGTTAGTAACGAGTTACTCCATGTGAAAGAACGGTTTTAAAAATGGGACAAAAAGGCTACCTCAGTTCCAAATGCTGTAACTCTTTCATTCTTTATGGGATCAACATGAAATTTGATCCAGATCCAGGTCTCATATAGCCAAAAAAAAACTGAATTGTCCTCCTACCTTGGATTTGTTTTAGTTATTGCATGTCAAATATTAAATATATGTAAAATTTCCCTTGAGCAAAGTTTTATTTTACGATTTTATCAGCAATTTCTCAGCATGAGAATGTCCAAATTTAAATGAATGTTTTTTTTTAAAAAATGCAAAAAGTTTTCTTTCAAACGATACCAGCCTTTTGACCCTCCTTGCTAGAGATTTGAAGTTATGAGTGATTATTTTTGTGCATGTCACTCAGAAAACAAAAAAAAATTAAAAATGCCTACCTTTGTTCCAAATGCTATAAGTTTTGATTTCTTCATTCAATCACCACGAAATCTGAAGTCTGAAATCACGAAATCCAGATACAGCTCACATACAGGGAGTGCAGAATTATTAGGCAAGTTGATTTTCTGATCATATTTTTTTTCCAAGCACATTTTACCAATTCCAATCCACATCAATCTTAATAACTACTATTAATATTGTTTTTAATCATTTATAAGTGATATATAATTGTTCATGAAGGCTGGAAATGAAAAATGCCCTATATTCAGGTGTGCAGAATAATTAGGCAGGGTTTCTTTTACAGATAAAATGAGCCAAAAAAGAGATTTAACTCAGACATAAAAGTCAAAAATTATTAAATACTCATGAGAAGGACGCAATACTAATGTAATACTAGAAATTGCAAAGTTAAAGCATGACCATTGGACAGTGAAATGCTCATTGGGTCAGCTGGGTCATACAAAAACAGCTGGAGAAGAAAAGACACGTTAACTGCAAAATAATTAAGAATTAAGGTGAAGAATTAAGTGTGAAACCATCAGGAACCCTTTAGTCTCCAGCGCCACCATTTCCCAGTACTGAAACCTACCTGGAGTCTCCAGAAGTGCGAGGTGTCAGGATCTCAGAGACTTAGGTTAGGTGAAGAATCCTAAAAAATGACCCGCTCTTAATAAGAGTCACAAGCTGAAGTGTTATAAAGTACATGAAGACTGGGTTTTTATAGGCCTTATAGACAGACAGCTTGAGAGTGACTCCTGAAGGACCAGCACCACATCCTCTTGTACCACTGTTTGTACCATCTTCCAGAATCTGGCAGTAAGTTTTGGAAGATCATTTAGTCCATCTCTGCAAGACGGACATTTCAGGATAAGAGATGGACTAAAAGTGAACTCCCACACCTTACTGCCAGATTCTGGAAGATAAATTCTTCAAACAGTGGTACAAGAGGATGTGGTGCTGGTCCTTCAGGAGTCACTCTCAAGCTGTCTGTCTATAAGGCCTATAAAAACCCAGTCTTCATGTATTTTATAACACTTCAGCTTGTGATTCTTATTAAGAGCAGGTCGCTTTTTAGGATTCTTCACCTAACCTAAGTCTCTGAGATCCTGACACCTCACACTTCTGAAGACTCCAGGTAGGTTTCAGTACTGGGAAATGGTGGCGCTGGAGACTAAAGGGTTCCTGATGGTTTCACACTTAATTCTTCACCTTAATTCTTAATTATTTTGCAGTTAACGTGTCTTTTCTTCTCCAGCTGTTTTTGTATGACCCCGCTGACCCAATGAGCATTTCACTGTCCAATGGTCATGCTTTAACTTTGCAATTTCTAGTATTACATTAGTATTGCATCCTTCTCATGAGTATTTAATAATTTTTGACTTTTATGTCTGAGTTAAATCTCTTTTTTGGCTCATTTTATCTGTAAAAGAAACCCTGCCTAATTATTCTGCACACCTGAATATAGGGCATTTTTCATTTCCAGCCTTCATGAACAATTATATATCACTTATAAATGATTAAAAACAATATTAATAGTAGTTATTAAGATTGATGTGGATTGGAATTGGTAAAATGTGCTTGGAAAAAAAATATGATCAGAAAATCAACTTGCCTAATAATTCTGCACTCCCTGTATAGAGGAACATCACCAAAAAAAGAATGAACCTGGCTGCTACCCTATTTCCTTCATGAGATATTCCATTTAAAATTAGAAAGATATGAAAATTTTCCTTCCCTTTTTTTTTTTTTTTTTTTTTTTTCTGTTTATTTGCATGAGAATTTCCAAATTTTAAAAATTAAACCTTTTGACTCTCCTTGCTGTAGTTTTGGAGTTACGAGTCTTTACTTTTTTGTGTGTTACTCAGGAAAACAGAAAAGAAAAAAAACCCTGAAAATACCCTTTAACCTTAAGGGGTTAAAGAGACTCATAATTTGTCCACAAATCAAGTACAGTTTTTCTGAAAGGCATTTTTTTAGGCAATTGTAATGTTTATTGCCATTGAATTTTGTTATGAGTTTATAATTGAATGAGTATTTACACATGATTTTCTGTATGAGCAGGGCAGAGTGGAGTGTGAATCTCTGGACAGTGAGCAAAGAGGTTCATTTGGAGAAACCACCTGCCACATCAGTAAACCCATCCTCAAGGGCAACGCTCAGGTGAGCTCACTTTTTCAACTGTCCTGTGAGTTTTTCTGTTCAAGCACTCATCGTTTCCTCTGTTCCACTTCTAGGCTGTGTTTCTTATTACATACAGCATTGATAAAGAAAGCACCTTTGATCAAAGTGTGACATTCACTGCTCAGATCAACAGGTATTACATATTTACTGTGAGATGTTTGAGTGCACTCAATGTGTACAAATACATTGCTTAAAGGGATAGTTCACCCAAAAATGAAAATTTGATGTTTATCTGCTTACTCCCAGGGCATCCAAGATGTAGGTGACTTTGTTTCTTTAGTAGAACACAAATGATGATTTTTAACTCCAACCGTTGTAGTCTGTCAGTCACGTAATGCATGTCAATGGGAACTTCATCTGTAAAAGTAAAAAAAAAAAAAAACATGCACAGACAAATCCAAATTAAACCCTGCGGCTCGTGACGACACATTGATGTCCTAATACACGAAACGGTCGGTTTGTGCGAGAAACCGAACAGTATTTATATAATTTTTTAACTCTAAAGCACCACCATGTCCAACTGCCCTCCACATCCAGTTGGTGAGGTCTGAAAACGAACTCTGATGCCGGAAGTGATGTCTCGCACTCATTGAAGCAAAGCGTGAGAGATCACTTCCGTCATCAGAGTGTGTTTTCTGACTTCACCAACCGGATGCTCAAGGCAGTTGGACATGGTGGTGCTTTAGAGTTAAAAAATTATATAAATACTGTTCGATTTCTTGCACAAACTGATCGTTTCGTGTCTTAGGACATCAATGTGTCGTCACGAGCCGCAGGGTTTAATTTGGATTTGTCTGTGGATGTTTTTTTTACTCTTATAGACGAAGTTCCCACTGAAATGCATTATACGACTGACAGACCGCAACGGTTGGAGTTAAAAATCATCATTTATGTTCTACTGAAGAAACAAAGTCACCTACATCTTGGATGCCCTGGGGGTAAGCAGATAAACATCAAATTTTCATTTTTGGGTGAACTATCCCTTTAACCATGAGCTGTTAAGTAGTTGCTCACATGTGAGAAACTGATAACTGAAAATGCTACTACTAACCAAAACACTTCATCACTTACAGTGGGAATAACCAACACTCTCAAACCAGTCAGTTATTCAGAGAGAAGAGCATTGGTGTCAAATATGCCATTAGCATTGCCTTAATAAGGTTAGTGCTCTTGTTTTTCAACAGTCATTCTCATCTGGTTTTGCTTTAACTTACAGATTTAACAATAAACATTATTTTCACTTGATGTTCAGTGTAAATATTCTGGGGTTCTAAAGCAAAAATAATTGCAATTTATATATAAATTGCAGATGGTTTTGCTTTAGAAGAATCATTAAGAATTTGTAATGTTTTCAAAAGAAGTCTCTTCTATTCACCAAGGCTGCATTTATTTAATAAAACAGTAATATTTTGAAATATTATTACAATAAATATATATATATATATATATATATATATATATTCTACAGAGTCGTTTACACTGTGCTCTCTCGTCTCATATCTTGTATCTTGTTTTGGTGCATAAATCTATTTAATTAAAAATCTTTTAGGCACTTTAATTCATATTTTATCACATTATTCACAGGGGAATAAAAAACAGACGTTTTGGCTCACAGGCCTTCCTTAGTGTGTTGAATGTTCTAATCCCTCCACCCACTATTTCTCCACTCACTCAATCTTCAAATACATGAGTAGCATTTGCCTCAGCAGTGCAGTGTGCTTTCAGTGTGCTTTTCCTCCACCTTCCCCAGCTCCACCTGTATAGATCTGCTATGGGTAATTCATGTACGCTATATTGTACAGCAGCAGCATGTCTTACTTGCTCACAGCAATGTGTTGTGTATGTATTGGCAGTAGCAAGTCCCGTACTTGCTCTGCAGCAGCAGCAGCATAGCAGATCTATTCCAAACATATTGACATTGTCATACCCATTACCATGCCAAACTCTCTGTGAGTTGTCATGACAGAACTATTATTGTATAAAGTTGCATTTATATGAATCACTTTCAGATATGAGGACTATAAAAGATTTGAATTACTGTCTGACACATTTTCCCTTTATTTTAAATAAGACATGAAGATTCAAGCCTCCACATTAATTTTACTGCACAGAAAAATGATCTTGCTAAACCAATCAAACAGATCCTAAAGGTACTGGAGTGAAATTCACACACTTCCATGAACATAAAAATATGGCTTATGGCAAAAAAGGTATTTTAATGTCCTTCTCTCTTTCAGGTTGAAAATGACTTTAGAGAATTATCTTTCAAAGTTTTCATCAGAGTACCAGTGATTCTGGGAGATAAATTCATCTGGACTGACAAAAACATAGAGGTATGTATATATGAATGTGTTAGAAAAACCCTTTTAATTTGTCAAATTAAAAAACAACCAATCACTAGAGTTTGTGCTTTTAGATTCCAGACTGTGTGAAACAGAGGGATGAGCGGCCGATTGTAACCAATTTTGTGGAAGTAATTAAAAAGGGTCGTGTGGTTGTGAGTGTTTGAGTTTCATTTCCTGATCTAACTAAAACAAATCCATAAAATATCATGTTCCATTCGTGTTTCATCTTCTTTGTGCATTGACCGCATTGCTCTGTCTCTCTGGATGTGTGTGTGTGTCAGAACTGCTCTGTGGCGGTGTGTGCCGTGTTCAGCTGTGACGTCAATCTCATAAAGAATGAATGGAAACTCTATTATATATCTGGCAATGTGAGCTCTGGATGGATTGAGCAGGTATCTGACTTATAAAGCAAATTCATATCACAAAACAGACCATATATATTCATAATTGTTTGATCATTTCTTATTGTCATAATCTGTGTCTCTCTTAGACTGGACTCAGAGCTGCTGTGTTTGAGTTGGTCAGTTCAGTGTCTCTGGATTATGACAAGAGCAAATATATTTTCTTTTCCTCTGATTCTCAAGGCACTGCACCGTCTCTCCAGGTGATTAATTTTCTTCACAAATTAGCCAAAAATAAAATTTTAATAAAATAAAAATAATATAAATTATTTAAATGAAATTTTATAAAATTAAACCTAAATTAAAAATAAAGTTATGCACTGTACAGTTACATATACTAGATCTTACATTTTTCAACCCATGCATATCTAGAAATCCTTGCATGTTTCAGGCCTTAAAGATATTATGTTCATATGTGAAGGATTGTCAGAGGTTATATTGTATTCATGTGTGTATGTAGATTAACACTCAAGTGGAGGTGTATGAGGAGGTGAACCTGACCAGAGAGATCATTGGAGGGGTGATAGGAGGACTGCTGTTATTGGCTCTCATCACAGCAGCCCTCTATAAGGTGTGTATGTTCAACTTTGAACCTTCCATTTTCAGCGGTCTAACTTCAATGTTATAATGCATATGCCTCAATTATCATTTCCTTTCAGGCTGGATTCTTTAAAAGCCAGTACAAGCAGTTGCTGGAAAATGCAGAACAAAGTGGTGAAGATGAGCCAAACACTGAAAAATTAGGTTAACAATAATAACCAACCACAATAGCGGTATATTAAAGAATCAAATATGGCTTTACATGAAAATATGTAGTGTATAGTATGTGTATGTATGCAAATATTATTGATATATTGCTAGTACGATCATCATAAGCTTTTCGTTAACAAATTCTGTAATGTGTTTATCAAATAAAAGGGCCTGCTGTACAGTTAAATGTGCTGATGCTTCAAATGAAACAACTACAATCACTGACATCTGAAGTGTGTGCTTTCAAACAGGTCTGCTGAATCACATATACTCCATTTTTCAGTAGATTTTAACAATTAGGGGAACACCAACATCCCAGGAAGTGTGAGGGGAACTATTTGAAATGAGAAGTGAAGGCAGTGCTAGTCAGCAACTTCACTCAAAAGCAAGACAACATGCATTGTGTCGATGAGGATTTTTTTTTTTTTTACTCAATCTCTTTAGACTTCATAAATTATTGGTTGCCTTTCCTTGCATTTTCTAAAGACTTCCAAGATCTTCCAAGATCTTAAAGGTGCCCTAGAATCAAAAATTTAATTTACCTTGGCATAGTTGAATAACAAGAGTTCAGTACATGGAAATGACATACAGTGAGTCTCAAACTCCATTGCTTCCTCCTTCTTATGTAAATTTGATTTGTGCAAAAGACCTCTGAAGAACAGGCGAATCTCAACATAACACCGACTGTTACGCAACAGTCGGGATCATTAATATGTACGCCCCCAATATTTGCATATTCCAGCCCATGTTCAAGGCATTAGACAAGGGCAGCCAGTATTAATGTGTGGATCTGTGCACAGCTGAATCATCAGACTAGGTAAACAAGCAAGTACAATAGCGAAAAATGGCAGATAATAACTGACATGATCCATGATATTTTTAGTGATATTTGTAAATTGTCTTTCTAAATGTTTCGTTAGCATGTTGCTAATGTACTGTTAAATGTGGTTAAAGTTACCATCGTTTCTTACTGTATTAACAGAGACAAGACTGTCGTTATTTTCATTTTTTAAACACTTGCAGTCTGTATAATTCATAAACACAACTTTATTCTTTATAAATTTCTCTAACAGTGTGTAATGTTAGCTTTAGCCACGGAGCACTATCAAACTCATTCAGAATCAAATGTAGCTAAACATCCAAAAAAATACCATACTTACGCGATTAGACATGTTACATGATGAACACTTTGTAAAGATCCATTTTGAGGGTGATATTAGCTGTGTGAACTTTGTTTATGCTGTTTAAGGCAGTCGCAAGCTCGGGGGAGGGGAGCGCGAGAAATTAAAGGGGCCGCAGCCTGAATCGGTGCATATTTAATGATGCCCCAAAATAGCCATTTAAAAAAAATGAATAAAAAAAAAAATCTATGGGGTATTTTGAGCTGAAACTTCACAGACACATTCAGGGGACACCTTAGACTTATATTACATCTTTTGAAAACACGTTCTACGGCACCTTTAAAGGGCACCTATTATGCCCATTTTTACAAGATGTAATTTAAATCTCAGGTGTCCCCAGAATGTGTCTGTGAAGTTTCAGCTTAAAATACCTCACAGATCATTTATAAATTCATTTTGTAAATACCCATTTCTGACTACAGTCAAGAACAGGCTGTTTTTATGCATGTGCCTTTAAATGCAAATGAGTTGCTGTGCCCCACCCCCTATCTATGATCACAGTTCCTCAATCAGATTCTCTGCCAAATATTAAAAAGACATCTGCTTGGTTTTGATCCTTACGGATATCATAGTTCTTCTTTCATCATTAAAGTTTATTATTTCCACATTTTAAAGCTATATCAGTTTAAAATTCTAATGGATGTTAGATCCTGGCGCATTCCCTTCAAAAAATAAAACTAATCCACTGCATTCAGCGGCTCAGATGTAGGTAAATGAAGACTGTTATGTTCACTCTTACATCCAACAACAAAACATCTCAATTGACCCTTCGCAGGGAGTTTGATTGACAAGCGATCTAACCAATCAGAACGCAGAATCCGCCATTTTGTCCGACAAAGCAGTCAGGAGTTAGAAGATTAACCTTGGTGGACTTAAACTTGAAAAATGATGTGTACTGATGTCTTTCCGCGTTTCAAACAACATTCCTTTTGATGTTCATTCATGTTTATTTGATGCTATAAATTAACTAATAGGAAGAGATGATCGGTTTACGAGCCTCTTGAGCTGAGGCTATACAGTGATCTGTCACAACACATTAAAGAGCCACAAAATGGTTTTTATTATTTGAATTACACAGTTTGAAAGCTGGGACTTTAATATCATAAGTAACCTGCTCTGTCTTGTCTGTCGATGTGTTGTCAGTGTCCTCTTCGCTCCACAATGTATTTTTCACTGCATGTGGTGTGACAGCAGCACAGCTTGTCGGACAAAGCAACTGTAACGAAGGGGGGCGGGTCTTTGCAAAGGGTCAATTACTTACCAGACACTGTTGTCACTACAGCTGCTCAAGCACAGAGAAAATGGCGGACCTTGTACAGCTTGCTGAGGGTGGTAACTATGGTAATGCAGGACTGTCAGTCAGCGGTCGTGGGCGGGGCCTGTGGCTAATGTGACGTCACATTAGCACCATGGCTGAAAACAGGTCATTGGGAGACACTGTTTATGATTTATGGGGATTAAAAAAAAGGATTGGGTGGATTTTTATCACTATAGTCTACATACTGTCTACACACATTTATATCCAAACACCATGCAAAAGTGAATTTTGTATAATAGGTCCCCTTTAATATTAGAAACCCAAGTTACACGTTGCATTATACAATAATGCCTGTTATAGGCTTGTATATCACCACAACCATAATGAATTTATTATTTCTAAAAATCTTTTCATTGTACATGTCCTTTAAAAAGTATTGTAAATGTATTACATATTGTATTTAATATTTACACCCAATGAAAGGATATAGACAGAAGATGAAGATAATAAGTTTGTGCCAAAATGCAACAAAAGTCTTATCAATCCAGTCAGTCTAACAGTACAACACGTAATCAGCTGAAATCGCATTGATCCTACTGTCCATATGTGATGTCATATGTGGAAAGTACTTTCAACTATTTCCTTTGGGAAAAAAAGGGTACATTATAAGGGTGTAAAGATATATAAAACATCAGATTACAAAACTGATTGTGAAAAATGATATTGCTATTGCATCAACATCCAGTAAAATAAATATAATTTTGTGATGTGTGAAACACAACATGCAACCGTATTTAACATACAAATATAGTGGCCTATTCACAGCAATAAAAGATAACAATTTATCATTCCAAAATATATAGAAACTGATGAGATGCAGGATATGGAAGTAATGAATTAACTATTTAAAAGTCAGGGACTTAAAAATGTGTTAGTTTAACGAAGAAAAAATATTGTGAGATCAAAACTCTAGAAAAAGAAGTCTATTATGTTATAATATATGTAATCTAAATAATCTATTAGTATTTCATTTTTTGTTATTAAAAATACAGTAAAAACAGTTATATTGTGAAAAATTATTTCAATATAAAATAATTGCTTTCTATTTTAAAATGTCATTTATTCCTGTCACATCCCTATCATATTCTTTGATGGATAGAAATATGAAAAGAACAGCATTTATTTTTTTATTTTTTTTGTAACATTTTAATAAAAGTAAAAGTTTTAATAAAAAGTATTAATTTCTTTCAAAAAAAAAAAAAAAAAAAAAAAACTTACTGACCCCAAACTTTTGAGTTTATCTTTAGTGGTGTATTGTTATGCATAGAATAAGAACAGTATTGCTATAAGCAACAGAAAACATGGTAGCAAAGAATTTTGTGGAAGAGATGCTGCAGAAACTATAAATTTAGATTCTATATTCATGGATAAGTAAGAAGGAGGAGGACCAGGACAGGTGTAACTGTTATCAGAATCATTTCCAGTGGAGGTAAACTGCACAAAACCTGGAGGATCGCTGCACATGAAGGAGGTGATCCATTCCTGATAGCGGGATACTCTGGTGTAAACACCGGGATATTCAGGTCGAGCACAGCCAAAGCTAACGATACCGGACTGGACCCATACAGAGCTCTGATTGCTCACCATCGGACCTCCTGAATCTCCCTGAAAATACAAATCAGTGCAATCATAGAATGAGACATGCAGTACTGTTTGGATCAATAAGATTTATTTAAAGAAATTAATACTTTCATCAAGCAACACAACTGTTTTTTTTGTTTGTTTTTTTAACATTGATATTACAAAATGTTCCTTGTGCAGCAAATTAGCATATGAGAATGATTTCTAAAGGAACATGTGACACTGAAGACTGGAGTAATGATGCTGAAAATTCAGCTTCTCATAACATAAATTAAATTTAAGTTGTTTTGAGGGGATGAGACATTGCGTCCCTTTTGCCACAACACTGAACTACCCGCTGAAATGTCTAAGACACTTCAGTACAAACCTGAATGAGTGGAGCAAGCCACTTCCTTTTATACCCATAGGGCCGGAAAAGTGTCATGCAAATTCCATTCCCTAGTTTTCAATGGCTTTTTCACGCAACACCAAAGGCATATGGGGATCTCAAGTGTGACCCCTACTGTCACTATATTGACACAACATTCCTCCATCAGGGAACAGAGGATACAACAGTAACCAAGACGTTTTGTGATGCTAAGTGAACTAGACAGTGTTTGTGTACCTGACATGAGTCCTTGCCTCCCTCCAGTAGACCAGCACAGATCATGTTGTCTGTTATATTTCCAACTCCATAGAGGCAGTTGCACTGTCTGTTACCAATTACAGGAACCTCCACTTCCTGTAGATTAGAGGACGGGAGGGACACTGTAGGAAAGAAATAGGAAGTTATTTAAAATATGTTTCAAATGGGATAATGAATAGTGTTGAGTGGTGTTGAGTTTAATGTAACTAAGTGAAACAGGTATGAATTCTCACCTCCTTCATCAATGTTTCCCCATCCAGTGATCCAGCTCTCTGTGCCGCTGTTAAACACACTGCCATCAGCTGCTAGACACACGGGTCTGATGTAATCAGTGAAGTTGACGGGAGAGCTCAATTTGAGCAGAGCGATATCATTGTCATTCGTAAAATTGTAACTAGGATGTTTGACAACTGCTATCACATCTCTGAACTCTTGATTGGGGTTGACGCCTTGCTGGGTCTGACGTCCCAAAACCACAGTTAGAGAATAGATGGCATCACTGGCGAAGCTAAAGAAATAGACAGAGAAAGTAGTCAGTAAGGGTTTTATAAGGGTTTTATATAAAGCCTGACATATGAAAAAAAAAAAAAAAAAAAAAAAAAAAAATCTGACTATTATTGTTTTTATTTTGTGTGTGTGTGTGTTCTAATTTAGCATCATATTTGATACATCAGGCTTTTATGGCTCATATGATATAGTGAGAACACGGACCTTATACCCGTGGAGGGGTATCTCAAACTGAGAAATAATCTGAAATTTTGAGCAGCTGCTGATATTATATTATATGGCCAAATAGTAAGATTAAATTCTGATAGCTAGTAATTTGATCTTTATAACAGTATAACAGACTACTTACATAAAATTCACATACATATCAGTTGTCACTCTATAGCCCCCAATATGTCTAAGTAAGATGATTTTTGAATGCTTGGATTTATGATCAAACCTCTCTAGTTTTTATTGTGGGGGCAAAACATCTAATGCAAAGCAGTACATGGATGATTGATCGATTATTTATTGGACAAAAAAGAACAAATAAACATTCCTCAAAAGCCTGATGGATCATGTTTGATACTCACATTTTAAATGATTGTTCTAAAAATAATCAAGTAAACCTAAGTAGCTTCAGTCCAGAAAATGTTTATCTATTTACATCTATATTACTAAAAATAGTTATTCTTACATTACTTCATCAAATCAGTAAAGAGTTCACAGCAAAAAGTATTATCATGAATGTGTACTCCAATTTTTACAATTATACTTTTTTTACTTGCTAAAAAAAAGTCAGAATGCAAAAGGCATGAAGTAAATGGTCTGCAACAGATTTTTACCAAAGTTTAATCATGTTAATAATTTAGAGGCCTTCGAAATTTACATATCAAATATGATAAAGTAGACTATACAGGGTTAAATCAATTCCTCAATTAAAATGTAATCTACTAAAACCATTTATGAAAGCTGAAGTATTTAGTTGAATGAGTTTACCTATCAACACAATGGGCAGCAGTCAACACCCATTCTTTGTTGATGAGAGAACCTCCACAGATGTGACTGCCGTCAAGAAGAATGCTAGCCTGCCACGGCCAGCGTCCAGCTGAAGCGTTCTGACCTCCTGCTGACCTGCTGCTGGTGGTGAATGTGGTTCTTCCACACACCTGAGCGCTGGGAAGATAATCTGAGGCAGAAAGACACACTGTTGTTTTACCCAAAATCTTCTGAAGAGGTACAGCAGCAGACGGTGTCATGCACATCAGTTTTTGAAAGGGGTCCACATATAAATCCAGATTCAATATGTACATTTTATGTGATTAAAATTCTCAAAAAAAAAAAAAAAAGATGAAAAAATAAATATAAAATATAAATATTATATAAAAGATAAATAAATATTATTAATTCGAGTGAGCGAGTTTTTAGCACTCTGATATTTCACCATTAAAAGGATTAAAGTAATAAAAATGTTTTGGAGGTTGCATTCAAAATTAAGCTGCCTAAGAAATCTGAGGGAACACAAGCCAGATAGAATGTACATTCTGTTACAAATATCTTATTTGCACAATGATTTCAAGAAAAACAGAGATATCAATTATTTTACTATATTTAACTAGAAACCAAATTGTCAATGTAAAATAAAGTACCTTGAGTGTCTGTTTCATCACAAAGTCCTGAAAAACCAAACAGAGGCAGATATCCCATATATTACACACACTATTTAAACAAACAAACAAATGCATGTTTTGAGACATCAATTTTCATTAATACACATATATACCATTTCTTTTTGATGAATTGTCGACACGAAATACCCATCTACCCATGATGTTGACATTGCTTGTGTATGCAAGGTTTGCGATGTTAGAAACAGGAATCAAAAAGAAATTAGTAGAGCAAATTGTGTCATAGCCGGACTGTTAATGAAGAAAACAGACACAAAAAAATCCATTAAATTCAAAAACATTTCACACTGCTAAAGATCATAAACTATTAATGCATTTTCCACACTGCTTTACCTTTACACCATAGGTGGGGGTAATGTAATCATAATGCATGAGTGTAAATGACAGATTTTTTCCAGACACCAAAACCACTTGGAAGGTCGACTCCTGGAAGAGACCGGGAATTCCTCATTAATACACACAACATTTTTGATGATAAATTTTTGATAAATTTCAGTTCATGAAAATACTATGCAAGTGCATGCTAACTGAAAGAAAAACGTACTGCCTCTCTGTTTCCATAGTATGGTACTTTATCCCATGTAGCAATAAAAATCCACGAGGCTGAGAAGTTCAAGTTGGGAAAATATTTGTTTATGTCTCTAGAAGCTCGATTCAAGAGAGGACCGTCTGTTACTTGTCGGTAAGAGATGGTTCCTTTCCTACTATTATTAATGTCTGTCCACAGTGGAGCGATGATGTCTTTAGTTGAGCATGCAGGAAAATAATTGGGATACCACTGGGAAAATAACTCATCAAAAGTCAGGTCTCCATTATTATTCACCTGTAGGATCAAAATATGTTATGTGGATTTTCAAGTAACATTATATATCTGTGAAATATATATTAATGAATGCCATTAATGAATGCTTCTTACAAATATTTTGTCATATACATGGCCAAAATACACAAATGGTCGCCGCAAGGGGATCAGTGGAGAACTTCCATCATCCGACTGTGGGTTTTTCTCATCCTCTACACCTCCATATGGGTAGAATATTCCTAATATTCCAACAGTATTATTAGTGTGCAAAGTTTTGAAGGAGGAAATCTTTTAATGCCTACATTAAGTCCATGTTTCCATATCCATTATATTTATCAAACAATGTAAAATTCTTTGTATTAAACAGTGACATTACCCTCCTCAGGCCCGCCATCAACACGAAATACCCATCGTCCCGTCACATTGACATTGCTGGAGTTGGAGAGTTCATTTTCATCAGTAACAGGGATTGAAAAATAATTTGTTGAGTTTATTGTGTCATAGCCAGCCTGAGTAAACAACAACAAAAATAATAATAATAATTAATCGGCCTGTTGACCAAGACATTTATTTAAGGTCCCATTATTATTGTATTATTATTATTATCTTAGTCTTAAAGATTTGTAACAAGATTCTGTTCAACCTGAAAACTTTGATCTGTTGAGGAGATATTTCCATAGTTCATTATGACAAAGGAAAGAGTCCTGCAAATGACTAGAACGACTTGGAAGGAGGATTCCTAGGAAAAGACAAGTAAAAAACATTGGGTTCCAATGAGAAAACACAGCAATAAATTGTCTATAAACATTAAATTCATTCATTCAAATAAATTTATTTAACAAAATTATGCTAAATGTATGCAACCCTTTCAAAATTATTTCAATCTCTGACTACATTTATTTATTGGTGTAATCATTCAATCTACACACCGTCAAAGAGCTGTTGAAGTAGGGCACTTTATCCCAAGTAGCAATGAAGACTGTATGTACTGAGAACCCAAACAGAGGGAAATACTGTTTGACATCATTTCTCGCCCAGTCCAGAATACGTCCTTGAGTTACCACACGGTAAGAGACGCTTCCATTGACACTACAGTCAAACATTGCCCAGAGTGGAGCTATAATGTCTCTAGTCGAGTTGGCAGGGAAAGCCTTGGGCAGTCTTTCATAAAATGGTCCATCAAAAGTCAAATGTCCATTATTGTTGACCTATAGTAAAGATTTGAAGATTAAACTAAAGCAACATGACTTATCAATATACTTTAAATGAAATGTGTTTAACATAACATCTCACATATATGTTCTGGTATTTGCGTCCAAAGTACAAGAAAGGATACTGCAAGCGCACAGGTAAGCGTGCATTACTTTGACAGGGATTCTGAGAAACCAAAGAGCCAGTTGGATAAAACAAACCTGGAAAAAACATGTCATTGCATATTATGGCCTTGGTACAAAGATTCAAATTTGATTAAGTTCAGGAAAAGAAAGAGAAAATGCATTACCAAGTTTTGTGGGAAAAGTGTCAACACGAAAAGCCCAGCGGCCCATAACATTGACATTTGTGGAGTGGGTCGGATTAGCGATGTTAGACACAGGAATTGTATAATAGCTGGTTGAATCAATAGTGTCATATCCAGCCTAAATAATGATTACAAACATGCTTGTTACATGTCTATGGATAAGAGGAACTGTAGCTAATTCTACCAAAATAAAAAATGTTATTGTATAGCTACAAATGCATTTGAACTGTCTGGAATATTGCAAAAGTTATTACATTTTAAAATAAAAATACAGGGCTTTGAAAAGCTTTCTCACCACTGCAGTATGCTTAGTTTGTGGAATATTGCCATAATTAAATACAATAAACGATGAACCAGAACCTGAGATCAGCAGTACTTGAAAAGAGGAATTCTGAAGAAAAAAAAAAAAAACACAACATCAAATTATCACAGTCACAAGACAACTGAAAACAAATAACAAAACAAATCTTACCTCTGCTGAAGTGTTATAATATCTCACATTATCCCAAGTACAAACCAAAACTGAGTCGGCAGTGAAATTTGTTTGAGGAAAATATTGACGGATATCATTTGTAGCTCGCTGTAGTACTCGGACGCCACTGAATTCTTGGAAGTAAAAGTCACTGTTGTCAATATCTGTCCATAGAGGAGCAACAATGTCTCTATTTGTGTAAGCTGGAAGAGTTCGGGGACTTGATGGAAACAATGGCCATTTGAAAGTAAGAAATCCATTTTTGTAAACCTAAAAGGAGTTTGAAGTAACAGATAATGCAACAGACAAATACTTTTAATGGCTAGTGATAAAATGCTTTTAAAAAATTCCAAACAGAATTGCATCAATGAGTGTCCTCACATTAATATAGCTGTATGTGATCCCGAAGTAAGTAAATGGTGTCTGCAAATAGAGATTGATGGCAAATCCAAAAAATCCAAATCCATAATACTGTTGAAGTGTGTGCCCATTCCTAAATGGATAGAACAGTCCTGAAAGCAAACACATTTATTTTTTCAGCATTTTAATTTATTTGCAACTCTCAACAGTACACAACACATTAATTGCTCAATAAATTGTCCTACATGTTTTGAACAATAAACAACTATTAAACAACTGGGTCATTCTGTGTCAAATCAAACAAATTTCAGAAACTTCCTCAGCTCAAATATTTGATTTTCTTTATATTTTTTTCTGTAGAAAGACAAACATAAATAGTGATGAATGCCAAAATATGAAATGTCACAGATGTATATTTACTGAGTAATCCACCATTGATTGATTGATTGATTGATTGATTGATTGACAAAAGACAATTTTCACCTTAGATTTGGAGCCAATTTACACTACATAGTAAAAATGAAAATCTGTCTGTTGACTTTAGCAATCTTTGTTTCATTACATGCCAGCAGTGACAGTTAAAAAACAAAACAAAAAAAAACAAAAAAACAGTTCTTGTGTTTTTTGCCTGAAGTTTGCATGCCTGTAACTAAGTTTGTTAAGAACCAGTGCCCGGTTGCATGAAACTCCTTAAGTGAGGGTTTCCCTGAGGGAGAAAAAATCCCTGAGGTAAGGGATTTCACTAAGAGCGTTGCAACAAACTTCTTAACTTTCACCCTTACCTAAGTGTTTACACTAAGCGTTTCACTGTAGTTTCTGACAACATACGGCAATGATCGCAGCGGTTGCTATAGTTACTACCTCTAACAGTAAACAGAACATAACGAACCACAAAGCCAAATCCTCGCTAAAACCACATTTGTATGAATATATTTGTGCTATGGAGAGTACAAACATAACAGAAATCAAAAAACGTAAACCAAACTGGACAGAGGACGAAAAGGCAATTCTTTTAGAAGAATTCACAAAAAGAAAAAACATTCTTCAAAGCCGCTATAACTCATCAGTCACTCATTCGCACAAATCGAAAGCCTGGAACAGAAAAATTAAATTCAAGAAATCTTGCTGTCAAGCGAACAATAGCAGAAGTTATGAAAAAGTATGAAAACATAGTGGTATGCCATTGTATTTTAAGTGTCAGTTGATTTAAGGGAGCTGTTTTGGTCCCTTAAATTTATTAAGGTGAAATGGTCGCTAAGGACTTTGTAGCAACGCTTAAGGAAACACTTAGATAATTAAGGGGAAAAACTTAATAACAGCCTTAAGTTCCTTAAGAAAACCCTTAGGGTTTTTTTTCTTGCAACCAAAGTTTCACTAAGGGTACCCTTAACCTTATATTTAAGGGATTTCTTAGCTTAAGGAGTTTCATGCAACCGGGCACAGAATCTAAAAGGATATTAAGATATATTTAACACATATTAAGATATACTCAGTTACATGCATGCAAACTTGAGGCAAAAAACACAAGAAGTGCTTTTTGCCACTTTTGAACTGTCACTGTTGGCATAATGAAACAAAGATTGCTAAAGTCAACAGATTTTACTAACAGACCTACCAATCTCTGTGTAAAAATAAAATAATGATGCTGCATCTTTCTAAAGTCATTTTTACACCCCTTTAATTTGGCTCCAAATTAAAACTGTCATTTTGACCCCCTCTACAAAGTAGTGGATTACTCAGTAAAAATACATCTGTGACATTTAATATTTTGGCTTTCATCACTATTTATTTTTGTCTTTCTACAGAAAAAAAATATTAACAAAATAAAAAAAAATTGAGCCGGGGACCTCTGATTGATTTGAAACGGAATGACGCAACTATCCTCTGGTCTCTTTTCGTTCTAACTTCCGCTCTCTCTCCCCTACAGGCTTTTCCTCTGTGGTCTAGGCATCTCTCCCCCTCCCGCCCCCACTAACCACTTCTCTTCTCTTGACATCAACAAAGCAATGGACTCTATGCTTCACATTAACATTCTGCTTTGATAATATCTGTCCTCTTTCCTCCATGACCATCGAACCAATCTCAGAGCTGCTGAGAGGAAATGCCGCAAGATTAAACACCCTGCTGACCTGAGCAATACCAATCTCTCCTGGGGGCATATTACAGAAAGATCCTAACTTTAGAATCCTATCTCATCTGTTTGGTAACCATGGCAATTTCAGTTAGAAGCTCATGTAGGACAAAAGCTTTTACAGAATGACATTTCTTAAGGGCTTTAAATTATACCAGATAAATAAAAGGGGTCTTATCTAGCGAAACGTTTGGTCATTTTCGAAAAAAAATATATAAACACAAATTATCGCCTTGCACATGCTTCCGCTTTCCGTAATCTTCAAAAAGCTTACGCCATATGTCCTATGCCTTCCCTATTCTATTTACGGGGGAAAAAAAAAAAAAAACGAAACGCGCCGCGTTCGTTTTGATCTCGTCTGGTATCGTTTAAAGCCCTTTGAAGCTGCACTGAAACTTTAATTTTGACCTTTAACTGTCTAGAGGCCATTGAAATCCACTGAAGTCCACTAACAGGGAGAATAATCCTGGAATGTTTTCATCAAAAATCTTAATTTCTTTTTGACTGAAGTTCTCCACTGATCACCCTGATGCAGCCATTTGCCTACTTTGGCAGTAGTTACAGGCAGCCATTTGCTTAATTAGTTTTCGGTAATCAACTGTCAGGACTGTTACCAAGCAACCAAAGATGCGCAAACTGCTTCTGAGGTAAACCTAAAATCAAAATGGAGAAACAATTGCGTGATTTTAATTCCAATGCGGCAGAAAAGTTCAGTTGAAAATGAAATGTTAATGTGACAAGCAGGGCAGGCAAGAGCCATGAGAGAACGGCACAAGACCGGTGCAATGCGCAGCTGACGCTCATTATCACTCGCACCACCGGCCTCGCGCCGTTCTGTCACGGCTCTCGCCCGCCCTGCTCGTCACATGTTTTATTCAGCAAGTTTTCACTTTCGCTCATTCACGAAGATAAGGAAATATTTTAACATTAAATTGCA